>JAANYP010004570.1:0-186640 GCA_020465985.1 Centrapalus pauciflorus | reverse complement strand
ATGTTAAAGACTAGTTTTGGATGTATCTTTAGACTAGGGAAAACCCATAACTGTTTGTCATTCCTTCCATCTCAGCTTGAAAACATTCCGCAGTCACAAGCTTGTTTGTTATTAAAGTTAACTTTGTAGAATAATACCCAAACATTAAGGAAAAAAGAGTGTGTAAGATTTAATACGACTTGTATTCCACCACAGACTACTTTATTCCCCCCCCCCCCCCCCTCTACAGTTTATTACTATATACTTTGGGAACCTTTCGGGACCTACATGGATCCTGAAGAGAAAGATGAAAGTGGATGGTACTATAGATTAGTATAAAGCCAGATTGGTTATCCAAGGCTTTAGACAAAAGGAAGGTATTGATTTCTTTGATACTTATGCTCCAGTTGAGAGGATTACCACTATTAGATTATTATTAGCTCTAGCAGCTATACATAATCTTGTGCTTCATCAAATGGATGTAAAAATCGCTTTCCTAAATGGTAAATTAGATGAAGAAATTTACATGAAACAACCAGCTGAAGGGTATGTGATGCCTGGACATGAAAAGAAAGTGTGCAAATTGAAGAAGCCTTTATATGGTTTGAAACAAGCACCTAAACAATGGCATCAAAAGTTTGATGATGTGGTCTTGTCTAATGGTTTTGTATTAAACCAAGCCGACAAGTGTGTATATAGCAAATTTGATACTTTTGGTAAAGGAGTTATAATTTGTTTGTATGTAGATGACATGCTGATTTTTGGTACTGATCAATATCAAGTTGATAGAACCAAGAAATTTTTGTCATCGAGTTTTGATATGAAAGACCTTGGGGAGGCTGAGGTGATTCTTGGTATAAGAATTAAACAAGGGAACAATGGAATATATGTTTCTCAATTTCATTATGTTGAGAAAATATTGAAAAAGTTTAACTTTGAAAATTGTACACCTATGAGTACTCCTATAGATCCAAATCGTTAAGCTCCTTCCTAATAATGGAGTTTCAGTGTCTCAGCTTGAATACTCAAGAGCTATTGGATGTTTAATGTATGTCATGATAAGTTCTAGACCTGATATAGCATATGCTGTAGGAAAGCTTAGTAGATACTAGTTTTCCTAGTTCGCATCATTGGAAAGCATTAAATCGACTATTCAAGTATTTGAAAGGAACCATGAGTTTTGGTTTTACACATAGCGGATATCCTTCAGTTATAGAAGGATATTCAGATGCCAGTTGGATTACAAATTTAGAAGGTCACTCATCAACGGTTGAGAATTTCTACTTGGAGGAGGCGTTATTTCTTGGGCATCAAAGAAGCAGACTTGTATTACAAACTCAACAATGGACTCTGAATTTGTGGCATTAGCTGCTGCCAGAAAAGAAGCTGAGTGGCTTAGGGATTTGATATATGAAATTCCACTACGGCCTAAACCGATTTCTCCCATTTCTATCAGGTGTGATAGTGTTGTCACCTTGGCTAAGGCATATAGTCAAGTGTATAATGGGAAGTCTAGACACTTAGGTGTTAGACATAGTATGATTCGTGATCTAATCATGAATGGAGTGATATCGGTATAGTTTGTGAAAACTCAGCTGCATTTAGCCGATCATCTAACCAAAGGGTTAGCTCGAAATCTTGTGCACATGGCGGCTATGGGGATGGGTTTAAAGTCCACCTAATCCTTAATATTAAGATACCCAATTCCCATCTAATGAAATATTAGATGCAGAATTCAATGTGAAAAGCTTGATATTTTAAGGTTGGAACACATTAATGATTTCATCCAAAGGTATGTGTTCAATCTGCAAGTAAAGGAGGTTGAAGTTTATATTTCTTAATAGTTCTCTTGATAAATTGCATTTTGCAGGTGCAAGAATAAGAGGGTGTTTGGTTTTGCTCATCAAAGTAAATTATCTGATTATCACGTTACATTACCGCAAATAAGTTGTTTGAAGTGTTTGGATGGCTTTACTTAAAAAGTGATTATTTGCGGTAGGTGGTAAAGTTACCACACTTTTGCTACAACAAGTTTTTGTTGTTGTAAAGCAACAGCAATTAATTTCAATCGTTAAATGACAATTCTAACCTCATTTTTAACCTAAACAAACCTAATACCCATTTGTTATTTCCAGTAGAATCCTCCAGACTCCAGTTCGTCTTCTTCATCCCTTAACGCCTCCATCCTTCCTCTCTTCTCCTCCGCCCTGCCCATCAAGAACGACGGCCGCCATTGGAGGCTCCAGTTCGTCTTCTTCATTTATTCACGCCTCCTGTCTTCTTCTCCTCCTTCCTGCCCATCAAGAACGACGGCCACCATTGGAGCGCCATCTCTAGACCACCGGTGACTCATCACGCAGCAACCACTAGCGACTAAACACGCAGGTCAGCCGCATAAATCGTTATGTGATAAATTTCTGATCTTAAATCAATGTTGGAATCGGAAAGGGAAAAAAACAGAGCCACAGAGGTGAAGGTGTAGCCCATAAATCGTTATGTGATAAATTTCTGATTTTAAATCCTTGTATGGGTTGTAAACACTTGCTGCTAGAAATAAATGAATACATATATATTCCAGAAAAGCGAAAGTGGCAGAAGCCATGAACCCATATATCCCACGATCTGTTGCATGATTTGTAAATTTATACCATTTATGGGAACCTTAAAAAGATTAGTAGGGTGATGCATTCTTGTAATGTAGTTTTCGTAAACAGTGGGCATAAAACCATTGTAGTTTTGGTAAACAGTGGTAATGCTCTAATAGATGGGTAACAGAACCTGGGTAGGGATGGCAAAAAAAACCGAAACCGACGGGGAAAACCGAAATCCGACGTAAACGGGCCGGGTTCGGGGATACTAATCGGGGACGGGGACGGTTTCGGGGAAAACCGCTAGGATTTTAACGGGGATGGTGCCGGGGCCGGTATTAGGTAAATAACCGATTACCCGGCCCGATTAACCGTTTAAGAGGCCCGCTTAAAAATCGATTATTTTATAAATATATATATATATAGAAAAGAAACCCTAAATGTAAAGTCACAAACCCTTCTTTGGAACTTTATATATATATATATATATATATATATATATATATATATATATATATATATATATATATATATATATATATATATATATATATATATATATATATATATATATATATATATATAGAAAAGAAACCCTAAATGTAAAGTCACAAACCCTTTTTCTTCGTCAGCCAGTAAGCCGTTGAAACGACTACGGATCATTTGGAACTTTATTTTCTTTTCATAAACTTTATTTTGTGGTTTGTAACCGTATTGTTGGTTGGAACATTTCGTAGTGTCGTCTTTCGAACATTGTAATCCTAGTTTATGCATCTTTTAATTGTCGTCGTAACAAGATTTAATCGTTCTCATTAAATGGGGATTTTTGCGGTGAAACTTAACCGTTTAATTAACCGTTTACATTAAATGGTGAAAACCGAATCCCCGCGGTGAAAACCGAATCCCCGACGGGGATCCCCGTATAAATCCCCGCGGTTTTTCAACCGGGGATGGTATGCGGTTTCTTAAACGGGGACGGGGACGGGGGGACTAATCCCCGGCCCGAAACCGGCCCGTTGTCATCCCTAAACCTGGGTGGATATAATAATCATATACAGTAAAGAAGAGATAATTGTACCTTGGTAGGGTGATAGCATTCTTGTAATGGGCATAAAACCAATTCAATTTATAAATTATTATATTTAAAATTTATTTTTTGATGATAAACTTATTAAAATGTTTATTGATAAATAATTATAAATAAAAATATTATATTATAAGCTAAAACACTTATTAAATTAAGAAAATTCATAATGATATACAAATGTCCTTTTTGGTAATTTTACAAGTTTTAAACGCAAATCCAAACACTTAAAAACTGATTATTTGATAATTGTGATAACCAACGGCATAAGCAAATCCAAACACTAAACTTTCAACAGCACTTTTTGTTACAGCAATAATCTGATTATTAGGTATCAAAACGCTGCAGCACTTTTTCAAACGCAAAACCAAACACCCTCTAAGAGTACTACCTATATAAGCATGAAGATTAGCTGCTTCAAGAAGTTTGAGACTTAGCTTTGATATTCTTATTGAAGGATAGGACACAGGCCACGAAAACATAGTGTCAAGTAAGAACATGAATGTGTAAACAGTTGTGTATATTATTTTCATGTATTCAATATGAATTAAAAGGGTTCAATCCTTAAGAGAGACCTGATATTTGAATTAAAAGGGTTCAATCCTTAAGAGAGACCTGATATCCTTAAGAGAGACCTGATATTTGCGTTATAAACATGATTATTAGCTTATTACGTTACAATAACGCAAATAATTGATTTAAAGTGTTTGGATTGCATACGTTAATAAGTGATTATTTGCGTTTAGCGTTTGTCCTACCACACTTTTTCATAAGTTATTAAATTGTAGCTTATTTGCTTAATAATTGATTATTTGGTCATTTTACAAGTAAAAACGCAAATCCAAACACTTTAAAAACTGATTATTTGATAATTATGATATCAAACAGCAGAAGCTAAACCAAACACTACATTTCCTGCAGCACTTTTTGTTACAGCAATTATCTGATTATTAGTTTCCAAAACGCTACCGCACTTTTTCAAACGCAAATCCAAACACCATCTTAGTCAAGATTACACTTAAATGGGGGAGGTTTGTTGGTGATTTATCACCAATATGATTTAAGTGTAATGGAATAAACTTGTTGGACCAAAATAATATTATTTATATTGAACAAGTTGGGATGGTGCGGAATGCACACTTGTTCAAGATTGTTTGAGATTAATTACAGGGGGTTCGGGGGTAGCGCCCCCGATAGTGGGGTTTCAGGGGCGGCAACCCCTGGTGGCGAGGTCCAAGGGGCAGAGCCCCTGGCTTGGAATTTTTTTATTTCGACTAATGTTGCTTTATGAAAATTGATACGAAATTCTAAAAATCCGATTTAGACCCGGTTTTGTGATCCATTTAAAATTCGGTTAAATTTGGCGGTTAAAATGACGGTTGGTCATTTTGGCGGTTCCCGCCAAATATACCCGCCGGTTTTTGGTCATTTCTGGGCGGTATAAGAAATCAAGAAACATTCCATATTCTCTATTCGATTTTATGAGTTTTATCCGATTGAGATTTCGATTGTACCATCAAAATACTTCAATCTGAAAGTGATTGTCACGACTCTCAGATTTCCAAGTATTTGCAATCCTTCGTAATTTCTACAAGGAGTGAGCAAAATGAGAAAATGATTTCTTCAAAATGAGCAAATGAAATATCTAAACCCACGTATATTTATTATAATTTGAGTAAATTCCACAACACTCCCCTTTACTTATATTTTCACAAATTAACAACTTCACCCATTGTACTAGTTATATACTTATAAACTTAAATGTATGAATAACAATATCCAATATGGTCCATTTATATTTGGCAAACCCAGAATTATAAAATACATTTAATAATCCAACTTGATTACATCAAATATATCACCAAACTAATAAATCCCAAACTACAAATAATTAAATTATTAGGATGTTACATAATTACAAAGAATGACACTAAAGTTTGGGAGCAAGTAACTGAATTACAAGCTCAAAATCATGGCTACTAAATCAAGAGAAATTCCCTGATTTTTCTAGATTTGAAAGACTAGGTCACAAAGCTCTTCTGCAGTTGTTTATTCTATATATATGATGGCTCGTTTTGCAGCAACATACACAAAACAAAACTTGTAGAAAACCTTTTTCTCTTTTTGGTTCCCGTTGTTTCGTTTTGCTCTAGAAATGTAGAAACGTTAAGGGCTCATTCTCTCATATCATACACTCCGTTTTATCTTCAATCCACGGTTTTCAACTACCGCTATCCACAGATTGTGAATTTTTTAAAGACATGGCATTGACAATAGTACAACAAAATCAATATTATTTAATTGTAACTTTTTTATACGAATATTACTTATATATATAGAGGGTCCTTTTTAAATATATGTCCCGGACCTAATAAATGATAGGATCGGCACTGCATCAAATCCTGAGGGTTGACGCTGTTGAAGGTTGCTGTGATACAAGAGACATTAATCTTTTGAAGGAAATGACCATTTCCGTACAGAGGTCATTTGTTTTTCGGTTTCTGAGGTATATTTAAGTTTGCAGTATCATCTTTTACTTACTTCTCTGTCACGTGCTCAAGCAGGACAGGAGTACATAGAGGTTCGAACTTTTCCAACATGCAGTCTACCATTTATTATTGGTTTTTTTAGGGAGAATTTCATATATATCATTTCTAAACTTCATAATATCATATATATTCAACTCAAAATTTTAGTATCATATATATCCCTTCTAAATTACACAATATCACATATACCCAACTTATGTTATTAATATCACATATATCACTCTTAAACATCATTAATATCATTTATACCCAAATTAATTAATGTAGTTATTTTAAAACTCATATTTAATATTACTTACTTATTAATGATCATTATACCCTTATATATTTATTCTTTTAACTAAACTTCATAATATCATATTTCCCAATAAAATTAATTCTTAATATTATATCACGTCTAGTAATTATATAATTTATTTTGTAAAACATTTACCATATATATTTTTGCTCTTAAAACAAATTGATATTAACAATATAATTATTGTGAAACTTTGGCTTGTCTAAAAAAACTGACTTCTTTACTAATGAAAATAACTCTCTGTTTATAATAAAAAATTAATTTACTAATAAAATACAAAATTCATAATTATTAAACAAATTATTATAAAACTGGACTATATATATATATATATATATATATATATATATATATATATATATATATATATATATATATATATATATATATATATATATATATATATATATATATATATATATATATATATATATAGATTGGGGTTCGATTGAGAACTTTTGTGCATCGAGGCAACATTGAGAACTTTTGTGCATCAGACTATCTACCAAGGGTGCACAAAGGGCATTTAAGGGATATTAAATGTATGGAAATTATTTTTGAATTTAAATGTTTTTAAGATAATTAATAGCTAAATTTGGTATGAAAGTCACCATTAACTTCTTTCCTAAAACCACTCCCTCTTTCTCTCTCTATCTCTCTCTCTCTCTCCTCTCTCTTAGCCCCCTCTTGATTTTGGAAGAGATGAACGATATGCATGATTTATGTTTGTATGAACGATTCATGTTTGTATTATGATGTATTTTGATTTTGGAAGAGATTAACGATATGCATAATTTATTTTTGGAAGAGATGAACGATATGCATGAAGAGAAGAACGATATGCATGTATTTTGATGTATTTTGAATTTGTATTACTTTTGTTAATTTTAGAAGTGTAATAATTAAATAAGGTTTGCATAATTCCTGTTTTACCCCTCCGTTAATTTCATTATGTGCACTTGATGCATAAAACTTTCTATTTAATTACCCTTTTGTCATTTGATCTAACCCATACATTCTTTTCATCCAAGGGCCAGTGGAGGTTCTTTTGTGCCTCGATGCACAAAAGTTCTCAATGGAACCTCCCTATATATATATATATATATATATATATATATATATATAGGGATGGGATCCATTGTGAACAAGTTATTCGTTGTGAACGTTGTGAACAAATAAAAAAAATACATATAATCACTCATATATATCAACAAGTGTTTGTAATATGATTCATATGATTCAAAAGGTTCATAGAAGTGTCTATTTAAGATTTAGAACATTCAAAAGGTTCATAATACGTAGTTTTTATAACAAGATGCATAAGATTCAACAAGATTCTTGAGATTGGACAAATTAATTGGATTCAATAAAATCCATAGGATCCAATAAGATTAATGAGTTAATAGAAGGGTTCAGTAGTATTTTCAACAAGATTCATAAGATTCAAAAGTTATTTTATGGTTGTTCACAATGTTCACAACGAATAAAGTGTTCACAAAAGATCCTTAGTCTATATATATATATATATATATATATATATATATATATATATATATATATATATATATATATATATATATATATATATATATATATATATATATATATATATATAGGATAAAATATAAATAATCTTACCGTTAACACAAAATATACACAAGTAATAACATATATTGGGTTGCAAGTAATAACTCAAATATTAGATTAAATATAAAAATTAGAAGTGTAAACTAAAAAAAAAACATAATTATGAAACGAAATAACACTTGAAAAAAAAAACTAATGTATATAGAAAAAAAAATACATATTAATTTTTCTTTAAAAAAAAAACAAAATGCAATACAACTATAAAATTCGAAAAGAAAAAGAAAAGAAAGATTATAATATATAATCAGTTAACTGTATATAGAAAACTGCATATAAATAAATAAGAAAATATAATAAGACGTTACGATTTGAATATCAAACAAGCAAAAATATAATACAACCTTTTTATTTTGTCATTGAACCGTGATTGTTTATATATGTCTTATTTGACTCAGAAAACCTATGTATTGTAAGTTGTTGTAGGTAAGTTGCGTGAAAAATCAAAGTTTCTCATTAATAATATTGTTAATGTTAATTTGTCTTATTATAAATAACTTATATAGTAAAGTTTACAAAAATAAATTATATAAAATTATTAAGAGGGATATGACACTTTAATTTAAGTTGGATAAATATGATATTTTGAAGTTTAGTTGAAAAAGAAATAAGTAAGAGTATAATGGTCATTAATTAATAAGCATGTTTATTATGACTTTTAAATGTTATAAAAATAATTAAATTAATGAATTTGGGTATATATGATATTAACAAGTTATGTGGTATCCGCGCGGTGCGACAGATGTATAGCTATGTATTTTTCGTACTTTAACAGATTCAGTTTAAACGTTTAGATCATACTTTATTTATAAATTAAATAGTAATAACAATTTAACATAAAAGATAGAAATATCTATTAAAATTATACTAATTAAAATTAAAAAATAAATTAAATGAATTAATAGGTCGGAGAAAAAACTAATCACCAACCAAATTATATATATATATATATATATATATATATATATATATATATATATATATATATATATATATATATATATAAGTTCCATGGAGTCTCATATTAGATTGGAGTCCTGGAGTCCATATTAAATGTACATGTTCATTACAATATAAAATTTTATTTCATGCAAAAATGTAATATATAAAAGTTCAAAAGTGTACTACTGTTGAACAATTCATACAATTTGAAGTTCATTACGATAAAAATGTTATATTTCATGCAAAAATACAATATGTACATGTTCGAAATGCATCATCACTTCACATGTGCATATTGTTTAAATATTATAATTTTGCATGATATAGAATTTTTTTTATCGTTATAACTTCAAATGATGTGAACTCGTCAATTGTAATGCACTTTTGAACATGTGTATATTATACTTTTGTATAAAATGAAACATTTTATTGTAATGAACATGTACATTTAATATGGGACTCCAGGACTCCAATCTAATATGGGACTCCATGGAACTTAACCCTATATATATATATATATATATATATATATATATATATATATATATATATATATATATATATATATATATAACATTAGGTACAAAACACACATTTATCATCTATTATAGTTATTACAATAAACAAAACATTACAAACCTCATCACTAAATAGTAATGTTATGCTAATCTGAATATAAAGCATTACGTTAAACTAAATATAATAATGTTATTAATATAAAAAATAATTAATAAACTAAACATTACAAAATAATTAGAATTAATCAAACATTATGTTAAACTAAATATAAAATAAAGTTGATTGTTTAAGTAATCACAAAGATACCGAAATAAGACATTATAAAACACTAAAATTATTATAAACCAAAAACTATTATAACCAAAATAAATCTTATTTTCTAAATGTCTAAGTATTCATTAGTATTTAAATATATTAAATTTTAAATCAAAAAAATATAAGAACATGTAAACAATCTCATCATATAAGTTACATATAAATAACAATAAAATATGTATAAGCACACTTTAGCAAACTTCATCACTAAACAGTGTTTTACAAAAAGCTTCTTATAGTTCATTTTAGCACGATAAAATATAATTAGTACTTAAATTTTCATCTCTAGTACATGTTAGCAAAACTCATTTATAAATTATTTTTCATTGTTGATGTGAGAAGAACAAATTAGCAAACCCACTTACAAATTAGCAAAACTCACTTATGAATAGTGATTTCATTAGTGAATAATAACAAATTAGCAAAACTCACTTATGAATAGTGATTTCATTAGTGAATAATGTATAAAGGTTTAATGATGTTTAAGTGAGATATATGTGATATCAATAATTAAAATTGGGTATATATGATATTATGATGTTTAGGAGATATATATATATATATATATATATATATATATATATATATATATATATATATATATATATATATATATATATTTGTAGGATGACAAAACACCCCGAACCCGATGGGGAAACCCGAACTTTTTGGGGCGGGTTCGATGATCTTATTAGAGATTTTATCAGGTACTGGTTAGGGACGAGTGACCAATCCCCGCCCCGATAGTATATGTGTTTGTGTGTACACACACACATATTAATAATAGCCCACCAAGTTTGACTGCTCACTTTGACCGTTATTTACTCTTTTAATATCGAATGTAAATGCAGTGTTGCATATATGATATATAATATTACTTCGACGTTGAATATGTGATATAAACTGTAATTCGACATTGAATGATCTCGATATAATATACTGAATGGTCGTCTGGGGGCAAACAAATTTTTTACGAAAACAATATATCATGATCGTTCTCGTTAAATCCACCAACTTTGATTACTAATTTTGACCATTAGTTTGGCTCTGTTAATATTGAATGTATATGCAGTGTTGCATATATGATATATAGTATTACTTCGACGTTGCATATATGTTATCAAGTGTACGTTACTTCAACATTGAATGATCTCGTCATGCTATATTGTATCGTTATCTGGGTAAAAAAATTTTTTACGATAAATAAACACGTAAAAGTTTTTCAAAAAAATATATCATGATTGGTCTCGTTTTAAAGAGTATAAAATTTTCGTTTTTATGGTTTATTTTTTTTTTTATTTAAAAAGTTAGTCATATTAATATTATTTTAATTTAAAGAAAAAAGATATTTATTTGCTATTATCAAACTTTTTTGATATTTGCAATCTTTTCTTTTTATACCGGAATTAATATATCACTAATACCAAATCTTTTTTTCAGGAATTCCAAACTTGATTGTTTTAATCAAGACCATTAGATTAATCCAATCTATGGACGATATCGGTTCTACAGTTCTATACTAAATTTGGGTACTGCAATGATCTCGTATACACACACACACACCACACACACACACACCTTCTTACTTTAACTATGCTATAAACATATAATAACCTATGATTAATATTTACGTAATTTTGGTTGTCAATAGTGATTCTATATCTATTTTAATGCAAGTGTGTTGTTATTTAGTTTTATATGGTTATATTTCAAATAAAATTTCATCTTTTATTTTTAAAAATATATTTTATATCGTTTAAAAAATTGTTAATTTTAATGTTTTAGAAGGGTTTTAGGTTTGGGTTCATATATATAAACGGGAAACGAAACGGGTCATAGAGTCTTATTGGATATCCAATGGGGACCCGAAACTTGCAAGGACCCGATAAGGATCCCGCTAAGAAACCCAATGATGAACGGGATGGGGTTGGGAGGACCAATTCCCGTCCCGAACCTGCTCCGTTGTCATTTCTATATATATAATATTAAAATTTTAAGTTGTTTATATATGATATTATGAAGTTTAAGATTTTTTTTTAAATCAAAATATTGGTTTGTTATACTTTTTTTTTTTTCACAAACCTTATAAAACATAAAAACCAAAATGTAGACTGTAAAGTAAATAAACTCAACACGGCTCCACTAGATTCCACACTCCCGTCATTATAAAACCCAAAATCTTCTCTCTTTCTTCTTTGCCTCTTTCATTCTCTCAATACCCTGAAACACACACTGACACACACACACAAACAGCATGGCTCAGAGAAGATGAATTCGCATTGAATGATCATGGAAGGTAGTTTACCTAATCTCATTTTGACTTCTTCCTCTTTTCTCGCTTTACATTCTTCATCAATGGCGACGCAGAATCGATTCAATTCGATAAAATAACCATTTCTATGTCTCAATTTCAGTTGTTTAGCTTGTGGAGAACAAATTAATCGACTAAATTCTCTAATCGAACAGGTATATTTATATTCTCCTGATATTCTTTTTTTTTTTTTATTAAATTGCGATATCTGTTTTTTTCCCTTAAAATCATTGATTCAATGTTCGATCGAGTTGGATTTTATTAGTTTTTGATGTTTGAATTTTGATGTTTCAATGAGATTTGCGATTCAATTTTGATCGTAAATAGCGTTTGTGATTGTATACGTGTGTATGTATTGCATTCCATGTGCTGAAACACGTTGATCTTCTTCTGATTTTGCTGATGATTCTTGCAATCGGTTAAATTTTTTTGTCGAGTGATTCTGAGGTTTACAGACCGTTGCTGAGAGCCATAGGGCTGCGTTTGGTTGACGAAAACAAGTCGGTTTTCTGTTTTTGTTTTCAACGAAAACAGGGCTTAATTGAAAACATGTTTAGTTTGACATTATTCTAATTTTTTTGTCGTTTTCTAAATGTTTTCATATTCTAAATTTATAATAGAAATTGGAAAATGCATTAAAGGAGTTTTCAACCATTTTTCCAATTTTCAAAAGTGAAAACAAGGGACGTGGTGAACACGTTTTCAAAATTTGCTCCTAATTTTCTAGAATTGTAATAATGAAAACAAATTCTGAAAAAGTGAAAGTGAAAACAAATATCAATTTTCCATCAACTAAACACACCCATTATTATTTTTTTTTTGAAAATGAAAGAGTCATAATTGTTAATTAAGTTTATACATATATTGTTAAATAATCGTTTTATTGTGAAAAAAATAAACACGTTTTTACGGTTTTCGCATTTTCTTCCATTTATGTCATTTTTTTTTCAAAAAAGTCTACAATTAAAAATTTTTTTTGGTTGTGTGAGATTTGAGTATTAGAGCCATGTTATAATTGGTAAACCGGATTTTTAAAACTGAAAAACCGGGTTCTAATAGTCAAATATTACTAAACCAAAAAGAAAAATTATATTGAGGTCTATTCTAAGAAAAAAAGACGAAAACATGAAAATATGTTGGTTTTTTCATAATAAACTTTTAAATAACAATCTACGTTTTATTTGTTTTATTTTAGATTGTTATATTTTTTTAACGATAAAGTCCTACTTTCGAAATAGATAAAAAAATTATCAAGAAATATAATATAAAACATATATTAAGAGAGGGATATATAGTTAATTATTAAACTTTATTTTAGATTGTTTTTTTATCGACGTGAAATTTAATTATTAAACTTAATTTCCCTCTCGTATTAAGAGAGGGATATATAGTTAGTAAATTAGGAATATACATATAGAATAGTTTTAAAATAATGGCGAAATTATTTGAGACTTTGAGTTGAGAATGAATCATGAAATGATTTTTTTGTCAAAAAAAATCAGAAAACTTTTTTTACCTTTTAATTGGTCACCAATGTTATTTTTATGAAAACTGAATTTTATAATCTTTCTACGTCCTTCAAAATTTCACACATTTTTATTGTAAATATTCGTATTTTATGTTACTTTTTTTAAAACTTTTTTCCTAAAGTATGTCCTAATTTTGTAATTATGGCTTTTTGGTAAGACTTTAACTTCATAAACTTTAGAGTTTTATATGTTCTTTTTTAACGATAAATTTACACTTTTAGCAATAAAATATTTATGATAAATATGAACTGAAATGTATTGTAAAAGTATGAAGACCTAAACAGAATAAAAAGAATTATATTTGACTAAAGCGAGAAAAATAAAAAATATTAATTATTTAAGGACAAAAACCTGTATTAATTAAGCAATTAGTAACCATGAAACAAAGAAAATAATAACGATGGGATATTTTAACGATGAAACATTTATTTTGATAATTCATTATAAAGGATACATATTAATGTTTGATTAAATAATAATATTTGTTACCTTTTTTTGACTTTTTTTCTATAAAAATCTAAAAAGATATATGCATTTATTATTTTATTTATGATTGACTATTCATGTCATGATACATTTTTAATGTGATGTTTAAATAGTACGGACTAATATAAATTCAGAAAACACGTTTTGGTGAATAATATTTAAATTTATAAACAGTGAAGGTTTTAGAAGCATTATACAATTTACATCCTAAATGTTAGTCGTGGAACTGATAAGAAATGGGTTACCCGTTAACATGTAAATTGTGGATCTATTTTTATATATAAAGGATAATTCTATATGCACACACCATTTAATTGATAATCACACATCTCTTCTTAATATGAGAGAATATTAAGGGGCTTTTTGTTTGATATTTCTATTAAGTTCTGTTTGAATTAAGTTGTCTGACTGAATTAAGTTATTAGATTTGATATAAACAGTTATTGTTTGTTTTATATGGTGAATCAACCAACTGAATAAAATAAAATTACATATTTACCGTTTAGTTTAGTGATCTTTTTAACAACAAATATAAATTTATATTACCAAATAAAATCATAAACATATTACCACATAAAATGATAAAATGACAACATATTGAAATTAAAATTCCTTAATTATTTATTTATAAACAAAATTAAAAATAAATGCTAGCGAGACATAAATGCAAAGGTCAGCCATCTTTTGTTGTTGGGAAAGAAAAAAATAAGGGTATGATTGGAAAATGGAAGGAGTTAATGGGAAACACATGAGGTCTCATGACTTATTAAATGGGCTGACCGAATTTGAGTCTTATTTTAATAAGTCATTATCAAACAGAACTTATTTAAAGTCGGCTGACCGGATTTTTTTATTAAGCCCAATAAGTTGTTATCAAGCAGCCCTTAACTTTTAATTACTGGGTTTCATGTCATTAACAAAAATTATGTGAGCAAGTGGTGTGTGATTAATAAAAATTAAAGAAAAAGATATAGATATACTGATATAGCAATGCTCTTTATAAATTAATACTATAATGAAGCACACATATTCACTCTCACAAATTTTTAGGTTTTTACCATATTTATATAAATTTTATAATACAAAAGACTTAATCACTAATACTTTAAATTACAATATTTTTATAAAGGGTATAACTTAAAAAGTCCACAAGTTAATTACTAGAATCAATCATAACATGTGTGTTTTCGTCTTTTTATGTTATTTTTTTTTTCAGAAAAGTCTTCAAGCTAAATATTTTTTCTAGTTTTGTGAAATTTGACTATTAGAGCTCGGTTATAATTGGTAAACCGAAAATTTTAAAAATGGTTTATTATGAAAAAAAACTAACATGTTTTCAATTTTTTTTGCGTTTTCGTCCTTCCATGTTATTTTTGTTTCCAGAAAAGTTCTCAAATTATTTTTTTTTCTTTTGATTTTAGTGAAACTCGGCTATTAGATCTGGTTTTACAGTTATAAAAAAACTCGATTTAACAATTATAACCGGATTCTAATATTCAAATTTTACAAAACAAGCAAAATTTTAACTTGAAGACTTTTCTAAAAAGCAATAACATCGAGAGACGAAAATACATAACCCGTGAAATATGGTTTTTTCCATAATAAACTTTTTCAAAAATTGAAACACCGGATCCTAATAGTCAAATTTACTAAACCAGAAAGAAAATAAAGTACTTGAAAGCTATTCTGGGAAAAAATAACATGAAAAGACGAAAACGCAAAAAACGTAAAAAGATGTTTTTTTTTTCGTAAAAAACCCTTTAAAAATTTTGCTAAAAAGTGTATCTCTCCAAAATAAAATAACATAAAAAATACAATTATTTTATTTTATTTTTGTGACTGAGATGGTACCGACAAACCTGAATTGCCTTCATCCTACTTAATGTTTACGTTATGTGGACACATCATATAGTTTTTGATATCACCAATATATATATATATATATATATATATATATATATATATATATATATATATATATATATATATATATATATATATATATATATATATATATATATATATATATATATATATATATATATGTTATCTCATTAAATTATATTTATGCAACTTTGTAAAGGCTATTATTAAATACATAAATGTAATATACTTTAATTTGAAAATGATCATATTTTTAAATGTACATTTATATAATCATTTTTTAAATCCATATATTTATGTGAATCCAAAAATTGAAAACCAATTATGATATGAAATTCGTTAATAGGATCAAATGTTACTAGACAAATTTACTTACATTTAGTTAACAAAGGTTTCTAGTTATTTTTTAATCATAACCCCTTGAAGGGTTGAAAGGTTTCTACTTTGTATTATGCTTCTTTAAATAACAATTTAAAGTGTAATATTCAAAATAAATAAATCAACACACATTACATTGAGGTTTATGTTATTTAAACTTCCCTCTGTGGGGATAGATAAACCATTTGTCAAAAACATGAATCAATATTTATTAATACTTAAAATATATTAAAAATAAATTGATGTTTGTGGATGAACATAAGATAGGGGTTTATTTAGATACACCTTACATTTATTATGCCACTTGTCTTAACTTGGAAATATATACTGCTCGACTAGAAGCCCATTGGTTAAAAAAAACTTTTAATAAAAGGGTTCATCATGGGAAAAACAACATAGTGTCATCTTTATGTATTTTATTAAACAAACTCTTAGGGTTAATTCAGAAAAAAGATAACATATTGTCATCTTTTTTTGTATTGGGTAACATATTACTTTTTTTTTAAGTTAGGAAATATATTAATGAAAACACATAAATTTACGTAATATTATTGGTGAATTGTGTTAAAATGATAGTGTTTTGATGTATTACATTAAAATACATCATCTAGTTAGCAAAACCTTTTAATGTGTCATTTGACTATGCAATTTAATGTGACATTTTTTAAATAATTAATAGTTACATGATCCGATAGTTTGTTACATTAATTGATGTATTTTTATTAGTGTAATTTCCTAATTGAAAAGAAAATTAATATGCTACACTAATAACAAAATGTGACAATATTTTACATTTTTTCGTAATTAACTCTTAATAAAATGATAATCAAAGCACTTTTGCCTAAGTTATCTAGTTATGGTGAAAATTTATACAAAAGAACATATAAACATTGTGTTTTATTAAGAGTAATTGTCTGTCATAGTAAGCGAAAATAATAGGTTGTGTTTAATTAATGAAAATATTTTCTTTTTCGGTTTTAGTTTTTAATTTATAGTTTTCAAATAAAAAAAAGGAAAAATTACATCAAATAACTCTGAACTTTCGACTTTGTACACATTTATGTAGTGAACTTTTTTTGTGCACATTTGGTAGTCAAAGTTTCAAAATTGTTCCAATTTGGTAGTTGGCGTAGCTTTTAACCGGTTGCTTCCGGTTTTGATGCCTACATGGACAAGTTTTTAATCACGTAGCTACCCATTTTTATATTATACCCGGTTTTATCTATGTGGCAACCCGTTTTTTAAAATCACCCGGGTTTATAACGCCGTATGAAATTAAGAAATCACCCGGGTTTATAACGTCGTTTTTTACCAAATTGGAACAATTTTGAAACTTTGACTACCAAATGTGCACAAAAAAAAGTTCACTACATAAATGTGTACAAAGTCGAAAGTTCAGAGCTATTTGATGTTATTTTCCCATATAAAACAAAGGTTTCTAAAAAATTGAAAAATAAGAGAGTATAAAAAGTGAAATGAAAATTTGAGGATTTATTGTAAAGAAAATAAATTTTCATTTTTTGAAAAATAAAATGGAAGTTTTGTAAAATTTCTATTAACTAAACACACATAAAATATTTCAATTGTAAACCAAATATACATATATATGTATCTATACATATGTATAGATACATATATATGTATAGATACATATACATACATATCTATACATATACATGTAGATCTATACATATACATGTATATCTATACATATACATGTATCTCTATACATATACATATATATATATGTAGATATATATATATATATATATATATACACACACATGTATATCTATACATATACATATATATATATATATATATATATATATATATATATATATATATATATATATATATATATATATATATATATATATATATATATATATATATATATATATAGGGAGGTTCAATTGAGCACTTTTATGCATCGAGGTACAAAAGTACCTATATCATCCATTAGATCAAAAAATTGTATGGATTAGATTAATGGCAAAAGGGTAAATAGTTAGACAATTTTATGCATCTTGTGCATTATAGAAACAAAGAAAGAAGGACATTTTGGGGAATGTGCATACCTCATTAAATTTAATATTTCAACAAATAATCAAATAATAAATGCTAACTAAATTCAATTGATACATTTTCAAATTTAAAAAAAATTACACAAATTCAAAAAGGATGATGGAGATCGATGTTCATCGTTAATCGTGTTTATCTATGCATGGTGTTAAAAAAACGCATTTAACAAAAAAAAATACACAAATTCATTTATGCATCGTGTTCAACTTGTTCATCATTCTTTTATGCATCGTGTTTGTCGTTCATATTCTTCATTCAGCTATGCATCATGTTCAACTTGTTCATCAGTAATCTATGCATCGTCATTGTTCATCATCCATTTATGCATCATCATTTTCCGTTGTTCATCGATCATCATCCATCTATGCATTGTCATTGTTCATCATCCATCTATGCATTATCATTATTCATTGTTCATCATCCATCTATGCATCATGTTCTTCATAATTTCATCGGTTACCTCTCTTGTTCATGTTCATCATCATCGTTGTTCTTCGTTAATCTTCGTCTTCAAATCATCATCACTAAGAAAAATCATGAAGAACACGATTAGAGAGAGAGAGAGAGAGAAATGAGGAGGAAAATGAGGAATGTAGTTCATATGATATTTTAATTCAAAATGTAACTCCTAATTATCATTTAATGATTTTTAGAAATAAATTAATTATCATGCCTTTAGTTTTCCCTAAATGCCCTTTGTGCACCCTTGGTGGATTATCCGATGCACAAAAGTGCCTCGAGGTGCCCCGATGCATAAAAGTTCTCAATTGAACCTCAATCTATATATATATATATATATATATATATATATATATATATATATATATATATATATATATATATATATATATATATATATATATATATAGATTGAGGTTCTATGGGGCACCATATGCATCGGGAACCAAATGGGAACCAAAAATGCATTGCTTGTTTACAAAGGGTGCATTAAGGGCATTTTGGGATTGCTTAATAATATATTGTTAAATTATAAAATTTAATTTAACATTTATCATTTATAAATAAAATGATCAACCACCTTCCCATAAATCCACGTTTAAATTTCGAAATGCATCACGATTTTGGTGATGCATAATGATGGAACAAAAACGAGGATGAATATGGCCGAAATGCATCACGATTTTGGTGATGCATAATGATGGAACAAAGACGAGGATGAATATGGTCGAAATGCATCATGTTTGAAATTGAATTGGATGAAGATGCATCGTGTTTGAAGACGAATCCAATAAATTGGATGAAGATGCATCATGTTTGTTTAGATTCGGATAGAATATTTTCTGAATTAAAGCATCTTCCGATTTTGCCCTTCCGCGCGCGAGAAGTTATGCACCCGTGCACCCATTTTCAAGTTAATTACCCTTTTGCCACTACAATTTGAACCATTAAAATTCAAGATCTAACGGTGCATACAGGTTCCCAAAGTGTACAATGCATACAGGTGCCCCATAGAACCTGACCCTATATATATATATATATATATATATATATATATATATATATATATATATATATATATATATATATATATATATATATATATATATATATAGATGAGATCATTGCAGAACTTAAATTTAGTGTAGAACTGTAGAACCAATATCGTCCATAGATTAGAATAATCTAATGGTCTTGATTAAAAGAGTTAAGTTTGGAATTAGTGAAAAAAAGATTGGTAATAGTGATATTTTAATTCTTGGAGAGGTAAAAAAGGAAAAGATTGGAAATAGCAAAAAGATTGACATTAGCAAAATAAATATCTTTTTTCTTTAAATTAAAATAACATTAATATTATTAATTTTTAAATCAAAAAAATTATACCATAAAAACGAGAATTTTATACTCTTTAAAACGAGACCGGTCATGATATATTTTTTTCGAAAAAATTTTACGTGTTTATTTTTCGTAAAAAAAAATTACCCAGACCACGATGCAATATATCATGGTGAGATAATGAGATCATTCGATATCGAATGAACACTTTGATATCGTATATTTAACGTCAATGCAACACTGCATATACGCTCATTATTAACAGAGCTAAAATAATAGTCACAATTAGTAGTCAAAGTTGGTGGATTTAACGAGAACGGTTATGATATATATTTTTTATTTTTCGCAAAAAAAATTTTACCCAGACCACGATGCAATATATCATGGTGAGATCATGAGATCATTCGAT
Organism: Centrapalus pauciflorus; assembly: GCA_020465985.1. Classification (NCBI taxonomy): domain Eukaryota; kingdom Viridiplantae; phylum Streptophyta; class Magnoliopsida; order Asterales; family Asteraceae; genus Centrapalus; species Centrapalus pauciflorus. The sequence goes on along the minus strand of JAANYP010004570.1, from coordinate 165,846 downwards.
ATCGAATGAACACTTTGATATCGTATATTTAACGTCAATGCAACATTGCATATACGTTCATTACTAACAGAGCCAAAATAATAGTCACAATTAGTAGTCAAAGTTGGTGGATTTAACGAGAACGGTTATGATATATACTTTTTTATTTTTCGTAAAAAAAAATTTACCCAGACCATGATGCAATATATCATGGTGAGATCATGAGATCATTCGATATCGAATGAACACTTTGATACCGTATATTTAACGTCGATGCAACACTGCATATACGTTCATTATTAACAGAGATAAATAATAGTCAAAATTAGTAGTCAAAGTTGGTGGATTTAACGAGAACGGTTATGATATATACTTTTTTATTTTTCGTAAAAAAATTTTTACCCAGACCACGATGCAATATATCATGGTGAGATCATGGGATCATTCGATATCGAATGAACACTTTGATACCGTATATTTAACGTCGATGCAACACTGCATATACGTTCATTATTAACAGAGATAAATAATAGTCAAAATTAGTAGTCAAAGTTGGTGGATTTAACGAGAACGGTCATATTTATATATTTTTTTGAAAAACAATTTACGTGTTTATTTTTCGTAAATTTTTTTTACCCATACGACCATTCGATGTCGAACGAACACTTTGATATCGTATATTTAACGTCGATTCAACACTGTATGTCCATTATATATTAAAAGAGTAAAAAAAAAAAAGTCAAAGTGGACAGTCAAACTTGGTAGGCTGCTATTAATTCAATGTTAATTGTATAATTACCATCTTATCCCTAGTGTTATATTATAATCTAATGGTTTAGATTGTTCTATGGTTCTGCACTAAATTAAGGTTCTGCAATGATCCCAACCATATATATATATATATATATATATATATATATATATATATATATATATATATATATATATATATATATATATATATATATATATATAGAGGGAGGTTCAATTGAGAACTTTTATGCATCGAGGTACAAAAGAACTCATATCAACCATTAGATCAAAAAATTGTATGTATTAGATTAATGGCAAAAGGGTAAATAGTTGGACAATTTTATACAACTTGTGCATTATAGGAACAAACAAGGAAGGGCATTTTGGGGAATGTGCATACCTCATTAAATTTAATATTTCAACAAATAATCAAATAATAAATGCCAAATAAATTCAATTGATACATTTCCAAATTTAACAAAAATTACACAAATTCAAAAAAAGATGATGGATATCGATGCATTTCATCGTTAATCTTGTTTATCTATGCATCATGTTAAAAAAAGACGCATTTAACAAAAAAAATACAAAAATTCATATATGCATCGTGTTCAACTTGTTCATCATTTTTTTTATGCATTGTGTTTGTCGTTCATATTCTTCATTAAACTATGCATCATGTTCAACTTGTTCATCATTCATCTATGAATCGTCATTGTTCATCGTCCATTTATGCATCATCATTTTTCATTGTTCATCGTTCATCATCCATCTATGCATTGTCATTGTTCATCATCCATCTATGCATTATCATTATTCATCATTCATCATCCATCTATGCATCATGTTCTTCATAATTATCATCGGTTACCTCTCTTGTTCATGTTCATCATCATCGTTGTTCATCGTTATTCTTCGTCGTCAAATCATCATCATTAAGAAAATCATGAAGAACACGATTAGAGAGAAAGAGAGAAAGAGATGAGGAGGAAAATGAGGAATGTAGTTAATATGAGATTTTAATTCAAAATGTAACTCCTAATTATCATTTAATGATTTTTAGAAATAAATTAATTATCATGTCTTTAGTTTTCCCTAAATGCCCTTTGTGCACTCTTGGTGGATTATCCGATGCACAAAAGTGCCTCGAGGTGTCTCGATGCATAAAAGTTCTCAATTGAACCTCAATATATATATATATATATATATATATATATATATATATATATATATATATATATATAAAATATGGTTCGAGAGAATACCACCCATTATGCAGTGCACTAGAAGGTACCACCTTTAAAAAAACTTTTTAAATTTTTTTTTCATAAACATGTTTTAATTAACATTATGAAGATCATATGTAAATTTCACATACATTCACATCTCATAGCTCCTAAAAAATTGATGTGAACACACACTTATATAATTTTGAATATATGTGAACGCACATTTATGTGATGCGTGTTTACATGCACTTAGAGTGTTCGGATTTGCGTGAAATTTACATATGATCTGTGTAATGTTAATTAAAACATGTTCATGAAAAAAATTTCAAAAAAATTTACTTTTAAGGGTGATACCTTCTGGTGCGCTGCATAATGGGTGGTTCTCACTTGAACCTAAATCTATATATATAATATCTGTGTGTGTATGTATGTATGTGTATTAGGTTTTATACTCATGTATTATATGAGTTGAATTTAAAAAAAATTAAAAATAAATATTCATAAAAACACATAAAATAATTATAAAAAATTTGACTTTATTATATCCTAGTTAATTAAGTATTAGATTAGTTAAGATTAGATTATAATATATTTAATTGGATTTGATTTTAATTTAAATTTAACTTTAGTAATGACATGTGACAGATTGAAATTTGACATGTGGCGAACTAAGTGAGGGGCTGACACTCGACAAATTAGTGACTCATTTAATAGTATTTATAGATATATATATAGATATATATAAATTTTACCATTATAAATAACTCTTATGAGGCGGCTCTTACTTTGTTCAAAACATATATTATTGTCAAATTAAAAAAATTGTAATTATGTATGATTGGATTTCACAGTTTGTATCAAACACATTTTTTTAAACAAGTCATCTCACAAAGTTAAAGTGTACAAGAGTAAATCTCAGAATTCCAGCCTCAGTTACTAAACGATCTTTATGAATAATAGAACACAAAATACGTGTATTCGTGTCCTGTTGCGGGTTGGACACGAATTTGTAAACACGAACATGACACGACTTATAAAATATGTCTCGATTTAAAACACGAACACGACACGTAAAAAATTCGCATGACACATGACACTAAACGAATAAAACTCATTTTTAAACGTGTCGCACTAAACACGAATTTTACACGAATATAATCCAAAACATAATAATCCAAGTATCCATGAATTTGAAACCCTAAAGAGTGGTTTATGTGTCAAATACGTGTAACACGATTTTTATATGTGTCCTAGACGTGTTAACATGTGTAAATTCGTGTTTGACCTGTATAAGACATGAAACACGAATTTGAAATTCGTATCGACACGAATACACACGGAACACGAATTTATAAAACTCACATGCGAAAAACCCGTGTCGTGTATCAAACTGTGAGTTCTACATGATATTAAGCCATCAATTATTTTGGCTTTTGGAAAGGAGATTCGATTCCTGCAGATACATCTTCTGGCCGGTATGTGTCATATTCTAAATTGATATTTAGCTAACTTTGATATCAAGTTAGTAACTGGTTTGAAATTATTATCAAAACAATATATACAACACTTTACACATATATTCATTACATATACCCATGTATTATGGCACAATAAACTAGTTTTTAATAATTCCAAATCACTTAAAAAATAATGTGCATACCAAATGTTGACCTTTCTTTCATCCCAACATAAATATCACATATCTATTTAGTTTGTTTTAAAATAATTGTTCAAACCCTATAATAATTTGTTATAACTTAGTCTAACATTTAGCTTTTTATAAGTTTTTAACAATTTATAGTAAGACTGACATTTGATTGATTAAAATTTGTAGTCATTATGAAATTTATACTATGTTTTTTCATTTATGAGACGTTTATTTTGAAACAAAAAGAATGTTAAACTAGATGTGTTTGATGAAATATAGAGCCGTTTAGTTGACTAATTTTTGGCAAAAATTTTAATCGAAAACAAGGGTTTATGGAAAACGCGTTTAAATCCATTGTGTTTTGATTTTTCAGTGTTTAATTTTTAGTTTTTAGCTTTCAAATTTACAAGTAAACTTGAAAGAGGATCGAAGGTGTTCTTATGACCTTTTTTTTCACAATTTTAAGGTTCTCACCATCTAGTTACTTAAATCTATGGTATAAAATGAGTGAAAAATGGAAACACAAAAAATAGTTATAACACATCTAAACACATTCTCATCCTAAAATGTGTTTTCTTAAAAATCATCATTTTTTTATTTTTATTAAAAATATCAAACCGAAAATTTTTCTTTGTTGCTTTTGGTTTTTTGTACTACTAATATACTATTTGATATGTGTCATTCTTTTGTTAATTTTTATTTTATTCAAGAAATCTAAATAATTAGGTTGAAAATACCTAGGAGAATCTAAATTTTTTTTAATGGACTGTTGCTATGATACAGGGCAATTTCGTATTCCCCGCCCAAAAAACATCTGGAAAGATTGTGGGCACAGTCACACGCATAAATTAAGTATTAATAGACCATTGAAAATGGTCTTATTGAAAAAGAGGCTCGTTTGTTGTACATGGAACAGAGAATTCAACAATAGCATCGACTTTGATCAACCATCAACCAGTAAGTTCTCTTTTCTATATATATATATATATATATATATATATATATATATATATATATATATACAAATACATACATACATACATATAGATTTCGACATTTCAATTCGCATCGAACCTTACAAGGGTGGTCACTGACTCACTGATCAATCCCGGATATGTTTCGGGTTCAGTTAAATCTAGGTCCGTTTAACCTCTTTACAGATGGTACTGTCCTTAGGGAGAGGGGAGTGGTCGTGATTTGGTCCCGCCGGTGTATAAAATTCGATGGTACCGCGGTGGTGGGAAGGTGTTCCCGCAAGTGTCCCTTTTGGCGGTACCGTCAGTGGGATTGGTGTTTCTGTCGGCACCGCTTGATAATCTCTTTATCTGTCCGACGACCACTTCCCTCAACCTTGAGCCGGGGAGGTTTATCATTGATTTTTTTTAGTTTCATTTAAAATACGTAGCATTATTGTAGACATATATTATATATCCAAAGTAATTTAATGTGTAATCTTATAAATTAAGATTCAATTTCAAAACTTTTAGGTTGTATTTAGTTCGTGGAATTTTATTTGAAAATGACTAAGTTTGAATTCTAATAATCAGTGTATACAGTGGTAGGAGGTAAGATATAATTTCTAGTATTGGTTAATGATATAAATTTACGCATAAATATTTAATTTATGTATTATTAATATGAATATCAAATTCCTATAAATTTTTTTTGATGATAAATAAATAATATTTAAAATTTTATATTTGTTATCAAAAGTTGAGTTAGTAGAAATATCATATTTCTGTAAATAAAAAAATTTGATTTGAGATATACAAAATTTAAATATTTATCTTTGTTAACTTCAAATTAGTTCGAATTCAATTCCACAAACCGAATGACCCGTTATTTTATTTGATCAAACCTCTCAATTTCATCGTTTACATGATAGTTGATACGTATTAACCTGGTCAAAAATCAAATATTTTTTGGTCAAGAAAGTCAATGGTAAAAGAATCCAAATATACGTGTGAAATTTGAAAATTATTTTGCGTGATTTATGCGATTTGATCATTTAGATGTAGAATAATAGGTCTTGTATTTGGCACTTTGTAGCCTTTGGACTTTGGTATCCTTCAACCCACTACGATCACATGGTTGAAAGCAACATCTTATAAGGTTTAAAAGTTTATATATATATATATATATATATATATATATATATATATATATATATATAAATAATTGTATCATATGTGGCTCCAATTATATTCAAAATATTTGTTGAAAAATTCTGTCAAACCCAATCTCAAAAACCGAGCTCATAATTTCAATAGTCTGGCTAGAGTTTTAATTTCTCGAGCAACTCGATCTCTAGCCCTCTATATTAAGTTGATCTTGTATGGCACTCGAGCTCAACCCTGACCCACATGCCGAAAAGGAAGCTCAGAAAAATGAGTTTAGGCATCGAATGTTATTTGAATAGATATATTCAAGCTTTACAAGCCAAACCCTAGTTGAATTAAAATCCTTTTCGAATAGAGCTCAAACTTGAATTTGAAAGCTCATCAAGCTTTTTATCCAAGCTCGAGTCACCTAGGTTTAAGTTACTTGAGCTTGACCCCGACCCAAATGCCAAAAATGAAGCTTATAGAAGTGAGTTTAGGCATCAAATATTACTAAATATATTCAAGGTTTACAAGCCAAGCCCTAGTCAAATTCAAATCGTTTGCGAATGAATCAAGCTTAATCATGAATCTGAAAGCTCATTAAGCTATTCATCCAAGCTTGAGGTATCTAGGCTTAAGTTACTCAAGCTCGAATACACTTCATCAAGCTATTCATCCAAGCTCAAGCTACTTAGGCTTGAGTAACTCAAATACAGTTCAATTCGACTCATTTACAGTTCTAAATGAAACTCAAATATTGTTTATCTTATTTGAAGGGTTATTTTAATCATCATATTGGTCACCACACATGACGATACAATTAATTTTATCGTCTATATATAAAACTTTTATTACACATTAACATAGATCTATCTACCCATGATTGGGTCGATGGAAATTGCATGGTCCTAATTTACAAAACTTTAAGTGACCGACATAGAGATGGATGATGTGCCTTTCAATTTCTTTTCTTCGTATTGTACCACACACTCAAATGAAATTATTACAAGATGCCCAAAAAACCAAGTGGTGGTGGGGACACAATAGTCATTTTCTAGCTTTTACAAAAGTTATCAAACATATGCTAGTTTCTAGTTGGATCATCTTATGTTTATGCGATTCCCTCCATGTTACCTTTCATTTTTTTCATTCATTATTTCAATTTTTTTTAAAGAAAAGTATAATTCATTGTAATATTAGTGTAATAAGTTTGTTTCCGACCAAAGGGTTTCTATCCCTGCGGTACCATGTGCTAAGAAGATTCTAAGGTTGAGAGTTAAGTATCATTGTAGACAAATGTGTAGATTTAGGAATAGAATTAGAGGTTGTGTTTTGTCGCTAAACAAAAGTTCATTTCTGGATTTTTGGTGTTTTGTATTTCTAGCTTCTTGTTACTTTATTTAAAAATATTTATGTGTCTTTTTGGAAAACCCGGAAGTACTAGAATCAAGAAAAGGAATTAACAGAAGATAAATTTGGGAAAGAAACAGAATATTAACAAAATTTATTAATTGTAAAAGAAAAAGTTGAACTCAATGATACGAATCTGTAATTTGTTACTATATATGGATGCATCGCATAAATTTTGGTTATTCTTTGTATACTCATACTTTAAGATAAAACACTTTATATACCGAATCTTTTTTTTAATGCTTTAAGATGTTTTCTTTGGATACTTGTTATACAAATTTAGAATGTGTTTAGTATATGGTAAATGGAAAGACCAGAAAGAAAATTAGACTCATTTCTAGTCTTTGGTTGAAATTTGAAATGACGTGAGACTCAATGATTAAAAGTTAATCTCCCACATTAAGAAGGGGGATTGTGATTAGCAATCGAGGGGGTGTGCATATAGAATTGCCTTTTTTTCCATCTACTAGGACCTTGCACACCGATAATGGGACAATCTTATATGCTAGAGAATGAAATTTGTAATCGGGATTAGGGATCAATTCGGGTAGATACTTGGTGACTCTGTTTTACACAATTTACATGTGTCATGTTGGCTGTATGGCTGTGGGACATGTATTGTTCGCCAATTAATTTTGAGATATAAAAAGAAGAACAAAATACAAAAAGAAAACAACAAAGAAAAGAAGACATTACTTTAAGGCTCCATCACTTCAGTCACTTAGCCATTTTTCTAAGTTATGTAGCCCTTACTGCCTTACACTTTATTTGTATTAGTGGAAACTGGAAAGTATGTAAGTGTATAATTCAAGGGGGTTAAATACACACACAAAAAAAAAAACATTAAGTACCATTTTGACCATCCAACTTTCAGATTTTTTTTATTTAGCCACTAAACTATTTTTGGATATTGAATTTTGCTATCCGGATGCGAATCCGAAATTTCATATTTTTTAATTTTTTTGATCCATAAGCATAGTTTTTTAAAATTTGATGTAAGAAAAAAAATTAAGTGACTTAAGTGATACCGTAACAAAAATATGTTGCGTGTATGTTGGTTTTATTTTTATTTATTTATTTTGAATTTTGCCCCAAAAAAGTATTTAAAATGATGCTGAAACACTTGCAGCATGTGCTTAATTTTACTCATGAATATGCATTATTTGAGAGTTAGTAATGGCATCTTTTGTGTCACCAACCCTCTTTTCTAATTACATTTATCATGTGAGTTTATTCAGATCCTCATAATCTCACATCAAACTCCAGAACTTTAATTTATATGAGTTTTTTGGAAATAAATTTCATGACACTAAAACTTTAATTTATATGAGTTTCTTGTCCGAAAACCAGTTGGACTTTTGCACATTCTCATAAGAATCATTTGAACAGAATATGCACATTTTAACATAAGCGCACACACACATATATATATGCACACACGGACACACACACACACGTATGCATACACTCGGGCGCGAGTTTATGGGTTTTACCTAAGATGGTAAACAGATCGTCCAAGAAACTATTTCACAAGATAGAACTTATATGATGTTAAGGCTGTTATACATATTTTTGATGATGCTGAGGTTATTTGAGTTAATTCTTTGACTGTTCTCCATGAATCATTCTTCAAGTATCGAATTGATCAAACTCAACGAAAGATGCTATTAATTTGATTTAACGCATGATTTACATAAATTATTTATCTGCTATTGATCCATAAGCATAGTTTTAATTTATATTTTGTTAATTTGCACTAAAAATGGAATGCACTAATGTTTAAGGTGTATGTTATAAGGGTGTAGTCAAATAATAGTTTAATTTTTAATTTACTTTTGCTAAAATGTTGATTTTTTATATGAATGATCCAAATATTGGAAATTTAGGGTGATTTGCATAGTCTAGAATACCTTTATACAGAACTTGATTAAAAGAAAACCAAAATTTTCAGGAATCATGACATACAATGGTCTTGAGAGTTGCATGCTCAATTCTAATTCTTGTGATAATGAAAGTGTCATGAGTAAAGGAGAACAATGTCCAACTGACTCCCTTGATGAAGAGGTATCAAGTTGTTCTTCTAGCAACAATGCTTCAGGATCGTTTTCATCTCAAAGAGATGAGAATCGATCACAAGAATGGGAGTACTCAGGGAATCCACAACAATTCGCTGCCAAAGGAAAACCATCGCCCTTAACACAAATCACAGAAGTGGAAATCATGAAAGAAAAATTCGCAAAACTCTTGTTAGGTGAAGATACTACAGGAGGGAGTAAGGGTCATTGTTCTGCTCTGGCTTTGTCCAATTCCATAACAAAGCTTGCTGGTACGTTTTGCTTTCTAACGTTAATTGCATAACAAGGTAACGTACTTGGTTGGTTTCTATTTTATGTAATGATTTAAGTTTTCCTCCATACAAAAGTAGCCTTCTTCTAAAATATTTATATATGGTAAGTTTGGTCATTTCTAGTGGTATATTGTCACTAAAAACAATTAAGTACCACTTCAAGGATTTTATAAAAGTGTGTTAGCGTTACAGGGAGCAAACTTAGTTCGTTATCTAAAACAGAAATCATAAGTAAGTCAACTTTTATTGCAAACAATCCAATTCTATGCCACACTGGAATTTCTTGTTTTGTTTACTTGTAACTATTACAAGACACAACATTAGTCAAATTCTTGAAATGAGTTTTGGTTTTTAGTTATTTGCATTTCAATAATTAGATTTATGAAATAGTGATCTTTATCAATCACGTATATTTCAAGTAGTTCTTATAATTATTTTAACTAATTTGAAATGTAAAATTTATAGTGGAGGTACAATGTTCAAATCTTGACATATGTTTCTCAGCTATGTATTACATGATTTAGATTTACCTACCTCATGGTTTCATGTTGGTTATAAAGACCAGTCTTTGAGGGTCCTAAACAGTGGTTGCCTTCTTTTTTAAAGGAAAAATTGCAAACAAAGGTAATGAACCTTTGGTCAATTTTTATTTTGGGTATTGAACTTTAATTAGTCCCAATAAAAGGTAGCTTACTTTCAATATTTCTTAGAAAAGGACACTGGACTTCATTTTCCCCCAAGAAAAGGTAACCTACTGTCAGTATTGTCTAAAAACGGGTACTGAACTTCATTTTGTCCAACAAAAGGTAGCATACTTTCAGTTTTTGTTAAAAAGGGTAAAATTCACGTGAAACCACTTTATGAGCCTAGTCAACAGTTCTTCTTTGTAGAGGTCGAAAAATCGGAACCAAACCAGACCGGATTTTATAGGATGGTTCTCAGGGGCGGATCTAGAAATTTTTGTTATCAGTGTCACTTTTTTAGAGTAAATTTAATACTTCAATTTTTTTAAACGAATCGGGTCACCGAAACGGATTGTCAACACAAAATTAATAAATAACAAGATTTTTGGGGTTTTTTTTTAATGTTTTGTGTTGATTATTTGTTTCTATTTTCTTCTTCTTTTTAAATCTTATTGAGATTTTTTTTCTTTAAAGTTTTTATGATTAAAAATCAGTAATATTTCAATAAATTTGGGTAATAAAAACAACAAATTTAAATTATATTTTTGTATAATACTTTTGTATATTTTTCGTCGGTGTCACTCAAAAAAATTTCTGGGTGTCATGCGAATTTTTATACATACGTAACTCAGTATTTTAAAATTTTATCGGTGTCGAGTGACACCCATAGTAATATAATAGATCCGCCCCTGATGGTTCTACGATTATCGGTTTCCTTAATTTTGCACATTTTTAGGATCAATCTGGTTCGGACAGTTTTCAAAATCGAGCTCATCCCTACACGTAAGCAAGAAACCCATTGACTAGGCTTACAAAGCGGTTTTCAGATAAATTCTACCTTTTTTAACAAAATATGAAGTAGGTTATGTTTTCTTGCGGTAAAATGAAGTTCAGTACTCTTTTTTAAGAAATACTAAAAGTAGGTTACCTTTTGTTGGGATAGAATAAAGTTCAATGCCCAAAATCAAAACTGACCAAAAGTTCATTACCTTTGTTTGCAGTTTTCCCTTTTTTAAATTCAACTGATTTGGAGTTATGAATTTTACACCTCCCCTCCTAACAGAGATTTGCCCATATAATTTTCTTTCATTGTGATTTTGAAGGCATTGGATGATATGACAAAAACTTTCTCTTACTCTGTGTTTTATTGACTATGTTGTTGCTTCCATTTTGCATTACTTCTTGTTGTTTGTTTAGTTCTTAGTGGCCCCACTATGGTGTTCATTCAAATGTAAAATGACGTTTTAATGATTATATTTCTAATTCTTCACTGAACGTATATAATTATATATTTATTAACAGGAGCTGTATTTGGAGAGCTATGGAAACTAGAGCCTCTTTCAAAAGAGAAAAAGAGCAAATGGATAAAAGAGATGGAGTGGTTGCTTGCCCCTACTAACTATATGGTCGAGTTGGTTCCCGCTAAGCATAATGGCACCAATGGCCGAACTCTAGAGGCATCGCTCTATTTCTTTCCTTGTTCTAAATTCTTGAAATTGTTGATGTTTTATTCAAGCAATCTAAAAAGGTTTCATACTGCCATTTAACATTAAAGCAGATCATGAGACCCAAAGCTCGTGGAGACATTCACATGAATCTCCCAGCACTGCGGAAGTTAGATTCCATGCTTCTTGTAAGTGTCCATATCAAATGAGCTACCCGAAAGAAAATGCAACATACTTTTACTTTTTTACTAACATGTACAATTCACAATATTTAATCTTTAGCCATTAGCTTAACAAACTAACCTTTTTTTCCCAATTTATGCGACAATTTTCCTGTTGTATAGACTAAAGATTTTAAAACAGTTGGTTTCTGTTAAAGACATGTATGTTGCGGATTGGTAACTTTGTGAAAGTATGTTGCATTTTCTTGCAAGCTCATTCAAAATGGACTTGCAATATAATTGTTTGACTGAAGTATTGAGTTGCCATAAAAACACTGTCAGGAAATGCTAGACGCGATGACCAATACAGAATTTTGGTATGAGGAAGGAGGTAGCCAAGCCGAAGGGAGTTCCATGACTGTAAAACATAGCAAAAGATGGTGGCTTCCAATGCCTCGAGTACCCGTAGGTGGGCTCTCTGATGGCGAGAGGAAAAAGTTGCTCAATCAAGCGATATTAGTCCATCAAATCTTCAAGGCTGCCAAATCTATAAACGAGACTATCCTGATCGAAATGCCTATACCAAAGATCATCAGTGAGGCACTTCCGAAGGTTAGCCTACTTTTTACCATCTAAGAGTAGGGATATTCACAGTTCAGTTAGGTATGGTTAGTTGGAAAATTGTGAACTGTGTTCACAGGTTCTGTTATTCGTTTACGACTTTATGGGTACCCGAAACCAGGGGCGGACCTAGAAATTAATTAATGTGGGGGTAAACATGGTCGTCCCATTGATTTTAGGGCCATGTGCCACAAATTTAAAATAGGCCCCCTAATTATTTATATTTAAAAAAAAATATCACGATATTAATAGTACAAATATTGTAATAATTAAGTATCCAAAAAATAATACAAATGTAGCAGAATGTATTTATTTAACTTATATGACATCTCCTGCAAAATGAATTGGGTTTAATGTTTTCATGTTGCACCCCAGGAGGCCCTAACAAATCAGAGACTGCGCGGCACCCCTATTTCCCCCTTCAAAAACCGGCCCTATGGGCAAACTTCAAAACTCAAAAAATTTCTTATAGTATCAAGAGTTAAGTACGTAAATTAACAAGGCGTTTGGTTCGCGGATTTTTTTATCTGTGATTTACATTTTGTCAAAGGATTTGCATTATGCAGCATTTGCATTTGTCAGGATTTTGTCAAAGAATTTGCATTATCTTAAAGAAAAATTTGTTAATCTGAAAAATGCAAGCTAAATGGGATTTAAAATCCTAGGGGGGAGACTGAGATTTAAATAACAAAGAATGGAAGGATTTAAGAAATCCTGGGATTTTTAATCCTTACTGAAATCTGCGAACCAAACACGGGATTTTAAATACAAATCCCAGAAAATCCCAGGAAATCCGTGAACCAAACGCCCCCTAAGTACAATATGGGCGCAAGATTACCAAAGTAAATGGGTCCTGATGAATGACCTTTTTTCTCATTTCCAGACATTGCAAATAACCACTTTTCCCATTAAAACCTCAAATGTGTCCTAATTAAAGTGATGTTGTTTTATATAAGTGATAAGTGACTGAAAACTGATTGTAGTACTGATGACGTTGAATTCCTTAATACTGAATAAATAATTTGTTTCTTAGGTAATAGGTATGTTAAATTATATTTTTACTTTATAAAATGTGTTATTGTTAATAAGAGAATTACTGGTAATTCAACACTAATAAAAATCAACCATATACCACACAATCATTTCATATCTTCAATTCCAGATGATGACAATCCATTTCCTGGTTTCAAACTACAAACACATTTCAAAGGAAAGACAATATAAACATAAAAAATCAACGTCTGCAAGATGCAAACATACATAATAGCTACGACCAAATTAAGGAGAAATCATCCAACACTCATACCAACAAATACACCATCCTTAGTGATTTGTGTGTCGGGGGTAGGGGAGGAGGAGAAGCCCGTGTGAAGAAAGAAGAGGGGGATCGTCTTTTGTGTTTATGTTAACCTCACTGATTCCCAATAAGGTTTACCTTCCTCACTTAGCGAATCAGTATGCAATAAGTTCAAATTTTCAGTTAATACTTATATTAACAGAACACACTTATAACCCAATTCTATTTACCAGATAAGTGATATAGGCTGATAAGTGATATAGGCTTATAAGTACTTAATACAGAAAAAAGAACACACCATGAAATTGATGACCTTTTTTCTCATTTACATACTTTGCAGTCTGGAAAGGCAAGCCTTGGTGATGATCTTTACAGGACCATAAATACTGTCTCACACTCAACCGTCGGAATGCTCAATTCCCTGAACTTAAAATCTGAACATGCCGCTCTCGATAGCATTAACAGACTAGAGGCAGCAATATACGCTTGGAGAGAAAGAATCTTGGAACAAACCGTTGCTAAATCTCCAGCAAGAGCATCATGGTCCTTGAAAGATCCTTCTATGGAGCTCGATAAGATGGAGTTTTTAATTAACCGAGCTGAAGTTCTTTTGCAGCAAATCAGAATGAGATACCCGAATCTTCCTCAAACCTTTCTGGACGTCATGAAAATCCAATACGGAAAGGTGAGAAAATCATTGGTACAATATGCTATTTAACTCTCTCTTCAAATAATCTGAATGGTTCTAAATTCAGACTTCAAACAAGTCACTTAAGGAGCTCTTGTTTTTAAAGCATAATATAACAGGCTTAATAGAAAGATTATTTGTTTGGTTTTTGAGTTAAGAGTTAAAAAATCTTAACATACTCTAAATTGTTTAGACATTAGTCATCCTCTTATGTTTAGAATGTTTAGAAATTGGTCATCCACTTACTAAATAGAAATGTAGTAAGATTTCAGACATTTAAGATACTAAAAAGGAAGCAGCTACTTGTTTTTAGAGTTGGTACTTGTGTACTTTAAAAAGAAAAAAATAATAAGAAACACCACTAAAAATTCATTTGTTTGGTATAAGGGGTTCTTTGGAATCATAGAGATCATTTGACTGGTTTTTAGATTTTATACCTAATTTGAAAAAAAAAACAAACACCCTCTAAATAAAACATCTGATTGATCAGCTTGATCATGACTATGGGGTCGTTTGTAATTATACTGAGATTATTTTATTGGTTTTTAATATTTAGATGTGATTCGTAAAAAGAAACAAACACCCCCTAAATAATACATCTGGTTTGATCAGTATGATCATGATTAAGGGGGCGTTTGGAAAAATCATACTATGATCATTTTATTGGTTTTTAGATTTTATATGTCATTCAAAAAAAGAAACAAACACCCCCTAAATAAAAACATCTGGTCGATTAGGTTGATCATGATTAATGGGTCGTTTGGAACTCTACTAAGGTCATTATATTGTCTTTAGATTATATACATAATTTGAAACAAGAAACAAACACCCCCTAATTAAAATATGTGGTTGATCATGCACGGAATGCATACAGGATATCGCACACGCAATTCTAGAAGCTTATTCTCGTGTTCTCGGAAACTTGGCATTCAACATACTCACTAGAATCAGAGAAATTGCTCAAGAGGATGTAACGATCGACCCTAATTCATCAATGGCAACAAACAGCCTTTTGGGGATAAAGGTTGCTGGAATTCCAGGTATTTCTGCTTCAAATATAAGTGCAAGGCACACCCTGATTGATAAGATGAACAATATAGAGGGGAAATTCAATGTGTTAAAAGCTGAAAAGGCTTCGTATACAAACATAAGCGATGAATCAAATACGAATTTGGTCACAGCAACATCTAGTCGAAGCCCTCGATGTTGTATAGGCAAAGAGGCTTGTTTTACACCTCCAAAAATGTCCTTTTAATTTAGTTACATATATTATATATGTTATGTAAATAATTCAATATACTTATAATAATAAAATGCATATGTTATTCCACATCACAACTTATCAATTGTAAATCTGTATGTATGTATGTAAATCAATCCAGATTTCCTCATGTGTGATTGTAGCACTTTGCAAGAGTTGTCGACCAAAGCCTGGACCCGAAACTATTTCATTCATAATCTTCTCCTCATCCTCTACCATATACAATGGCAGCCCGTAATCACCAATATTATTAATGTCTTTTTAGGTCTTTCTTATGTTTTAGGGTTTTGTCCCACTGGCCATACATTTGTCTTTATATTGCTACGTTTCTAAAGAGAATGCATGCAACAAAATTGATCTGATTACATCGTAACAGAGAATTACAAAAAAAAAATTTATTTAATCCTAATCCCCTCAAAATATCTGCAGGCCCTCCCATCCCTCCCTGCGCTTCTCATAGCCGGCTACCCCTGCAGTTTTGTCCTTCTATAACCTAACCCTCTCCATAGCCACCCTCCACCCAGGGCCGGTCCTAAGATTTTTAATGCCCAGGACGACCTACAGAAAAATGCCCCGTATAAATACCTAAACAAAAATACACACCAATTTTTTAAGGGTTTGGAACCTAGTCAAGCTGGGCGGCTCATCCCCACGCCGAATATTATTGAAAAAAATAAAATGTTACAAATACATAAAGTTTCATAAACATGTACAACATAATTTAAAAAACTATCTAAAACGATGTCTTCGTGCATTTTTTGAAGCAAATACATCAATTATTTTATCATAATTGATGTTTCCTAGAAATTTGTTTTCAATTTTCAGTAGCGCTAATCCGTTCAATCTCTCTTGTGTCATAGTACTTCGAAGATATGACTTCAACAATTTTAGTTTAAAAACTTCTTTCGGCTGATGCTACCGTAACGGGTATAGTCAACAAAATTTTATATGCAATCAAAACATTTGGAAACATATCCATCTTCTTAACAAACTCCATAATTCGAATAGATGTCCATGGATTTTCTTTATGTGATGCTTCTTTTCTTTATGTGATGCTTCTTCTGGCAAGATAACCTGCAAAATTTGCAACTCCACGTACAAATCATTTCCATCAATGTTGCTTTCTTTACCATTTGTCAAAACGAACTCTAGATTGAAACAACATTTTTGTAATTCATCTTCAAACAATGAAATTAACTTTGATCCATCATACAAAAATCCAAAGATAGATTCAAAATACTTCATTTGTTCAAATCTAGTTCGTAATTGGAAAAGAGCCATATCCACTGAAACAAGAAAATAATCGGTTCTAAAGTCTTCTTTGGAAGATTGTTGTTCTCTTTCAGTATTAGGGATTTCATCAAATTGTTTTTTTCTATAAGAAGTACGTTTAATAAGAAATTTAGGTTCAACTCTTATACTATCTGCAATTACTTTAGCTTCATTAATTGAAGAGTTAAATCCAATTTCCCTATATTTTTTAAAATAATTAACTAATCCCTCTAGATTGTTTATAGCAACATCAAGAAGCATATCTTTAGATTGTAACTTTTTACTTACCAAATTTATTTTATATAAAATTTCATGCCAAATAACCAAACTTAAAATAAATTCAAAACTAGAAAGTTCACCGTTTACTAATGATTGAGTATCTCTATAAACTTTACCATAATCACTTACTTCACCTAATTTTATATAAGCTTCTTTAATTTGAACAATTTGACTCTTTATAGCTTTAACACTTGCAATATGACTTTCCCAACGAGTTGCAGACAATGATTTTAGACTTTTAGTGTTAATTCATCTATATATTCAAGTAAAACACTCCATCTTTTTGTAGAACTGGAGAATACATTATAAATTGTTTGACATGTATCAAAAAATGTTTTTGCTTTGTGACAAGAATTTGTATATCACACAAAACTAAATTAAGACTATGTCATCCACATGACATATAAAAAGCTTTAGGGTTTATGTCAAACATTCATTTTTGTACACCTTGATGTTTCCCTTTCATATTAGAGCCATTATCATATCATTGTCCTCGCACACAATTAATATCTAAATCAAGAGATTTCAAAGAATCTTGTAAAATATTGAAAAGTCCTAAACCAGAAGCATCTTCTACAATTAAAAACTCAAGAAAAAATTCTTCCACTTTCATTGGGTTGTTTACCATATCAACACATATTATAATCAAAGTCATTTGTTCTTTGTGACTTGCATCTGGAGTGCAATCAAGAATTACAGAAAATATTTTACTTCTTTAATTATTTTAATAATTGTACTTTTTACTTCGAATGCTAACATTTCAATTAACTCATTTTGAATTTTATGACTAAGATAATATAATGAGTTTTTTAATCTTGAATAAGACGAAAATGTTGTTTCATCATAGGATCAAACTCACCAATCATTTGAAGTAAACCTAAAAAATTATCATTTGAATTCTCATAAATTTTTTCATTTGTTCCACGAAAGCTAAATTATATTCTGCTAAACATTTGACAACGACAATGATTCTAATCATAACTTCTTTCCAATGTTCAGTATCTTTTTTGATTATTTCTTGTAATTCTTTGTCAATTGTTTGATTTTTATGAAGCCTAATTCGCAATTCAGTCCAACTTCTTAAATTAATCATATGCTCAGAACTATTTTCATGTGTGTTTAGAGTTTCACTAAGATGTTTCCAATATTTTATCCCTTCAGCAGCCAAATTACTTCTAGACCAAGCGGTTTTAAATAACTTACAACAAAAACAAAATATTTTGTCAAGTTCTTTAGATTATACCAACCATTTCCTATCAATTAAATCACCATTCCTTAGTTTACAAGTAAAAAAACTCAACTGAAAAATGTCTACCGATTGCATCTTTTGGAAAAATAAAATTAGGTGCTATTTCTCTAATAGGTCCTTTTTCTATAAGTAGATCTTTCATTTTGACATCTAAACTATCCCAAACCCTTGGATAAAAAGTGTTTAAATCATTAGGTTTATCAACAAAATCATTCTCAACAAAGTCATTATCTTTAGAAGTATTAATGATCATCAACCACTTCTGTTTCTATAGAATTATTAGAATTAACAAAATCATTAGAATTATCAACCAATTCATCATCACTAAATTTATTATTGGGAACTTCAATATCACTCTCAACAATTTCATCAAACTTATTAATGTGTTCATTAACGACTTCTGTTTCATTAACATGAATATTTTCGTTATTTTTAGGTTTAACAAAATATTTAGTTAAAGATCCATGTAATGAACTAGTTAGTTCTTGATCTTTTCTCTTTCGTTTTCTATTTGTTGTTTTCGAGAAAACATGGTAAATCAAAGTCAGTCAAATAAGATTTATAAAATAAAACAATAGTCGAAGATAGAACGATAAAACCTGATCAAAATAGAGGGAGCGATAAGCCGATAAGCCATGAACAAGAAAATCCATCAATCAACAATATCAAACAAAAAGCAACAAGCCAACAATCTGCAATAAGAAACACCAAGTCACCATATCAAACCAGAATGATAAATTGACAGATTCTAAGATTCAATTGCTCAAAAATCAAAATAGAATGCTCAATATCATGGTACTTAATCACAATAATAAAAAACAATGGTACTTAATCACAAATTCACAATGCTCAATAGACAATAGTACTTAATCAAAAACATAATGTTGAATGCATATGCCCTGTGGGCTGTGGCAGAATGCTCTTATGCTCAATATCATGGTAATTAATCAAAAATTCACAATGCTCAATAGTACTTAACAAAAACAGAATGCTCAATCGTTCTTAATCAGAATGCTCTTAATTGCTCAATAAGACAGATTACAGATAGTATCATAGAATGGCAGATTGCTCAAAATCAAATCAGACTAAAATAGATGGTAATGTAAATGTGAATGCTTAATTGCTCAAAATAATATACACCTTTGAATATTTGATCTTCTCCCTTTCACACTTTGATTTCGACAACATTTGAGTTCTGACTTCTGAGTTCTGTCGAGCGGTCGTTGGTCGAGAGTCGAGACACACACAGTGAGACAGAGACACAGATAGAGAGACACACAGATGAAAATTTCAAACACACAGTGAGCGGCTGAGGGGTTGTTGGTCGAGACACACACAGAAGATGGATTATAAGCGATGGATTTAAGAATTGAATCAACCAACGGCCATGGATGTTTCCAAGAGACATCCGCTAAATCCAAGCGCATGTAATGGTTTTCGCTCCATATTCTAATTACTTCCAAGACATTCGCCAAAATCCCAATCATTACCAAGATTCCCGTCAATCTTCCATCTCCCAAATCATCGCTCACGCCTCACTCGCTCATTGCCTAAATTGTCTCTCAGCCCTATTCTTAGTTCTGGAAACTAAAAATGCCGATTGTTGATTTAGGGAAAAGGCAACACTTTCAGTGGTACCCAATTGAACCTAGTCATGGATATGTTGGGCTAATTTAGTGATGCCCATAAATTTGTTACAATTTTTGATGCCCTGGGCTTGGGCCAAGTTTGCCCATGTATATGGGCCGGCCCTGCCTCCTCCTCCATCTCTCAACTGTAACCCATTCTCCCTTCCCTTCCCTTCACCGCTGCAACTGCTACTGCTACTGCTTCTGCCTTATCACACTGCCACGACGTGCTTCTGCCGCACCACTGCTCTGCTTCCTCCCTCCATTCGGCACTGCTAAATTCTGCCACCCCGCTACCATCATCACACTGTCAGAGTAGGCTATATTGTGTCGATGTCATAACTCTGCTACCTTTGCCTCTCTCTCTCTCTCTCTCTCTCTCTCTCTCTCTCTCTCTCTTTCAATTGAACCATCATAGCACTACCCCTGCCTCATCGCCTCTTCCTTCGTTTCCCTACTGCCTCCGTCTAGCCACTGTCATTGTCACGCAGTGTGTATCTGTGTCAACCGCTGATTGCCGTAACCATTCTTCAGCCATCTTTGTCATTGTTTTTCCCTCTCCATGGGTGATCAACACAACCCTATAGCTAATAAAATGCCCATAGGGCTTTCGACGTCACCAACATCAAACTCACATTCCCCTAGTTCTGGCTTTGGGTCACCTCAATTGTGATGCATGGAATGAACTTTTTACATCGCACTGCAATAGTTCTGGGTTATGGGATTCTTGGATGGAACCACAATGAGCACCCCTGCAACTGTGACAGAATCGAAGCGTCTTAACTCCTTGGTTAAGGTCTAGATTTACAGTACCATCTCTACTTCTCTCCAAATTGTCTTGAAAAAGAATGCTACGTCTCTACCATATGGACCAATTTAATGAATTTTTTACATGATATTAAAGATGCTCGTGCCATGGAAATACATGAAGTGATTAGGTCCCTGGAATTAGGGGACCAAACAATTACGGAAATACTTTAAGAAAATAAAAGTTGCCTCTGATCTTCTCTCCAACATAGATAAACCTATTGACAACATTACCGTTGTCATGTATGTTGTAGCCAATTTTGGGGACAAGTATGATATTGTAGCAAGCATCATTAGCCATAGCAAAACACCAATTACCCTTTTGGAAATTTGTTCCATGCTAACCCTTGAGGAGTCTCGTCTTAACCTCAGATAAAAGTGTTTCGTGACACGGGACAACCCATTGGCCCCAACGTTTTTTTAACACCTCTACCAAATCACCCCAGTAAACCCTTACGCCGTAACTTAAAACGTGGACCTTGCAGGTGCGATGACAAGTGTCGATTTTTTCATGCTCGACCTTCAGCTCCGGCCCCTACCCCTCCCCTCAACTATACCCACCACCTTTTCTATACCCACAACCACCCACATACACACCCAACATCCCTCCCCAGAGGCCCAATACCCCACGACCCTCTTCTAACCCAAGGCCACAACTCTCACCTGTCCAATCCTTTGCCCCTCTAGTCCGGTGTTCTTGGACCTTCTCCACCTAACCCATCGCCTAACTAGGGGTGGAAATTTTGGCCCATTCAAGCATACAGGTCAGACGGGTTGACGACCAAAAGTCATAAATTTTTAATAATTTTGAAATTTTTTTCAAAGAACAATTTGTTTAATACACTGTTTTATAAATATTCATTTTTGAAAAAAATTTATGTTCTATCTTGATTTTTTACTACGAGTCAATTTAAATGTTTGGTCTGTTGGGTCAGAATTGTCACCCCTAGGCGCAACAGACCACATGTTAGGCACAAAAATGCCTCAGTCAAACCTGTTTAACATCTTAGGGGGAGATTTTTAATCAAACCTGTTTGATGCACTTGAAGGTATAATTTAAAGCCTGTTAATGCCTTATTGAAACCTGATAAGTGATTTGCAATACAAGTCAAAGCTGTTTACCCTATTGCATTTGTTGCAACTAAGGCAGATTGTCCAAGCTGTTCTATTCTGTTGAACAGGCTGGACATAAACTGTCTACCTGCTCTATCCTGTTGAGCAGCTTGGACATATACTAAGTGTTCTGTTCTTTGTGAACAGGCTAAATACTTAGTAAGAAACTCACCCAGCTTGAACATGGCTTGTTGGATTTTCGTGAATCTGAGGAACTTGGTACAGTAAGAAACTCACCCAGCTGCTGTCAGATATCCAAGGTTTCAGAGCCTCATATTCAAACATGTCTGGTGAGAAACTCTACAACTCTCAGCCCCTGTTATCTACTGCTACATTCCCAGTCATTGGGAATAGAGTCTTTTATACTCCAGTTTTTCCCAATGAACCTCCTCTCTCTACACCAATGAGGAGGTTACTTGGTTTGGTGGAAGGACCCTCTGCTGTGAGGGTAGATCCAGTGGCTGCTCCCAAGAGAAAGTCCAAATCCAGGCCCAAGGTGATCAAAAGGGGCCTGGAATCGTCTGGATCTGAGCCTGTCCTCAAGAAGGCTAAAACAGTTAAGTCAAAGTCTACCCCATCAGCCTCAGTAGCCGAGGGGGAGCAGACTTCTCACCCTGGTTCATCTGTTGAACCTGAAGCCTTTGTGGCTGGTGCCTCTGTGGCACCTGAGACCATGGAACAGGTTAACCCCCCTGTTTCTGACCCAGTCTCACCTCCAGTCCAAACAGAACCCCTCATCACTTCTCCACAACATCGATCCTCCACTTCATCCCTCAAATCATACAACAGACGCAAATCCTTAGCCAAAAAGAAGCCACCATCTCCAACTAGCCTCTCTGACCCCTCCCAACAGGAGTCAGTTGAAAAGAAGCAACCCTTGCTGCTTCTCCTATTTTGGGAGAAAAGATCAGCACCTTTGGAGCATGTTTTACTCCAACATGAGTCAACCCAGAGTTAGCATAGACCCTCTGGTTCCTCCCAACAGGAACTAGTTGTACAAAAGGAGACTACCACATTCACTATCCCAGCCTCCCAATAGGCTGAGGGTATTGAAATCCAGGAGTCCACTCCACTCCACACTGAGTCCACATAGTCTCCACTTCATACTTCTTCTACACCATCTGAGTCTGCATGAGGTGCCAAAGCTGCTGGAGCAGACCATCCAGCAGATCAGCCTCAAACTTCTACTCCTGGTGATGCAGCTGTTGAAGGACCCTCATCCCAAGCTAATGAACCTGAGGGAATGGACCATCCCTCTGGTGAGGCTGCTCCCCAAATGCAAATTCCATCAGCAGGTTTTCACCACTGCTGATGTTGAAATGCACATCCCCTCTCCCCATGAAGAGGTACCTACAAACCAAAGTACTGCTGAGGGAACCACCCCAGGTCTTAATGAAGGTGTTGCAACACAAGCAACATCTGAAAGGCCACCAACCCCTACCTCTTCACCTCATGATGCAGATATAGCCACTGCTGAAGGTTCCCTTGACCTTTCCAAGGTGGGCCATCTCTCATATGCCCAGGCTATGGAATTACTCTCCAAAGTCTCCCTGCCTTCCCCCACAAATCCTCAAACACCTGCCTCATCATCATCACATTCTCATTCTTTACCATCAACACAATCCAAACAATCCAAACATACCCCTCCATCCCCCAAAGATCTTCCTGTGAAGGATCAGCTCTCTTTGCTGACCAACAAAGTTGGTTCTTTGGAAAACTCCAGGACCTCCGTACCTTCTATAATATCAGACTCTGTGTCTGCTCAGCTTAAGGGATTTTTTGATTCATTCAAGGCTTCCTTTCCAACCCCTCCTCCTCAAGCTGATCAATCCTCGCAGCTGTTTGCACTCACTGCACAGATGCAAACACTCTCCACTACCCTCTCCATAACTCTTTCTACTCAACAGGACTCTGTGTCCTCTCTGGTAGCTGTCTCCCAACAGTTGTCAACTCTCCTTAACACTTGCACAAATACTCTTCCTTCCGCATTGGCCAGCTTGAACACCTTAGTAGTCTCTCTGTTAAATTCTGTGTCATCAAACCTTGATGATATGCAAGATTCTCTTGAATTAAATCTTGCACAGCTTCAAAGTTTGTTGTTCATAGCTTCTCACAAGGAATCCATCTCTCAGCTGTCATCTCTTGCTACTTCCCAATCTGCCTCTCTTCAAACCTGTCTTGCCCAACTTGCAGAGGTAAATGATAACTTGGCCTTCTTAGTGCATAGCCTTGTTGGCTCCAAACCTGCTGCCAAAACTGTTGCCCAGCCTGTTGAATTCGTTTCTTCAGGCAGACCCATTGTTGAAGGCTATGTGACATCTCCTTCAAAGGGGGAGAAGATATCTGCCACAAAGGCCAAGTCTAAGGGAGAGAAATCTTCATCTCCCTCTAAGTAAAGTAGCAGGTGTTTCACAAACAGGTCCTACTATGGATGTCTCCAAAATAACAGAAGCTGCTCAGTCTACTCAGTCTGGATCTCCAAACCCTGCTCCATCTAAGGGGGAGGAATCCATTCCTGGGGACAGGCCAAGCAGAAGGAGACATCTAATACTGGAGCAAACAGAATAAGAAGAGGAAGAGAAACCTGAAGCTGTTCTAACCACAAGAGCTAAAGGGAAGAAGAAAGCCTCAGTAGACCTTGACTACCTCAAAGCTGCTCAACTGAAATTTGATAAGGCTCGGGCTAATGAAATGGGTGTTTCTATGGAGACTTATTACAAATACAAAGAGGAGCAGCTTAGAGCTTTTGAAAAGTTAAAGAAAGATGAAGCCTATACTAAAGCTGCAAGGGCCTTTGCATACAAGGAGGCAAGAAAAGTTAAAATGCCTTCCTTGGATGTCCAAAGGAAACTGCTAGAGGCTGCCAAAGAGTCAGTGGCTGAGAAGGAAGGAGAAAAAGAACAGGGTGCTCAGGTCTCTATGACCAAGTCTAAGCCAACATCCTCCTCTGCAAGAGCCCAAATTCACTTTGACCACTTGGCAAGGAAGAAGTTCTTTGATGTTACAAACAGAAGGCTTGCCAAGGAGACAATTGTCAAAGTTGTTACCATTTCAAAGAAAGGCAAACAGTGGAAACTACAGATACCAGAATGGGTGCTGAAGGTCCAGAACTGGAAGCATATGAACACACTGATGTTACTCAAATGGGATACAGAAAATGGATGGAAATGGCAGTTGCCCTGAGCCACTCTAAGTCTGAAACTGCTAAGACTATCAGGGCATA
The DNA here is from genome assembly GCA_020465985.1 of Centrapalus pauciflorus. Classification (NCBI taxonomy): domain Eukaryota; kingdom Viridiplantae; phylum Streptophyta; class Magnoliopsida; order Asterales; family Asteraceae; genus Centrapalus; species Centrapalus pauciflorus. The sequence goes on along the minus strand of JAANYP010004570.1, from coordinate 140,651 downwards.
TGTCAAAACGTTAATGGAGAGAGTTAAGAATCTTGGCCTGATTACAGAAGAACAAATCAAGGGTACCTCAGTGGTTGAACCCATGATAAAGGCCAGGAGAAGGAGAAAGGATACTGAGCTGGAAGAACTCCTGATAATGATTGATCAAGGTGATGTATCTGTTGAGATCAAGGGAGTAGATCACAACCTGCCCAGGGGAGTGGAACATGAGGAAGACAAGATGATAGAGGAACCTGAGCTTGGGGTATTTTTTGTAGATCCCCTATCAAAGAAAAAGTGTTTCCAGAGAGCATCAGATTTTCACAAAGTTGGTCTTAAGCAGCTCATTGCTTTTAGACTTGCCAACTCCTTTAAAAAATCTGTAAGATGGAGAGCAGCCATCTGGGAATAGCTCAAAGGGTTCCATGAGAGAGGAGAGCTTCAACATCCCAACTTCATGTTCCTAAGAAATGAAATGGTGGAAATTGAAGAAACATGGAGCATTTCGAGCAAATGTTCAAAGGAGAAGAACCACCACTGCTTGGAGGTCCATCTGCTGTTGAGTTATTTGAAGAATGGAAGTTGTCCATTAGTTGGACAGGCTTGCCATTACTTGCTCCCACCATCAACAGTCCAATATGTTGAATTTCTTTATGTACATATGTTGTAATCTATTACATTAGTTGTAATTTTTCTATTACATCAGTTGTAATCTACTTTAATACATTAGTTGTACTCTTGTAAGAACATATGTTGTTTGTAATCAAAATCAGTATATATAAACTGATCATTTACTTTACTTAAATGTTGTAATTCTATTTCAGCAAAGTGTATTGTAAAAATATATAGTGATTATTGATAGAATCAGCTTAGACTGATTATTGCAAATAGGGGAAGATTGTTAGACACAAAAATGCCTCAGTTAAACCTGTATTACATCTTAGGGGGAGATTTTTAATCAAACATGTTTGATGCACTTGAATGTATAATTTAAGGCTTGTTAATGCCTTATTGAAACCTGATAAGTGATTTGCAATATTAGTAAAAGCTGTTTACCCTGTTGCATTTGTTGCAACTAAGGCAGATTGTCCAAGCTGTTCTATTCTGTTAAACAGGCTGGACAGAAACTGTCTACGTTGCTCTATCCTGTTGAGCAGCTTGACATATACTAAGTGTTCTGTTCTTTGTGAACAGACTAAACACTTTATGAAATATTTTTCCAAGTCCTCGTGTATTGTTTTGGACTACAAGATCATTTTACAAAGTCAAAGACAAAGTGGAAAACAGAAGCTGCAAAAGACTGGCTACGTTGTTCTGTTACATGAAGACAAAGTGGATATTTGAAATGAGTGACAGATCATTTCTTATATCAAAATGGCCTTAACAGAAGATGAAAGGATCCAAGTTGACATTCCTCTTTTGGTTAAAGCCTTCTGCAACAGAGATAAAAAGGAAAAGACAAAGATTCTACCATGTAGAGACAAGTCTGCTTTATCAGAATGTGCACAAAAGTTGTTTTGTCTTTTGGGAAAGACTTCCCACTATCTCCTTGTTCAATGAGGAAGCTTCACTGAGACTCCCAGTGAGAGTATAAAAGGAAGCTTCTAAGGAATATGAGATAACTAAGAGAGTGGGAAATTCAGATCGTGCATAGAAGTGTGTTTTTCATGCATGAAAGTCTGCTTGAATAAAACAGTAACATGTGTCCAAGCTGTTCTTATTCAAGCTGTCCATCTGTGTCTTGTAAACAGTGAGTTCATCTTAGTGAGTGTATTCATTGTACCTAGTCTGAGTGTGTTTTAGATTAGTTAAACATCTGTTGTATCTGTCATCTCAGCTTGAACCATTCCGCAGTTCAAGCTTGTTTGTAATTAACAGTTGTTGATAATATACACAAACATTGAGAAAAGTGTGTTGAGTTTTAATTTGATGTATTCACCCCCCCTCTACAGCTTAGAACACCATACTAGGGAAACCTTATGGGACCTAAAATTGGTATCAGAGCAGATAGAGTGTGTGTTAACTCTAGATCTCTCATTCTCCCTATTTCCCATGGACAACAGTGCTGCCAGCTCTTCCTCTTACTATGACAATGGTTAAATGGCAAAACACCCCAAATTCAATCATTAGAACTTCTCTGGTTGGAAGTGCAGAATGATGCTCTACTTAGAGAATCTGGATGTACTACTGCCAGAGATAGTAATGGAAGGTCCCTATGTGCCAACTTCTGTTACTAATATTATTCCTGCTGCTGAAAGAGCTGTTCCTGAGATCAGAACCTTTGAAAAGGCAAAAGCTCAATGGTCTGATGAAGACAAAAGGCTGGTTGCTCTTGATGCAAAGGCCAGAAACAACCTGGTTATTTCTCTTCCTGATGATGTGTTCAAACAGGTTGAGAAAATGAAGACAGCAAAGGAGATGTGGGATACTTTGTGTACTGTCTATGATGGTCCCACTATCACACTGGATAACAGGATCAACAATCTTGTTAGACAGTATAAACTCTTCTTTGCAAAGCCAAAGGAGTCTCTCACTGAAACCTATACAAGATTCACTGCTCTAATCAATGATCTCAAAGCTGTTGAGATCACCAAGGACAATCTAACTCTGGTAAATAAGTTTTTGAACATCCTGCCCGAGGAATGGAATTATTTCTCTACTATCCTAAGAAACTCCGGCACCATCAATGGTATGGATCTTGTAAATCTGTATGGGTCCCTACTAAATGATGAGCAGTCAAGGCAACAGAAAAGAAATGCCTTGGAGATGTCCAAAAGAGGTGCTGCCTTAGTGGCCAGCGTTAGACAACCTGCTGGTCAGATGTGTGATGTGTTCACACAAGCTGATCAACAGGCTGATGATGAAATGGAAGAATTGTCTGAGGAGGAGGACTGTGAAAATATTACTGAATTAGATGATGAGCATATGATTGCAATGCTTGTCAAAAAATTCAATAAGAAGTGGTTTGGTGGAAAAATGCTGCAGAAGAAGTCAGGTGCCATAAAAAAGAAGGCATATGACAAAACTAAGGCTGAGTGCTTTAAATGTGGCAAAGCAGGCCATATAGCTGCTGACTGTGTGTCTAAAGCTGTTGGCTCATCATCCAAACCATACAAGACAAACAAGGACGATGGCTACAGGGTTTAGTACCTAATGGCCATGGCTAAGCTTAGAAAGTTAGAGGACTCGGTGGCTTCCAACAAGTAAAAGGGACTCATGGCTGAGACATGTGACTGGGAGGAATCTGATTCATCATCACATTAAGAAGATAGCAATTGTCTGATGGCCAACACTGATGTCCCATCAACAAGAAACTTCAAACAAGACCTGGCTGAAGCTGAGGCTCTCAGCAGCTTGGAGAACTGGAACCCAACAATGATGTATAAGGTACAAAATTTTATGGATTACAGTTCTGATGAAAAAGTTAAAATGTTTGAATATTTGCTTGTTGATCTAAAAGTTGCTACTGAGAAGCATAATGTTTTGTTGTCTGAAATCTCCAAGCTGAAAACTGATCTTGAAATAAAAACTAGTAAACTGGACCGCTTCCATAAGTTGGAAACTGAACTTGATGAATTAAAACACATCAATTCCATTTTATTAGAAGAAAAGAGAGAAACAGACACAAAGCATGCTAAGCTTCAAAATATTGTTGACTCTTGGTGCCAATCTGCACAAAAAGTCAATCATTGTATCAGTCAACAGATTCCTGCTCAAATCCAAGTCTATTTTGGAAGGGATCTTGACAAAACAGCTTCAATTGTTGAGATAAATAATCTGGAAAAAGACTTATCCACTCTTGGTGAGCTTCCAAGTACTTTCATTCAGAAAGTACTTGGTAAGCTAGTCTCAACAAATAGGTTTGTCAAACCTCAAAACACTAACACCTTGTGTGAAAAAGTTCTAAAAACTGATGATGGAATGTGTTCTCCATCAAATCAGTCTGCTAAGTGCTCAGCTGGTTCACACAAGCAAAAGAAGGGAAAGCAAGTTCAAGCTGCAGCTTTGGACACTAAACCTGTTAACAAAATAGGTTCTGGATCTGAAGCTGATTGTAAGAGACCTGTTAATCCTTTTGATGCTGAACATTTTGAGAAAAAGTTTTCAAAAGGTAAGCAGCCTACTTTCAACAAGGGTAAGTCTCATGTTGAAAGTAAATCTGCTGCGATTTCAAATAAGTTTTTAAATCATAATGGAAAATTGGTTATAAATGAAGGTAAGTCTTTCAAAACCAAAAGCAGTGATTATGTTGATAAGTAACATCCATCACATCTCAGTAAGGGCAAAGGCAAAGCCATTGCTCAACTTGAGAAAGTTGGGAATAAGTTTCCCAAACCCGTGGAAGGTCAAAAGCCGATCAAACTTCTTATATTTGATATCTGTCATCCTAAAAAGAGGAAAGAGGATACAGGTAAAGCTGTTGCTGTTGTGCTTTCTACTCAAACTGTTGATTCTTCTAAAAATAGTAATAAGTTTGCTAAACCTGCTGAGAAGTTCAACAAAAATTTTCTAGAATGTGTTTCCGGGAGTACTTCTTCCAAAAAGACTAAAAAGAGAAAATGTTATAAATGTGGGAAGAAGACACATATGACCAAAGACTGTCCTGAAACCGAGGACATGAGGCCTGCTGACATTGCTAGTTCTAACATTGCAAAAACCAGCAGTGTTGGAAGTAACATGGTCAATGAGGATAGTATCCAAGCTGATACAATCCAAATAGGAAATATTAATGTTGATCTTACTGGTCCATCAACAAATGTTGATGAAGAAGGAGAACTCATCCCTATGACGAGTTCCCCTAAAAATAACTAGTATTTTCCCATCACACCCTGCAGGTTAAACAACCATCCTAGGTTTGGTACTTGGACAACGGCTGCTCAGGCCACATGACAGGTTGCAAGGATCTGCTGTGTGATCTCAGCCCTGAGAAAGGGCCAAAAGTCACCTTTGGTGATAATGTTCATGGATCCACAGAATGATATGGAACCCTTCAAGCTGGTGCTGCTATATTCAAAAGAGTAGCCTATGTGTCTGGGCTGAAACACAATCTTGTAAGCATAAGTCAACTGTGTGATGCTGGTTACAAGGTTAATTTTGATGAGCACTTGGGTTACATATCCCAAGGCAAAGTTGTGCTGTGTGCACAAGGAAGAAAGGTGTATATGTTGTGGACATGAAATCTGCTGATCCCATAACTGAAACCTGCTTTATCTCTAGAAGCAATGCAGACCTGAACTGGTTATGGCACAAAAGGCTGTCACACCTGAATTTCAAGTATATCAAAAAACTCTGTAAGAAAGAGTTGGTATCAGGTTTGCCTTCTATAACCTTTGTTAAGGATAAACTCTGCACAACTTGTGAGAAAGGCAAGCAGAGAAAAACATCTTTTAAATCCAAGCATAATTTTTCTATTGATACTCCTCTCTTCTTAATCCACATGGACTTGTTTGGACCAGTCAGTGTCCCAAGTCTAGGAGGTAGAAGATACACTCTAGTAATGGTTGATGAGTTCTCCAGGTTTACATGGGTGCTCTTTCTGAAGAGCAAAGGAGAGGATACTAGAGAAATTATTGGATTTATCAAAAAGATGGAGATGCTGAACTCTACTCAAGCTAAGCAGCTTAGAAGTGATCACGGTATCGAATTCAGAAACAGTATTCTTTAGGACTTCTATGAAGAAAGAGGGATCTCACAAAACTTTCCAGCTGTAAGAACTCCACAACAAAATGGAGTTGCTGAAAGGAGAAACAGAACTCTCATTGAAGCTACCAGAACCATGCTGTGTGCATCAGGTTTGCCTTCATCATTTTGGGCTGAAGCTGTTAACACTGTCTGCTTCACTCAAAATAGATCCTTAGTGGTAAAGAGGTTCAACAAGACTCCCTATGAGTTAATCAAAGGGAGAAGGCCAAATATTATTTATTTCCATGTGTTTGGATGTCCCTGCTTTATTCTGAATCAGAGGGACCAGCTGACGAAATTTGAACCCAAAGCTGATGAAGGTGTGTTTGTTGGATATTCTGCTATCTCTAAATCCTACAGAGTATACAACTACAAAAGAAAGGTGATAGATGAATCTATCAATGTCACCTTTGAGGAGTCTAGGAGTGCTTCCACCAAAGCTGTTCCTAAATCAGTTTCAGGAGAGTTCAGCTTTGATGATCTCATGCAGTCCATCAATGAAGAAAAGGACTCAAAAGCTTCCACTACACCCAGAGTGAAACCTGTTAACCACAATGGACATGATGATGACTATGTTGATACACCTTGTGTGAATAAGTGTACTGACATAATGAATACACCATGTCCTGAACCAATCAATGCTGATTTCCCTGGATCTTCTGCTGATGTGTTCAACAATGGAGATTCATGTTCAACAGGTGAACAGACTCAAGATAACAGTGTGTCTGAAAATCTTGAAAACTTTTCAACAGGACCTGTTGGAGATGAAAATGATGCAGGTAAATCTTCATTAAGGCATGATCCTAAGTGGATTAGGTGTCACCCCAATGATCAAATAATTGGTGACATCAACAAAGGGGTACAAACAAGATGGGACAGCTTAGGAAACTTTTGTATGTTTTCTAGCTTTGTGTCCCTAATGGAGCCTAAGAAAGTGGATGAAGCATTAAAAGATGTTGGATCATTGCCCTGCAAGAAGAGCTCAATCAGTTTGAGAGAAACAAAGTATGGAAGTTGGTCCCTGCTCCTAATGGTAAAACAATAATTGGCACCAAATGGGTTTTCAGTAACAAAATGGATGAGCAAGGTCATGTTATTAGAAATAAGGCAAGACTAGTTGCTCAAGGCTACAGACAGGAAGAAGACATTGATTACGATGAAACATTTGCTCTAGTGTCCAGGTTAGAAGCAATTCGTTTGATTCTAGGCTATGCTGCCCACAAAAGCATGATGGTATTTCAAATGAATGTCAAGAGAGCATTTTTGAATGGCAAGCTACAAGAAGAAGTATATGTCAAGCAACCTCCAGGTTTTGAAAATGAACATCATACAGACTTTGTCTATAAATTGGACAAAGTCTTCTATGGTCTAAAACAAGCCCCTAGAGCCTGGTATGACACTCTAACTGATTTCCTTATGAGCAATGATTATTCCAGAGGTAAAGTGGATACCACATTGTTCATAAAGAAGGTGAAGTCTGACATTATGCTTGTTCAAATCTATGTGGATGACATAATAATTGGTTCTACTAATGAGCAGTTATGCAAGAACTTTTCACTACTCATTAAATCAAAATATGAAATGAGTATGATGGGTGAACTTACTTTCTTTCTAGGATTACAGGTTAAACAAACCTCAAATGGAATTTTCATCAATCGAAGAAAGTACACTTTAGATCTTTTGAAAAAGTTTGAATTTGATCAAAGTTCTCCTATCAAAACCCCAATGGCAACCAATGTAAAATTGGATGCTGATGCCAGTGGAAAAGCTGTTTCAGTAACAGCTTACAGAGGCATGATTGGGAGCTTGCTATATTTAACTGCTAGTAGAGCAGATATTATGTTTGCTACCTGTTTATGTGCTAGGTTTCAAGCTGATCCTAAGGAATCACAACTAGCTGCTGTAAAAAGAATCTTCAGATACCTTAAGGGTACACCAGGTTTGGGTCTTTGGTATCCCAAAGACTCAAGTCTTGAACTAACAGGTTATTCAGATTCTGATTTTGCAGGCTGCAGGTTAGACAGGAAAAGCACAACAGGTGATGTCAACTCCTAGGTGGTAAGTTAATTAGTTGGTGTAGCAAGAAGAAGAACTCAGTTTCTACCTCTAGTGCTAAAGCTGAGTATATTACAGCTGGAAGCTGCTGTGGGCAGATTCTATGGATGAAGTCTATGGCCTTGTATATTGGAAAACTCCTATTCTGTGTGATAATACAAGTGTCATATCTATCTCCAACAGTCCAGTGTTTCATTCCAGAACAAAGCATATAGATGTCAGACACCACTTATTAGAGATCACATCCAGAAAGGTAATGTGGAGGTAAGTTTTATTTCCACATATGAACAGCTTGCAGACATTTTCACCAAGCCTCTTGACGAAAACAGGTTTAATTACCTTGTAAGCAAGCTGAGCATGTTAAATAAAAGTGACTAAGTGTCATTGATGCTCTAAGAGATCGTATGTCTCAAACTGCTCAAGTTTCTCAGAACAGCTTAGACAGAACAGGCTCTGCATGTTCTATACTTAGCCAATTTCTGAAAACTTGGACAGCTTGGACGTATAACATGTTTGACAAAATAAGTTTTAACTTCAAACCTGTTCTGTTGAACAAACCTCCAACCTGCTCACTCTCTCAATCTTTCATACAATACATTATCTTGTAACCTGATCAGCTATTGCACAGAAACCTGTTCTCATATAGCTGCACAGGTTGAATGAACAGCTTGAGGAATGAACAGCTTCTGATGAAACCTGCTCATCACAGGTTTGAACAACAGCTTAGAACACCAGTTTTAATTACCTTTCTTCATAATTAAGTTACTTAATTTCTGTATTTATTTAACTTAATTACTTGCGGATAATGTTTGTTAACTTGTGTTAGTAGTTAAAAATGTTCAAGTGGTCTGACAACCGTTCTAACATGGCAAACCGTTCCGTTTTCTGCTAAAGAACACTTCAAATCAACTGCCCAAACCTTTCTCTCTCCTACCCACTCACATTCAAATCCTATAAATACCTATTTCAATGTTTCATCATCTTCTTCTTCTCTACTGCTTCCATAACTATCTGAAGAACCCTAAATCTACTAAGTGTCCAGTATCCTTCAAACCAATACTCTCAAATGGCTCACCAAAACAACCCCCTACTTCTAGTGTTCGTTGGTGATGATGTTGAAAAACATCCCTCAGTCACCACGTGCTCACTTTGAAACCCACTAACTATATTGCCAACCTAACCATTCCCAAAAACTACGTGGGTAAAGGTTATAAACATGGTGGAGTTTCTGTAAGTTCACCCCTTGCGTTATGCTATGACTGCATCTCCTGGTGTCCTGAAACCAGGAAATGGTGTATGAGTTTTGGTACACCTGTGCTTATGACCCATCAATCAAAACCATCAGGGGAACCATTCTCAATGGGACTCAGACCATTAAGATAACCACTGCTCTTCTCAGGGAAGTCTTTCATCTTCCTGTTGCTGAAACATACGACAAGCCACAGCCTGAGAATGATCAGATGGGCAATCTGCTACGCTTCTGTGGTGTAGCAGAACCCAAAGTTGGAGCCACTTTGTTCAGAATGGATTTATCACCTACATACAACTTCCTATTTGCCTCAGTGATGATGTGCTTTAGCAGCAAGGTTGGTTCCTTTGACCAGCTTAGCAGAGATGAAATCCCCATGGTTCTACAGCTTGTGGATGGGACTACACTGAACATGGCTTGTTGGATTTTCGTGAATCTGAGGAACTTGGTACAATAAGAAACTCACCCAGCTGCTGTCAGATATCCAAGGTTTCAAAGCCTCATATTCAAACATGTCTGTGGTGAGAAACTCTACAACTCTCAGCCCCTGTTATCTACTGCTACATTCCCAGTCATTGGGAATAGAGTCTTTTATACTCTAGTTCTTCCCAATGAACCTCCTCTCTCTACACCAATGAGGAGGTTACTTGGTTTAGTGGAAGGACCCTCTGCTTTGAGGGTAGATCCAGTGGCTGCTCCCAAGAGAAAGTCCAAATCCAGGCCCAAGGTGATCAAAAGGGGCCTGGAATCGACTGGATCTGAGCCTGTCCTCAGGAAGGCTAAAACAGTTAAGTCAAAGTCTACCCCATCAGCCTCAGTAGCTGAGGGGGAGCAGACTTCTCACCCTGGTTCATCTGTTGAACCTGAAGCCTTTGTGGCTGGTGCCTCTGTGGCACCTGAGACCATGGAACAGGTTAACACCCCTGTTTCTGACCCAGTCTCACCTCCAGTCTAAACAGAACCCCTCATCACTTCTCCACAACATCGATCCTCCACTTCATCCCTCAAATCATACAACAGACGCAAATCCTTAGCCAAAAAGAAGCCACCATCCCCAACTAGCCTCTCTGACCCCTCCCAACAGGAGTCAGTTGAAAAGAAGCAACCCTTGCTGCTTCTCCTATTTTGGGAGAAAAGATCAGCACCTTTGGAGCAGGTTTCACTCCAACATGAGTCAACCCAGAGTTAGCATAGACCCTCTGGTTCCTCCCAACAGGAACCAGTTGTACAAAAGGAGACTAACACATTCACTATCCCAGCCTCCCAATAGGCTGAGGGTATTGAAATCCAGGAGTCCACTCCACTCCACACTGAGTCCACACAGTCTCCACTTCATACTTCTTCTACACCATCTGAGTCTGCACGAGGTGCCAAAGCTGCTGGAGCAGACCATCCAGCAGATCAGCCTCAAACTTCTGCTCCTGGTGATGCAGCTATTGAAGGACCCTCATCCCAAGCTAATGAACCTGAGGGAATGGACCATCCCTCCGGTGAGGCTGCTCCCCAAATGCAAATTCCATCAGCAGGTTTTCACCACTACTGATGTTGAAATGCACATCCCCTCTCCCCATGAAGAGGTACCTACAAACCAAAGTATTGCTGATGGAACCACCCCAGTTCTTAATGAAGGTGTTGCAACAAAAGCAGCATCTGAAAGACCACCAACCCCTACCTCTTCACCTCATGATGCAGATATAGCCACTGCTGAAGGTTCCCTTGACCTTTCCAAGATGGGCCATTTCACATATGCCCAGGCTATGGAATTACTCTCTAAAGTCTCCCTGCCTTCCCCCACAAATCCTCAAACACCTGCCTCATCATCATCACATTCTCATTCTTCACCATCAACCCAATCCAAATAATCCACACATACTCCTCCATCCCCCAAAGATCTTCCTGTGAAGGATCAGCTCTCTTTGCTGACCAACAAAGTTGGTTCTTTGGAAAACTCCATGACCTCCCTACCTTCTATAATATCAGACTCTGTGTCTGCTCAGCTTAAGGGATTTTTTGATTCATTCAAGGCTTCCTTTCCAACCCCTCCTCCTCAAGCTGATCAATCCTCGCAACTGTTTGCACTCACTGCACAGATGCAAACACTCTCCACTACCCTCTCCACAATTCTTTCTAGTCCTCTATGGCAGCTGTCTCCCAACAGTTGTCAACTCTCCTTAACACTTGCACAAATACTCTTCCTTCCATATTGGCAGCTTGAACACATTAGTAGTCTCTCTGTCAAATTCTGTGTCATCAAACCTTGATGATATGCAAGATTCTCTTGAATTAAATCTTGCACAGCTTCAAAGTTTGCTGTTCATAGCTTCTCACACGGAATCCATCTCTCAGGTGTCATCTCTTGCTACTTCCCAATCTGCCTCTCTTCAAACCTGTCTTGCCCAACTTGCAGAGGTAAAGGATAACTTGGCTTTCTTAGTGCATAGCCTTGTTGGCTCCAAACCTGCTGCCAAAACTGTTGCCCAGCTTGTTGAATTCGTTTCTTCAGCCAGACCCATTGTTGAAGGCTATGTGACATCTCCTTCAAAGGGGGAGAAGAAATCTGCCACAAAGACCAAGTCTAAGGGAGAGCAATCTTCATCTCCCTCTAAGTAGAAATCAACATCAATGAGACAAGCAGCAGGTGTTTCACAAACAGGTCCTACTATGGATGTCTCCAAAATAACAGAAGGTGCTCAGTCTACTCAGGCTGGATCTCCAAACCCTGCTCCATCTAAGGGGGAGGAATCCATTCCTGGGGACAGGCCAAGCAGAAGGAGACATCTAATAATGGAGCAAACAGAATAAGAAGAGGAAGAGAAACCTGAAGCTGTTCTAACCACAACAGCTAAAGGGAAGAAGAAAGCCTCAGTAGACCTTGACTACCTCAAAGCTGCTCAACTGAAATTTGATAAGGCTCGAGCTAAAGAAATGGGTGTTTCTATGGAGACTTATTACAAATACAAAGAGGAGCAGCTTAGAGCTTTTGCAAAGCTAAAGAAAGATGAAGCCTCTACTAAAGCTGCAAGGGCCTTTGCATACAAGGAGGCAAGAAAAGTTAAAATGCCTTCCTTGGATGTCCAAAGGAAACTGCTAGAGGCTGCCAAAGAGTCAGTGGCTGAGAAGGAAGGAGAAAAAGAACAGGGTGCTCAGGTCTCTGTGACCAAGTCTAAGCCAACATCCTCCTCTGCAAGAGCCCAAATTCACTTTGACAACTTGGCAAGGAAGAAGTTCTTTGATGTTACAAACAGAAGGCTTGCCAAGGAGACAATTGTCAAAGTTGTTACCATTTCAAAGAAAGGCAAACAGTGGAAACTACAGATAACCAGAATGGGTGCTGAAGGTCCAGAACTGGAAGCATATGAACACAATGTGTTACTCAAATGGGATACAGAAAATGGGTGGAATTGGCAGTTGCCCTGAGTCAGTCTAAGTCTGAAACTGCTAAGACTATCAGGGCATATGTCAAAACGTTAATGGTGAGAGTTAAGAATCTTGGCCTGATTACAGAAGAACAAATCAAGGGTACCTCAGTGGTTGAACCCAAGATAAAGGCCAGGAGAAGGAGAAAGGATACTGAGCTGGAAGAACTCCTGATAATGATTGATCAAGGTGATGTATCTGTTGAGATCAAGGGAGTAGATCACAGCCTGCCCAGGGGAGTGGAACATGAGGAAGACAAGATGATAGAGGAACCTAAGCTTGGGGTATTTTTTGTAGATCCCCTATCAAAGAAAAAGTGTTTCCAGAGAGCATCAGATTTGCACAAAGTTGGTCTTAAGCAGCTCATTGCTTTTAGACTTGCCAACTCCTTTAAAAAATTCTATAAGATGGAGAGAAGCCATCTGGGAACAGCTCAAAGGGTTCCATGAGAGAGGAGAGCTTCAACATCCCAACTTCATGTTCCTAAGAAATGAAATGGTGGAAATTGAAGAAACATGGAGCATTTCGAGCAAATGTTCGAAGGAGAAGAACCATCACTGCTTGGAGGTCCATCTGCTGTTGAGTTATTTGAAGAATGGAAGTTGTCCATCAGTTGGGCAGGCTTGCCATTACTTGCTCCCAGCATCAACAGTCCAATATGTTGAATTTCTTTATGTACATATGTTGTAATCTATTACATTAGTTGTAATTTTTCTATTACATCAGTTGTAATCTACTTTAATACATTAGTTGTACTCTTGTAAGAGCATATGTTGTTTGTAATCAAAATCAGTATATATAAACTGATCATTTACTTTACTTAAATGTTGTAATTCTATTTCAGCAAAGTGTATTGTAAAAATATATAGTGATTATTGATAGAATCAGCTTAGACTGATTATTGCAAATAGGGGAAGATTGTTAGGCACAAAAAGGCCTCAGTTAAACCTGTATTACATCTTAGGGGGAGATTTTTAATCAAAGATGTTTGATGCACTTGAATGTATAATTTAAGGCTTGTTAATGCCTTATTGAAACCTGATAAGTGATTTGCAATATTAGTAAAAGCTGTTTACCATGTTGCATTTGTTGCAACTAAGGCAGATTGTCTAAGTTGTTCTATTCTATTGAACAGGCTGGCCAGAAACTGTCTACATTGCTCTATCCTGTTGAGCAGCTTGGACATATACTAAGTGTTCTGTTCTTTGTGAACAGGCTAAACACTTTATGGAATATTTTTCCAAGTCCTCATGTATTGTTTTGGACTACAAGATCATTTTACAAAGTCGAAGACAAAGTGGAAAACAGAAGCTGCAAAAGACTGGCTACGCTGTTCTGTTACATGAAGACAAAGTGGATATTTGAAATGATTGACAAATCATTTCTTATATCAAAATGGCCTTATCAAAATGGCCTTAACAGAAGATGAAAGGATCCAAGTTGACATTCCTTTTTGGTTAAAGCCTTCTGCAACAGAGACAAAAAGGAAAAGACAAAGATTCTGCCATGTAGAGACAAGTCTGCTTTATCAGAATGTGCACAAAAGTTGTTTTGTCTTTTGGGAAAGACTTCCCACTATCTCCTTGTCCAATGAGGAAGCTTCACTGAGATTCCCAGTGAGAGTATAAAAGGAAGCTTCTAAGGAATGTGAGATAACTAAGAGAGTGAGAAATTCAGATCGTGCATAGAAGTGTGTTTTTCATGCATTAAAGTCTGCTTGAATAAAACAATAACGTGTGTCCAAGCTGTTCTTATTCAAGCTGTCCATCTGTGTTTTGTAAACAGTGAGTTCATCTTAGTGAGTGTATTCATTGTACCTAGTCTGAGTGTGTCTTAGATTAGTTAAACATCTGTTGTATCTGTCATCTCAGCTTGAACCATTCCGCAGTTCAAGCTTGTTTGTAATTAACACTTGTTGATAATATACATAAACAATGAGAATAGTGTGTTGAGTTTTAATTTGCTGTATTCACCCCCCCTCTTCAGCTTGGAACAACATACTAGGAAAACCTTTTAGGACCTACACCACATATACCCCAAACTCAGCCGACTACTGGACAATTGTTCCTCATACTATGAATCCCATCACCCTTCCTCAGAACACTGTGACCTTGCGACCACCAGACAACAATAAAGAATTAGGGTGGTACCTGGAAATGGCTACTACCATGCATCTCTCTGTTGACACACGTAATTTTACCATTGTTTTAAATAATGTTCCATTTACATATATAGTTGTTGGAAACGGGGCCTCAATTCTCGTCACCGACCTTTACACTTACAACCTTTACACTTATAACAATTTCTTATCCCCGTCGGGTAGGCGGGGAATACTGTGGGGATTTGGGAACCCATTTATAACATCCATTTAATTAAATGATTAAATTTTATTTCGAGATCATAAGTTTAACGCAGATGGAACACTTAACCGCTACAAACCTCGTCTGGTCGCTAATGGTTGCAGTCAACAACAGGGTGTGAACTATCACGAGACATTTAGCCACTGTTCTCACTGTTCTTAGCCTTGCTGTTGCTCGTGACTGACCTGTTCACCAATTTGATGTGAAGAATGTCTTTTTTCATGGTACCCTAACTGAAACTGTCTACATGCACCAACCTCCCAGCTCATGAACCCACTCACCCCGACTATGTCTGTCACTACTCTTTACAGCCTCAAACAGACCCCTCACGCATGGTTCCAACATCTTGCCACATCTGCTACTCGAGTTGGTTTCTCTCATAGTAAAACCGATACCTCAATGTTCATTTTTCATGGGGGCTCTGACATTGCATACGTGCTCTTATACGTGGATGATATTGTCTTGACATCCTCTTTTACGTCTCTCTTACTAGGAATCACCCAATTACTTCATTGTGAGTTATTTAAGACTGATCTTGGCCCGGAAATCTCTGTGCTCCGCAACTCGACTTAGTTGTTTCCATCCTAATTTAAGTATGCCATCGAAATTGTTGATTGCGCTCACCTAGTTAATTGCAACCTGTGTCGCACACTTGTCGACAATGACGAAAGCTTGGTCTTGACGGCCGTAAAGTCTTTGACCCTACTTTGTATCAGAGTCTTGTTGGGGCCCTTCTATACCTTACCTTCGCTCGTCTAAATATTGCATACGTTGTTCAGCAATTCTGTCTCTACATGCATGATCCTCGAGAGCCTCACTTTGATGCCATGAATCATATTCTCAAATACATCTGAGGTATGTTGGACCTTGGTCTTCGGTTGTTTCAATATGATCCATCCCGACTAATTGCCTATACTGATGTTGATTGGGCAGGTGTCCTGCTCGTCGCTCCACGTCTGGTTACTATGTGTTTCGAGGGGATAGTCTTATTTCTTGGTCCACTAAGTGCCAGAACACCACACTAGGTCCAGTGCAGAAGTTGAATATAGAGGAGTTGCAAATGTCATTGCTGAAACTGCATGGATTCTATAAAAATGTTATGTGAGCTTCATTTGCCTTTGCGAATGACATCACTTGTGTATTGTGACAACATTAGCGGCATTACATGTTTGCAATTTCGGTTCAACACCAACGCACGAAACACATGGAGATTCATGTTGGAGTCTTCCATGTTCCCACGCGATTTTAGTATGCATGGTCTTCCGACTCAACTGTTTGAAGACTTCCCCTTTAGTTTAAGTGCTCGTGACCGTTCTTTTTAAAACTACGGCCACATATTATTTAATATTATTAATGTATTTTTTGGTCTTTCTTATATTTTAGGATTTTGGCCCAATGGCTCATACATTGGTCTATTGCTACCTTTCTAATCAGAATGCATGCAACACAATTGATCAGATTACAACCAATTCCTCTATATTTGCCGAATGATATTCGAATACCATAACTTAACATCCACTTCTGTGGAATATAGTTAAGGTTGGGAATTTCTAACACAACCCGATAAAACCCGACTCTCGTTAAAAAAGGATAAACACCATTTACACAAAAATAATTAGATCGGTTAGGGTTAACAATGGTTAGCCAAAATGGATCGAGACAACCTATATTTAGACATTTTTTTAAATCAAAATACCCAAAAATTATAATATTAATATAAATTTAATAAATCTTACGTATAAATATCAAACTTTATAAATAATTATATTAGAAAATTAATGTATATTTTACATCGTTACGGTCAAATTTGTTATTATAATTGTTTTTTCGATTGCACAATGCTAGTCAATTTCCTTTTCAAAACTGTTATGAACTGGAAGCGATCATCAATTTAAAAATCCGAATATTCTAATTCGAAAATTAAAAATCAAATTCAAAATTTGGAATCCAAAACCACAAAATGTGTCAACCCGTGGATCCATACGAACCAAAGAAGAAAACAAAAGGTCGACACGAACTTGACACCCGAACAGACTCGATTGTGCGATCTATTTATTCATTATCTACAAGACACACGAAATCGAATGAGCACAAAAAACATGAGAATTTATCTCAATTATAAACTTTATTAATTAAACCAAGGTTACAATTCATCGAATGTTGTGTCACCTCTTAATTATAGCATAAGGATCCTTAGCATATACCAAGACTAACTAGGGATATACCCATGCAGTGCTGGGGAAATTCATTTTTATATATATTAATTTTTCAATTCAACAATCATTCGCTGTAAATGTTTCTCTTATAAAAAAACTACATATGTAATATCATTTCATTGTCAATATTACTAAATATATCTATGAATGAGATCTACACACACCTGCTCTAATATCTATACGTTTCTTTGAAGATTAATAAATAATTCAGAAAGCATGTATTGAAATAAAATTCATGACAAAAAACTCATTATTGTACACGCTAAAACACATTAATTGTCATCAATAATACATAAATACTTACATGTAAACCATATTGGGCACATGACTAAAAATAGTAACAAGTTTTGACATTTTTATCATTAATAGTATCATTATTTATTTTTTATCATTTATAGTAACAACTTTTTATTTTTCTATCAAATATAGTTTAGCAGGTCACCAAAAACTTTTCAGTTATAAAAAATAGTAACAACATTTCATATTTTTATCAATAACAGTAACATATCAAATTAAACCGAACTTTTTTTTATTTTTTAAGTTTTTCTAAGATTTCATAAACACCAAAATAAACTCAATTTATGTTTCAATTATTTAATTACATTACTACTATCGATCTTTGGTGACTATTTTTTTAATTTCATTAAATTTATTTATTTACAATTTTTATTTTTTCATAACCTTATAAATTATTAATATATGTTCTGAATATTTATTTACGACTAGATAATATTTGATTATTTATTCACAATTATATATAATATTGTAACATCCGTCTTTTGGACCTGATACATGTAATTATTTTAGTGGATAAATATTTAATTAATATTGGGTTGGTCCAATTATATCCCGTTTCGTGGATTGATACGTGTCGGGATTGGGATTGCGTGTCACCGGGTTATAATTTTAGCGGATGAATTATATCTTTGGGATCACAGGATTAAAAGGGTTAAATGTGTATTAATTATGAAAAAGTGATATCGGGTTCGGGTTATTGGGTTCGGGACCGGCTAAATAGAAGACGTGCTTACATGCCTTTCCCTTTTATTTCCTTCTTCACTTTGAGAAAAGCCCTAGAGTGTTTGTGTGTGTGCAATTGTGAGTTAGTTCCAGCAAGAAACCCTCTTCAATCCAAGGATTGTGCTGCTGAAGTGGATTAAACACCTTCATCTCCTTCCCTTTGTGTTCTTCAGGCCTCAAGGTAAGGAGCTATACTTTTGAAGGTTTAATTCATGTCGTATATTGAGAATTGGTGAGCAATCCATGTGTGGTCATTATGTGATAATATTATGTTAATTGGGGATGCTCATATGGCTGAAAATCGTGTATGAAAGGAGTTTGATACTCCAGGACTGAACTGGAAATCGCAGAGCAGGGATGGAGTTCTTCGTGCTGTCGCGACGCGACCTACAGGGAATTAACGGCGCGAACAGGGACCAGCTGGGGAATTCCGGCTTGAGGTCTCAAAATAGGGTTTTGGGTTGAAATTGTGTCGGGTTCCTTCTGGATTTCATCGAGTCGGGTTTTGTCTGAGTTTCGGGGTTCGGTTGGGATTTCGAGTCGGGTCTCGGTTGGGTTTCGGGTTCCGTGGGGTCGTTTGGGTCCGAGTCGGTTACGGGTGTTATGATATTATCCTTTTATGTGCGTTATATATATATATGAGTTATGAGATCTATTCCATGGGTACGTGATGAGTTCCATACGGACAGTGAATCGCGATAAGGGATCGCACAGGTTGACTATCCCTAACAGTCCTCGGGGCGTATATATACGGCAGGGTCTGTAGCCGGGTCGTGTGCTACAGGGTAGTTGCTAGTCACTGCTGTGTGCGGTGGGTTAGTCGGGGAAGGGTCCCCACAGGGATAGTGCTATTGCTCAAATCTCATACTTGTGTTATCATACCTGAGACGCGTGTTGAGCAACAGGGACAGTGACAGTGAATGTGTGTGCTATGTGCTATGTGTTTATGTGCAGTGTCTAACCCTCGCATGCTCACGGGCTATGTGCTATGTGTTTATGAGGGAGCGGGAGATTATTAAGCATAGGGAACAACCCTCTTCCCAGAGACAGCGTGCTGGGACTTCAGATCAGCCTTCGAGTGTATGGAGGTCCTCCGGGGACGCTCCCAGTGATCAGTGACCAGATCAGTGGCAGTTTTCGGGCCAGGTTCAAGGCAGAGGCAGGATAGAGACAGAGGCAGAGATCGGAGGTCGAGGAGACAGGGCCAGAGTCAGGGATCTGGGGCTCAAAGTCAGAGCAGTGTTGGTCTTTGGGACAGGGGTCCCAAGCATCTGGTAGTAGAGTTGAGAGTTCTTATGGAGATCGGGAGTGCCCGAAGTGTCACAGGCGCCATTCGGGGCAGTGTTTGTCCGATCAGCCTTGCTGTATGCGGCCAGCGGGGGCATGCTACCGGTGTTTGTATAGTTCCCGAGCCGCTGTGTTTTCGGTGTGGGAGGCCGGGACACCGAGTTAGAGACTGTCCGGAGCCAGGACAGGCAGTTCAGGGGGCCAGTTCGAGCGGGGTCAAGGCAGAGCTATCGTCGTCCAGTGGCCGTCATTCAGTTCCAAGGGGCCGAGGACGGGTATATCAGGCGACAGCAGAGGAGGCTCGGGATGCCACGGACGTTGTTTCGGGTACGTATATTCTAAACGGACTTCGAGCCCGTGTTTTGTTTGATTCCGGGGCGGATCACTCCTACGTATCTGTTACATTTTATGCATATTTTAGTGTGTCTTCTTCTCCTCTATATGTTCCTTTGATTGTCGAGAGGGTCAATGGGAGTACCATGTTAGTGGGTCGGGTATATCGGGATTGTGTTTTAGAGATAGATTCCCATCAGTTTACGATTGATTTTCTGCCGATCGAGATATGTAGCTTCGATGTGATTGTGGGTATGGACTAGTTAACTGTCAGAGACGGGCTGATATTCTGTGTGCTAAGAAGATCATTTGCATACCCATTTCTGACAGTGAGAGTGTTACGGTGTACGGGGAGCGTCGTAAGGGCGAGATTGGGATTGTGTCTATGGCTAGGGCTTAGAGATATGTGTCCAAGGGGTGCGAGACCTTCCTAGCTTTGTGGTCGACGCGAGGAAAGAAAAGAAGACCTTAGAAGATATTCCTGTGATTCGTGAGTTCCCTGAGGTAAACCCAGAGGAGTTGCCTGGGTTACCGCCAGATCGCCAGGTGGAGTTTTGTATAGATCTTGTTCCCGGGGCGGTGCCGATTGCGAAGACACCTTATCGGCTGGCACCGACAGAGATGCAAGAGTTAATGTCGCAGTTACAGTAGCTGTTAGATCGTGGATTTAATAGTGGAATGAACAAGTGTCGGGGTCGAGTATACATGTCACCGGGTTATAATTCTAGCGGATTATTAATAATTATAAAACCACAGAATTAAATGGGAATATTGACATTAATTATGAAATATTGATAACGGGGTCGGGTATCGGTGTCGAACCCGCGTTATAAACGATATGTTTATATGTATAACACGTTTAAATCTTTGCTTCCTTTTCATTCATACCATAAACAATTGAGAAAGGTTGTGTGTGTTTGTAAGAGCAAACAGAAGAAGCAAAAAAAGCCGTAACGGATCGAAGTGAGCTGTGGAATTCATCTTCATCTTGGCTTGTGGTGTTCTTTAACTTGGGAAGGTAAGAAATCTCTAATTTAAATGAGTTGATTGTGTTATAAGCTACTAAACTATGAAAATTGGTTTAGCAAGTGTTTGCAAGTGGTTATATATCGTTTTTATGGGTTGCAATATTTTTTCATTCGGCAAAACTACAAACTGGAATAATTCATAGTTTTTTTCGTTGTTAAAAACAAAAAAATAAATGAGTTTAATTATTTTGTACGAAAAATCAAAACGATTTATAGTTATTTTGTAAAAAAAAAATCTAAAACACGATTGAGTCGTAGTTTTTCATTCGGGAAAGCTAAAAGTTAAATGATATGTAATCAATTTCGTTTGGAATTTACTAAAAAGCCGATCAACTTGTAATGTTTGGAATATAAATTTGGTTTATTTTGGTATTAATGAAATATTAGAAAACTTAATAAAATAAAAATTATGTTTTAATTTGATATGTTACTATTATTGATAAAAATCTGAAAAGATGTTACTATTTTTGATAACTGAAAAGTTGGTGACCTGCTGAACAGGTTTGCAGGTCACCCATTACTATTATTGATAGAAAAATAAAAAGTTGTTACTATAAATGATAAAAAATAAATAATGTTACTATTAATAATAAAAATGTCAAAACTTGTTAGTAGTTTTGGTCATTTGCCCAAACCATATAATACGTAAAACACATAAATTTGTAATAACAGTTTTTTTAACTAATAATCATGCATTCAAATTAAAGAAATCAACATCATTAAAAACTTAATAATCTTGATAAAATCATACTGAAAAGATATAAACATCCATACTTATATAATATATTTTAATTTCAAAACTTTTAATATATAATATTTTATAATCCGAATTTATCATTATCATAAAAAAAAATTTTATCTTACATTCTAATATAGATGTTAATCACATTTTAAATAATCTCCAAAACAACATATTTTACAGTTTCTAATTATCGATACATTTGCTAGTTGTATTATACTTTTTTCGAACAATATATATATTATCAGAATTTTTATTTTAGGTATTATTGTGTATCATTTTACTTTACTATAAGTTTATGTTAATAATATTTAACCTTTTTAAAAATTTTCATCTATTAATAATAATAATATGGTCATATATATATATATATATATATATATATATATATATATATATATATATATATATATATATATATATATATATATATATATATATATAGATTTGGGTTCAAATGAGTACCACTAGTTTTGCGGAGTACCGAAGGTACCTCGCTTAAAATTATTTTTTTTGAAATTTTTTTTCATAATCATGTTTAAATTAATAATATAAGACTACTTGCAAAAAATGACACATAAACACACACTATAACTATGTGAAACGTGCAAGTTCACATGAACTGCACTGTTGTGAACGTATGTTCACAGCTAAGCATGTTCACATGAATTTTTCCACGTTCACATGACTTTTAAGAGGCTACGAAGTGTGAATGCGTGTAATTCTTTTACAAATATGCTTATATTATTTGTATCTAAATGAATATGAAAAAAATTTTTTAAAAAAAAAACTTTTTTTCGGAGCATGTTCACATCTTAAACTCGTGTGTTCACAGGTACTCACGGTACTCTGCATTTTTTAGGTACTCACACGAACCATATTCTATATATATATATATATATATATATATATATATATGTATATATATATATATATATAGGGGTGGGTTCAATGGAAAACAATTATGCACATGAAAACAATTAATGGAAACCTACGCATACCGTACGAATTGGTGTATTTCATGAAAAACACGGTGGCATGATCGTAAATAAGGTGATGCATCACACAAGATTTTGATGAACACACGGGAAATTTGATGCATCACGCGAGATTTTGATGCATCATGCGAGAAATTTGATGCATTTGTGGTAATGCAGTGCAATTTTCACAAGTTTTCAGTTGCATTGTGGTTTTCCATTGAACCCCATATATATACACACACACACACACACACATTACAAGAAAAAAGGTGTTTAGTGACGAAAAAAATTGGTCACTAATAATGAAAATATGGTCACAGATGGTATTTAGTGACCAAAATTTGGATGGTCACTGTTCGTCACTAATTTTTTACAGTGACCAAACATGAAACTGGTCACTACAAAATATAGTGGTCACTAAGGTTGTGACGACTAGTTTTGTCACTGAATTTCGTCACTAAATAGTAAAAGTCGTCACTAAAAGTTGATTTGTGACCAACTTTAATGACCAAAAAGAGGTCACTAATTGGGGTTAATTGACTCTTTCCGTTAACGTCGATTAGAGACCAAAATATTGGTCACTGAATTATTATCAGAGACCAAAAAAAGTAGTCACTGATCAGAGACCAAATAAAGTGGTCACTAATTTACTACTAAAAACTAAAAAAATGGTCATTATCTTACCAATATTAATAAAAAATTAGACACAAAATTTCTACTAATATTTAATTTGCAATAACTAAAAATATACTAATTTGTAAAAACTAAAATCGAAATATATTAATCCCATTCACATTAGGTAAGAAGTTTTCATACATACTAAAAATTACATTATTTAACATTAGTAAGATCATTTCAATTACAACCGAGAGAACTAACAAGGATAAAATTCACTAAGATAATCCAACAAAAATAACATTCATCTGAATAATCCAACAAAAATAACATTCCTAATGTTTGGTGTCTTATATTATGACTATTAACAGCAAGAGCAATCCAAGTGCGTTAGATCATGTATCTTGTATGAAGATCACTGCAAAAATTATAAAAAAATAATCAATGATTAATAAATAAATATTGGGTAATTATTTTAAACAATATAAGACATGAACTTACATTTTTTTGAGATTGCAACCTTGATAAACGTAATAGTTCTTCCATCATGAATTCCATGTTTTCTTTCATCTGATTATGTTCCTCTTGAAATAAGATTTATTCTTCCTTAATAATCTGAACTTCTTCCTCTAAAGCCTTCGAGTGAATCCTAGGAGTTAAATAGTCCAGAACTACCGTTATATATAGTGGCGACTATGAGTCAAATGTTTAACAATAGTGTATGTTATAATGGTCAAGATATTACAATAAGCCCAATATCATGTCCCCGTAGATGCAGATTGCATCCATCAATAGGTATTTAATGTTTAACATATACAATAGGCTAACTCAATCATCTCTAGTTAGCACAAATAAGTACGCTAACAATAACCAAACAAATGAGCATAACAAGATCCAAGGTTAAGTTGATAGCAAGACAGAATTTCCTGATTACATGAAGATGGTTTTTATACGCTACAAATATTTTTATCGAACCATAGGGTAGAATACAACAATATATCTTTTATATGATTGCAACCATCTCAAGTGTTGTATAAATATATATACCAACTCACAGGTTAACGCAGTAGATGGAAAGTCAGATCATGACCTCACTTTTGCAAGGCGAGCTCTTATTTCTTCTAATTCTTCTTCATCATCGACGCCCTCATCCTACATATTCACATCCAAAATTTGACTTTCTCTTCAAAGAACCAAAGCCCGGACGTTGAGACGAAAAGAAAAGGTGTCAGAAAGTACCTCGGCATCTTCAGTTGTCTGAGCATGTTGCTTCAACCGCTCTTTCCTATCAGCTTCTGGAAGCTGTGCAGCAGTCTCACCAGCTATTGAAGTTAAGACTTTATCAACCTCTTCATCAATCTCATCTTCTATGTCTTCTGAATCTAGTGCAGAGTCAACAACATCATTTACAATCTTCAATGACGCCCGCCTGGAATAACATAATAGAATTCAATCTTCCAGAAGGAATAGGTAAAAATCAATGATCCCTTTTGAGTAAAAATAAACTAAATAAACAGACACATGTACACACTTATATTAATTGTTTCTTCATCAGAAAGAGGAGACAGAACTTAAAAGTTGAAGTACCTTAGTCATTTCTTTGTTGAATTCTTGCATCGTGACAGCCATTTCAGGAGCCTTCATTAGGTTATTAACAATCTTCATGACTTCAGCACTCTTTGACAGATGCCCCACTGTACGAGCAATAGCTGCGGAAACTCAGAGTCAGTCTGTGGACTTAACATAAGGGTTTGTGTGATACTCATTCCAGGAACTGGTTAATAAACTTTCAGAGATGATTATTGCCTAGTTTAAGTGGCTCATGTAGGTTGCCAAGCAACACATTAAGTATCATTTAAACTTTTTAAGGGACTAAGATCCAAGGATTGTGTTTTTACACTATAAGGTCTTCCCTCGTCAACATCAGTTTTACAACCTTACTAAATTGCAATGATGATATCATTTTAGCTTATTAGATAATAAACGTTTAACTTTCTCAATTAGTGTATTGACTAAAAAAATTATAAAATGAATGGGGAAAGCAAAGGGGAACTAATATGGCTACGGCTGCAGTTCATTAATGTCCCGATTATTCAATTTTATGTGATGAGGACAGCTTACTTACTCCACCATAAACACTTGCTATTTTGTCCACTTTCCTAGAAGTCAGATCATATGTCACTGCTGTATACCAAACCAACAGCTTTCACCTAAAAAATTCCAACCTTCATATCTAATAACTATATTTTATGTAATTGTTGGAAATGACCAGGAAATGACAAGAATACAACGACAATAAATATTTAGTGGTAATGATAGGCAAGGGATATCATTTCACACATTACGAATAGTTAAAAGAGCCATTGCTCACAGAGAAATAGTCCTCTCTTAATCATAGATGAGTAGATGCAAAAGATAGTGAATGGAAAAGGTAAGGAACGTACGTACCAACGCTTTCGCCTAGGTGCATTGATATTGAATTCAACTGTGCTTTATTTTCATAGAGACGATTCACCGTTCTTCTGGATCTCACCAGCTCTTTAGCAAGTGCCTGAGATCAATTAATACATGGGAATATATATATATATATATATATATATATATATATATATATATATATATATATATATATATATCATAAATATAACAGTAAACTAAGATGACTAACACAATTAAGACATAACCAAGTACTAAGAAAAATTGTCAATTCACACAAGCATCTTAAACTTTGCACCAGTCTTCAGACTCCATGGAGAGGCTATTTACAAATGGGACCTCCCTTACGACTTGAAACAGCAGAAATGTACAATTGAGAATTTCACATCCCTATCTCTCTCTGTTTTCTTGGGCTGCTGACACAAATTAACCTCTGAGCTTTCTTCCACTTCTACTTCCACTTCCAATATCAATATGGAAAGCATATGATGTGTGACTTAATTAATGATAAGATTCTTGGAGAGTTTTCTAAGCTTAGAAAAGCCATTCTCTCGCATAATCTAGCTAAAGACGCCTTCTACGTGCCAGCAGCACCAAGGCACACAGTTCGCCACTCGCTCTATCCTGGAAGAAGGTATTTTTACCTACTGGGCTCCGAAGGATCAGAATCAATTTGGCTGTCAAATATATCTATATTTTCAAAATGATATGAATTTTAATGTTATACAATACAATAACCAATTCAAATGGGGCAGAGGATTGTCGAGTAAGTGGGACAACAGTAGGATTCCGGAGGATATTTGAGTTGTCGAGTGTAAGAACACATTGGATAAGGCTTGAGATCGATAAGTCTAGATCCGACCCGTTTGTTGCTTATTTCAGAGTTTATATTGATAACGTTTCTACCGTTGGAAGCACAAATACCAACACTACTGCAATTATGAGCTCTATTGTTAACTTCAATAG
Source organism: Centrapalus pauciflorus (assembly GCA_020465985.1). Classification (NCBI taxonomy): domain Eukaryota; kingdom Viridiplantae; phylum Streptophyta; class Magnoliopsida; order Asterales; family Asteraceae; genus Centrapalus; species Centrapalus pauciflorus. Next base: position 114,289 of record JAANYP010004570.1, on the reverse strand, counting down.
CAGTCAGATTCTGCGTCAAACTGCTTAAAATGACACTCGTGCTTCTTCGATATATATAGTCTCTTCTATTTGTGCAACCTATGTAAACATATGTTTGCATGCTTCTTATGAACTTTTCGCATCTCATGGTTGTAAAGAAAATAAATACCATGTTTCAAGCTGCCGCGGCCTATTAAGTTATATTGGTCTCTTGAAGAACGCAAGCAGCCAATATCAAGTATATTAGACATTTAGACATTGAAAAATATTGACAAATCGTTCTGTCTTAAACTCATAAAACATGAATTAATATATTATGTAAACATATGATGATGTGAAGGGAACTAAATGCAAAGGTTAATAAGAAAATAGGTAAAAATGAAATAAATCATAAATCATGATGTCTTAAATTAAGCAATTGATTATTTGATTCATTATTACTTTATAAATTTGAAGTTAAACACGTGATTCAGTACATCTATAGTCAGTGCCAAGTAGATGTAGAATATGTGAATTACCAAAATCTAGTCAGTGTCATCAAGAACACGACTCCATTTCAATCCATTCTCCTCCTCACAACCCAATTAATCCCGTTTCCCCGTTATACAAGCATCCAATTTGTGACGAAAAAACGCAACTTTCCCATAATCAGATATAGCAATTGGTAAGTTTATTGTTTTCGTGGTTAAATATAAACAAGTAACAGTCACAATCTAAACAAGTGGAATGAACTGAGAATCAAGGTCATTGCAGATTAAGAAATCAAAGAGTTATTGAGTGAGTGAGAGGACCTTTGGTTTCAATCGGAGAATATAAGCCAAATTTTGACTTCAATCGGATAAAAGAACTTACCAGATTTTAAAATCAGAGTGAGATCGAGCGTATGATCAGTGAGAAGAGGCTTTCGAGCGTATGAGTGAGCGTATGATCAGTGAGATAGCCTTTCGAGCGTATGAGTGAGCATAAGCAAGCATATGAGTGTGTTTGAGCAATCGGACCTAATTTATGAACTGAACGTACGAGCGTATGACGGTGTGAGTGTGTTTGAGACTTTGAGGGGCTGTTTGATAGCATAAGAGGTAATCTGTCTGATGTCTGATCCCACTTCTGATTGATAAGATGTGGTCCTGATAAGATACTGATCTGATAAGAAAATTTTAATAAGTCTGTTTGTTTAAGAAATTATCTGATTCTGTTATTTTTATTAATTTTATATATTCATCCTCAAATCACATGTTTTTACCATCAAAACAATAGTAATATTTTTTTGAAAATCAAAAATTAAATGACATAGCAATTCATTTTAATAAGAAATAATAAACACCTAGATAAATAAAAAATAAAAAATACCTAGATAAATCTAAAAATCGTTTTTTAGAACCGAAAAAAGTAATTTTAAGATGTAAAAATAGGTTGAAATCAGGAGGGGGGGGGGGAAGGGAGAACGGCTGCCGTTGAAGAACAGGAAGGGGGGTGGGCTGCCGTCGAAGAACAGGAAGGGGGTTGGGGCTGCCGTCGAAGAACAGTAGGGGAAGAGAGAAGGAGATCGTTACCTGTAACTGCCGTTGCCGCTGCCGTGAACGCTGCCGGTGTCGTTGCCGCTGCCGCTGCCGGCGCCGGTGAGGGAGAAGGGGTGCTAGGCGGCTAGGGTTTCAGCAAGGAGAAGAGAGGGTTTTGTGTTTTTCTTTTGAGGGTTTTGATAAGAGGTGATGAGAGAAAAAAAAATCTTATCATGGTAAGACAAAATAAGAGGATTTTGCCTCTTATGTATTATGCAAATCAAACGCACTTATCGGGTTTTCCTCTTACCGAATAAGAGGTTAGCTCCGATAAGAGGCTGATAAGTGCTATCAAACAGCCCCTGAGTGTATGTTTTAATCAGACCATTGACCTAATGTTTTCAGACCTAATTTTGACTAACTTTTAATTTATTTATATTTTAACTTTTTTAAAACTAATTACTATATGATATTTTGATTATTTAAAACATCATATAAATTTTTATTTATATTCTATCCATGGTTTGACCATATAAATTTATCAATAGTTTAATAATATCTTTTATTTATAAATTATATGAGGTGTTTTTTCATTAATCAAATTTTTTATTAACATCCAACTCAGTGACCAAATGTTTGGTCACTGACCTTTCACTCGGTAACAACTTTCTCCGGTCTCTAAGTCTTTCATTAGCATCAAAATACACTTTTTGATTGTAGTTAAATATGTTTTTCACTCAATGACCATTTTATTTGGTCTCTAAGGTCAAATAAGTTCAGTGACTATATTTTTGTTCACTAACACTTAAATATGAAATAAAATAACATAATATATTTTTTACTCAGTGACCATTTTATTTGGTCTCTACAATGAAATCAGTTCAGTGACTATATTTTTGGTCACTTACACTTATATGTGAGATATAATATATTTTTTACTCAGTGACCATTTTATCTGGTCTCTAAATTCAAACCAGTGACCAAATATTCGGTCACTAAGAGTATCCCTTTAATAAAATGAGATGTAGGATTAGTGACCACATTATTTTCGTCTCTAAATTTCAAAATCAGTGACCAAATATTTGGTCACTATGAGTAACCTTTTAATAAAATTAGATGTAGGCTTAGTGACCACATTATTTTCGTCTCTAATTTTCAAAATGAGTGACCATTTTATTTGGTCTCTAAATTCAAACCAGTGAGCAAATATTCGGTCACTAAGAGTAACCCTTTAATAAAATGAGATGTAGGCTTAGTGACCACATTATTTTCGTCTCTAATTTTCAAAATCAGTGACCATCTTATTTTCGTCTCTAAATTTCAAAATCAGTGACCAAATATTTGGTCACTACGAGTAACCTTTTAATAAAATGAGATGTAGGCTTAGTGACCACATTATTTTCGTCTCTAATTTTCAAAATCAGTGACCATCTTATTTTCGTCTCTAAAATTTAAAATCAGTGACCAAATATTTGGTCACTACGAGTAACCCTTTAATAAAATGAGATGTAGGCCTAGTGACCATATTTATTTGGTCTCTAAATTTGTAATAGTGACCAAACTTTATTGACGATGATCTTCTGGTCACAAATCTCACAGTTAGTGACTAAAATTAAAGTAGTCACCAAAATTTTGGTCACTAAAGGCCATTTTTCTTGTAGTAATATATATATATATATATATATATATATATATATATATATATATATATATATATATATATATATATATATATATATATATATATATATATATATATATAGAGAGAGAGAGAGAGAGAGAGATATGATGATAGTGAAAGTATCAAAAGGGCAAAAATAAAAAATTGTAATTTTTTTATATTTTATCCAACTTTTTGGAATATAAAAGTATATGATACTTAGAATGTGTATGCTTATTATTATTTTTTTTCAAAAAACTTTTAGTATAAAATGTTATATTTCGAGCATTATCTGTTAAAAAACAGTATTTTTCTGTGAGAGCTACACGTGAAAGAAGCGAAAATATTTCTGCATTTTTTGTTTTTTGCATTTTATTCCTTATCCTTAATATTTTTATATTTTCTTAGGTATCATTTTCTGCATTTAAAGAATTGAATATTTTTATGCATGTTTTTGCATGTAAATTTTATTCTTTATCCCTAATATTTCTGCATTTATCTCAAAGTTTGTTAGTTATTCTACTTTTTTTTTATTATTTTCAATGGCTACAATTGTGCCATATGAGCAAAGAATCGAAAATTTCTGAATTCCAATGCCTAGAAACGTGTCACGTCAACGTAGAATCGAATTTTTCTTATTTTGAATGGTTTGTGATTAATTCATGATCTGATCGAACGGTTGTAATCGTGTCATGTGAGCAACTTTTCTCTCCGCTCCGTCGGCAATAAATATATATAAATCTAGTTTTAGGAAACTCTTAAACTAATTTTATCCAAGTATAATCATTAATTAGTTAAACTTTAACATTTTAACGAATAAATTAAAACCTTTAACTAATAAACATTAGTAATATACATAACAGTCTTCAACTTATTACTAATAAATTTTACTACTATGCTAGTTTGCTTACCGCTCAAAGTCAAGAGATGGATAAGGTGAGAATTAAGAACAAGATTGTAGAATTGATAAAGATGGTGATAAAGAGTTTTGTTTAAGGTGTACTATCCCGAGCTTACAATGTTGAGAACAAATCAAAAGGAGTATGTGTTCGGTGAGGATGACTTCTTTTAGATGCTCTTGGAAGATATTGAAGATTTGATTGATGAGGTTTGCAGAGACAAACATAAGAAGAATTATAAATTTATGTTGAAGACACTATTTCATTTCATGCACACTATGATGATCATGATGTTCGTCCAATATTTTCCGATTGGTGTTGAGTATGGAATGAGAAGAATTAATATAACTACTTGTGAAGACCACTCCTTACGCGGCAGTCCTCAGAGTCTAGGTCCACATCATGCAACACGATATCAATCATAACTAAGATAGAGTAATTAAGTTGCGGAATTTAAATTTACAGGTACAAACATATTAGAATTAAGTTTAATATAGATTACAGTTTTCAAATTAAACTTATAAAGGGCACAAGTCTAATTTAATTCATGTCATCATACAATCAAGATAAATCAACCCAAACCACCACATTGTCATCTTCCAATCAGTACCGAAGGGTTTGTTGAGTAGTGGTCTATGAAAACTTCGACTTGATTCTTGTAAGACCTAAGAACTAGGTCCAGCAGATGACTTCCCTTTATCTTTTCCTGTAAAAATGTAAATAGCAACTGTAAGAAAAGCTTAGTGAGAATATAGATTTTCAGATTACATGCATTATCAAGCGGATCATGGGTCTAGCGTGATATATATTGACTGCCGCTACAGCCCTCATGATTGAGACATAGTAGTCATAGAGTCGGATGATGTTCAAGCCACGCTCACGCTTAAATTGTGGAGATCAGCTACATACTGGGCTAGCTACCAGTAAATCAACATGGAGGAACATCGGAGTATCATTACCAAGTTCAATAGAACTGGTGAAATAGCATGGTCTAGAACAATAGACCGTCAACGCTAATCATTCTAAGCTGAATCAATATGTCAAAGATGCGATCAATAATGAAATCAAAAATAATCTAAGTCATGATAGCAATCTCAAATGATAACAATCTCTGAACTGAAGTGTAAATACAACGTTATGCAAAATGATAAGTCAAATAGCTATCATGATCCACAGGGCATCACCGAACCATGGTGTGCACACGTCACAATCCAGCTGATCATGTAAGAATATCAAATAAACTAACATCAACAATATATCTCAACCGGAATTTAGCATGTAAAGATGAATATCTATAACTCACTGATTTGGGGTCTTTATCAAGCAGATATAAAATCCACCACCTGAGTTATCTCAACATTTTATCTTTAAATCTTTGTCAATCTGTTCTCTGTCAATTCTTTTCAATTCTATGACCCGCTTTTCAATATCTCAAATCTTTAGATCTTTGTTCAGAATTAACTGAACCTGTCCAGAATTATATCATATCATCATTAGCTTTTAGCTTTAAAATCTTTATTTTATCTGATTCTGATAAGTGATACTCATCAATCATTTTGTTCTTTTTCTTGGTTTCTTTGAATTCTCAATATATATATATATATATATATATATATATATATATATATATATATATATATATATATATATATATATATATATAATCATGTTGCTTTATTGATCTTTAATCTTCATTTAAAAATATCAAAATAAAATATTTGGATTCGGATCACCCGAATTCGGATCCTCCGGATTCGGACCATCCGGACTGGTCATCCGGATTCGGACCGAATGATCATCCGAATTAGGATCAAAACCGTAATGGGACCATCCGAAATTGGCATCATCCGAAGTAGACATTCGAATTTGGGATCATCTGAATTCGGTTCATCCTTCATCCGAATTAGGTTGTTCGAAATCATAGTGATCCGAAATGAGGCTTTTCATCCGAAATGGGTATCATCCGAATTCTGTCCTACCCGAATTCGGATCCTTACACTTGGAAATTTCCCCAGAAATGTTCTTCATATTCTATCATATGTTCATACGGATTTTTACTAAAAATTCACTAAACTCAATTTTATCAACATGCAATTTAATATATTGTTATATTATCATTATTAGGTTGATTTTATACTATTTTCCCTATCAATAACATTATAATATGATCAAAATCATCCAAAATAAGCCATTTTTTCAAGAACACATATTTTCACAAAAGTTCCGATTTCTTGTTTATCAGGTCAATCTAAGCTAAAATTTTTTGTTTCTATCACATTTAATTACTCTATTACATGATTTTCTAATAGAATTTTAAACATGCAACATCAAATTTTCACATTTTAATTCTTGGGTTTGGTTTTTAACAAAACCGAACCAAATTCATAATCTTTCAAAATTTAAATGAAATGTTACCTCAAAATATTGCTAATTGATGATGTTTGATGATTGTTGTAACTTTCTTTGATCTTGAATCTTCAATTAAATGCACTTTTATGGAATTTCTTGGTGATTTTGAGGATAAAACCATACGTAGAGAGAGAGTACATAGAGAGAGAGAGAGAGTGTGTGTGTAAAATCTTTAATGTGTTTTAATTGTCATTAATTTGGTTAATATACTTAACTTAGGTATATTTGCAATTTAACCCACTATACTTTTGTATTTTACACCTCTTTAATTTTTTATCATCTAATAATTTATATCAATCATATAATTTAATTAAATAATTTCATTAGTTAATTAAATTACAAAACAAATAATGTAATAAAATTACATTATTATCTCAGATACAGAAATTAAAGTTCGGTTAAAGACTAGGTTGTTACACTACTCTAAATCAGGATTTATGGAACATTGAACAATATGCAATGTATCAGGTGATACAAGATCCGATACTTGGTGTAATCTATTTGGACAAGAAAGATTAAAAAATGTTTATGGGAGTTACAGAGCTCAATAAGTACTAAGATGGAACTTTAAAAATGGTTGCGTCTGCTTTAAGAGGAAGAAAATGATCGGTACGTGTATGTCAAGCATGAAAGATTTCTGATGGTTGAGTTAGTGGATGAGATTGACATTCGTTCGAGGCTTTGAGCAGTAGAAGAGTGATAAGAATGTTTGAAAGAAAATTGAGCTGCAGGGAAAATATCTAGACTTTGTTTACAAAAGGGGAAGATTATCAGGAATCTTATATTGATTTGTAAAACGAAGTTGTTTTGTAAAGTATAGATAGCTTGTGTAAGGACATAGAATGTAACTTTGTAATTCATATTCAAGCATTCCATTCATTTTCTTTCACATCTAATACAAGCCGACCAAATCTTGATCAAATTCTAGTTGTAAATCTATTGTCTTTGTGCTTGACTTCGAATTATCATTTACTAATATAGGTAAAACTAAAATTGAACATTTTACACATTTATAAGTGTGATCAAAATAAGATAAAATATTTTTACATATTACTATTCTTTATGGACATTTAAACTTTTTTTTTTTGTATGATTGACTCAAAAACTATTTGAAATTGACTCGATGTTAGTCGATCCAAGCTCGAGTTCAAGGTTTTCAAGTAGTTTGTCAAGTGGAGCAACTCAATAATTTATGTTGTATTTTTAAGTATTTTTTATAAAGTGTCGAGGCAAGTGCAGTTCAAGAGTATCAATCAAAGTTCGAGGTGGAGTTAAATTTTTAGGCTTGATTGAGCTTCAGAATTTGAGCAACAATATCAACTTGAATTGTCTTTGGTACTACTCAGTTCGATTCAGCTCAACTTACTTACATCCTTGGTGTTAGTCTAATAGGGTGTTTGGATTTGTGTGTTGAAAATGTGTTGTAGCGTTTTGGAAACTAATAATCAAATAATAGATGTAACAAATAGTGTTGCCTAAAATGTAGTGTCTGGTTTAGGTTCTGCTGTTTGCTGTCATAATTATCAAATAATTAGTTTTTAAAGTATTTGGATTTGAGTTTTAACTTGTAAAATGACCAAATAATCACTTATTAAGCAAATAAGTTACATTTTTTAACTTATGAAAATGTGTAGTAGGATTAACTCTAAACACAAATAATCACTTATTAACAATGCAATCCAAACACTTTAAATCAATTATTTGCGTTATTCTAACTTACTAAGCTAATAATCTCGTTCATAATGTAAATCCAAACACGTTCTAACTTGTCCACCGAAGCTCAACTCTAGTTACCAACACAACCTATTAGTCAATCATCAAGTAGATGTCAAAATGTTTTTTTATTTATGTTTTTTACTTTTTTCTAGGGGTGACAATTTTGATCCAACGGATCAAACGGGTGGAACGATCAAAAAGACCGGTAGTAAAAAACAAAGCTAGAACATATATTTCTTATAAAAATGAAATTCTAGAAAATGATATATTAAACAAATAATTTTTTGAAAAAATTTCAATATTATGTGAGATTTTTGTCTTTTGGTTGTATCAAAATCTCCCCCCCCCCCCTCCGCGCGGATTTTAAGGCGACGTTTGGTTCGCAAAATATTTGTTCGATCTTGGAATGAAATCTGTCAAGGAATGAAATTCTCGAAGGAATGGAATCTGTCGGAATAAAAATGGAGGCTGATGAAGATGACGTCTAGGATTTGGATAATACCATGGAGAGACGAAACACAAAAAACATGAAAACATGTTGGTTTGTTTCATAATAAACCCATAAAAATAACATCATTGTTTTTTCAGTTTAATCACTTATTAACAATGCAATCCAAACACTTTAAACAAATTATTTGCGTTATTCTAACTTAATAAGCTAATAATTCATTCATAATGTAAAACCAAACACCTTCTAACTTGTCCACCCAAGCTCAACTCTAGTTACCAACACAACCTAGTCTATCATCAAGTAGATGTCAAAATGTTTTTTTATTCATGTTTTTTTTTTTACTTTTTTCTAGGGGTGACAATTTTGATCAAACGGATCAAACGGGTGGAACGATCAAAAAGACCGGTAGTAAAAAACAAAGCTAGAACATACACCACTAGGAAAATGACTTTCACCGACGGATTTTCCGAGGGAAAATATCCCTCAGAAATTTCCAAGGGATTACCGAGAATTTTTTTGATGGAAATCAGTTTCAAAGTTTACCGAAGGATTACCGAGGGATTACTGAGGGATTAGCGACGAATAAATTTCTATCATAAATCCCTCGGTAATTATCGAGGGATTCCGAGGGATTAGCGAGGGATATTACTTCTGTCGGTAATCCATCGGTAATCCCTCGGAAAGTCGACCGTCGGTAATCCCTCGGTAAATAATCTCTCGGTAATCCCTCGGTAATAGTATCTCTCGGTAATCCCTCGGTAAATAATCTCTCGGTAATCCCTCAGTAATATTATCCCTCAGTAATCCCTCGGTAAATGACCGTCGCTAATTCCTCGGTAAAATAATCCCTCGGTATTCCCTCAGTACTCCCTTATTGATTAATTAATTAATTCTTTTTATATGTGTGTGTGTGTGAACAATAATTAATTGTTGATCATTATAACAAGTTTTTATATTATTATTATATGAACAATATATATTTGTTGAGTTTCAATATATCTAACTATATTAACATTAAATAATGTATTATCATATTAACTATTTTTTATTAACATCAAATTATTATTATTATTATCATATTAAAGCTCATATTATTGTTGTATATTAACATCAAATTATTATTATTAATATCATCATCATCATCATCACCATCATATTAAGGCCCATATTGTTATTGTGTATTAACATTAAATACTTATTGAGACCTAATATTATTATTAAAACATGTTATTACATTATATGAGATAGACTAGTATATTTAATGCTCAATGCAGTTCAACAGGATTTGAAATCTCATATGGTTAACTATAACATATTATAACAGTATATTACAATAAATGATTGTTGATGTTCAATATAGCTCAATGAAATGTTGAGAGCTAATATGACCCACCATAACATTTTAAGATTCAATAGAGTCTGTTATAACCTGTTATGATAATGAATCATTAATAAGTATTTCTTTAGTAAGTAATTCTTAAGGTCCACTATTGTCTGTTATAACATAGTATTCACTTAGATGGACTATAAAGATATATACTAAGGACTAATAATGACCCAATATAATATGCTATAACTTTATAGTAACAACTACTTTTTGCTTATCGGATATTACCCTATATGTGACTCTAATGTTTGAAACACTAAATGCTCGGTGGTGAATAAATGTTTGTTGATGCTCAATATAGTTAAATAAAATGTTGAGAGCTAACATGACATGTTAAGATTCAATAGAGTCTGTTAAAACTCAACATGACCCAAGAACCTGTTATGGTCTTAAATGAACAATGAGTATGTGTTAAGACACAACTTGGTCAATCACGACATGTTAATACCTAACTATGACTCGTTATGATCTGTTTTATCTTTATAGTAACAAATGAACAACTAATATTTGTTAAAGACATAATATAAGGTGTTTCTACATTTTGTGATGTTATACGAGCCATAGATATCATTTATGTAATTATCATTACATTTAACGTTGGGGATTTGTTTGAATTTATCATAATTTAGAATAAATTGGTATTCATGGTATCGGGGGTCCGGGGGCAGCGCCCCCGGAAGCGGGGTCCAAGGGGCAGAGCCCCTGGCTGGGGTCAAGCTGCCAGGTCAGCTTGGAATTTTTTTTATTTGAATTAATATTTCTTTAGAAAAATTACATAAAAAAATTTTTAATAGATGCCAAAAAAAACTAAAGTTGGTTGCCCTTTTATTTATTTCATTAAGGACTTCATTTCCAATTTGATTTCCCCCCAAAATAAAGCTTTTAGGTCAAAATAAACCCCATAAGCGGCTGCTGTACGTCTTTCTCCTCTCCAGCACAGACGACCCCCTTAGCCCTTCTCCCTCGCCAAGCACGATTTCGAAGGCCAACTAAGGTTGTTGTGTGCGATATATGTGTGATCTCGAAGGCCAACGAACACGGTAATCCTTGAACTTTTTGATATTGTTCAGCCATATGTGTGTGTGCGTGCGATATATGTGTGAAATCATAGGTCTATGTGTGCGATATATGTGTGTTAAATGAGCAGCCCCCAAGTTTGTTTCTGGGAAATCGATTTTGGCTTTGTTTATGGGAAATGAGCAGCCTTCTCCTAGTGTATTTGATATGTGTGTGTGCGATATATGTGTGTGAAAGAGCAGCCCCAGCTTTCTGGTTTCTTGTTTGTGCGATATATGTGTGTGAAAGGCCGGATGATTCCACTGTCATGGTCAGTCTCACTTGTGGCAGTGTTTCTGGCATTGCTTCTTCAACATTAACTTGTCAAACTATAATTCTATAGCATAGTTCTATAGTTTAGGCATAACCTGTTTCTGGCATTGCTTCTTCTACATGTGTTTGTAGCAACATTCCCACTGGAGCATAATGATAATATAGCATAATTCTATAGTTTAGGCATAATTCTCAACATTAACTTGTCAAACTAACACACCCTGTAATTAATAATAAATACAAAAAAAATTTCGATGGTTGCTTGCTTCATGCTTTTCCTAACTTTCTGCATCTCCTTTTTACGGAAACAGAATATTTCGATGGATCATAATGATAATATAACATCATTAGTTTACCTTACACTCGATTAGTGGACTAAGTCTCGTCTTTTGTAGTATAGCTGGAAATGTAATTTCTAAAATGTTATTTATTTGTTCCCTTGAAGCGATGTTCAGCTTTCATAATTTGGAACCAAACTTTTATTTCTTTTCATTTATGATCAAAAATACTATAATTAACCCATATAACTTAATTGCAATTTTTTTTAACTTAAACAAGAATTACATTTAATACATATAGAAAGAATATATGGGAGGATTGTTCTGGGGGGATACGAAAGGGAAGACTATACGGGTTTGGCTCGATGAAAAATCCAAAGCTGGTGTTGACGGGAACACCAAGTAGCAGTACATCACATGTTTCTCATCGCGGTGGCTTATCTTTTGATGAGGTAAGTTTATTGTCATTTATTGCTCATATATTTAGTATTGATTTAATTACATACATTAGCAATGTACTTTTAGAAAGTACACCAGGGATTGGCTGAAAGTTGAATCTAATATTAGTAGCATATTTTATTTGACATGCTTTGAAGGTTAAGTATTGAATATCATATTCGTAAAGAATGGTGATAGACACTGTATATTAGGAGTATGCTAGCTGTGAGTATATAAAAGTGTCGGAAAAACTCATGAACTAATCAAAGCAATGTAGATAGCTTATTTTGCAAGATTGAGCAACCAACTTCATTAATTATTCAAATTGAGTATCAATTAGTGCCCAATTGTGTGTGAATTTTTGGAGTCATGATCCCCCCCACCCCCCACCCTTCCTTTCCGAGCAACCAACTTCAATAATCTTTTACACTTTTAATTTTAATAATTATAACTTGAATCATCTTTTATGTTTTTGTTAATTTAACCCTTAACTTTGATACTTATAATCTTGCAAAATATTTTACTCATGAACTAATCAAAGCAATATAGATAGCTTATTTTGCAAGATTGAGCAACCAACTTCATTAATTATTCGTATTGAGTATCATTTAGTGCCCAATTGTGTGTGAATTTTTGGAGTCATCCTTTATAGAGCAACCAACTTCAATAATCTTTTACGCTTTTAACTTTAATAATTATAACTTGAATCATCTTTTATGTTTTTTTTTAATTTAACCCTTAACTTTGATACTTATGTCTTGCAAAATATTTTACTCATGAACTAATCAAAGCAATATAGATAGCTTATTTTGCAAGATTGAGCAACCAACTTCATTAATTATTCAAATTGAGTTTCAAATAGTGTTACATTTATGAAATAAAAGACATGCATGTTCATATCTTGTAATTACTTGAAGAGATTAGCCATTTGGAAATTTAATTCCAAAGTTCTATATAAAACATAGAAACTTAATTATGTCTAGCAAATGTTTCTATTTAGCTAGTTAGGCTGAATCATATATCTAGTTTCTGAAATTGTATATATCATCTATCTAGTGTATATATGGGTTGTCGTGTTAGTTTGATGGTCAAATCCATCTTCAGGTTTGATGTTTCATGGATGTTTTTGGCCCATGGTTAGTTTGACGTACATTGAAACACAACGGGAACTTTTTCAACGTGTTTCGTTGAGTTATTTCATAGATTTAACACACAAATACAACCGGTGATGTATTGAAACAAATTGATTCAAGACAAACCATTTGGTAGATAGTTTTGGAGGCATTTGATGTAATAAAGTGCATATGAAATTGTAGCAGTCAATGTGTGTTCTATATGAGTAGCAGAAACAACACCCAACATTGATATATGTTTATTGTGTATAGGTAGAAAAGTTGTTGGCGGATCGTGAAAAAGAAATTCAAGAACGTATGAATGAGGAAATGGCAAGTCGGTTGAAGGAGAAGGAAATTGAGTTCGAGCAACGTTTGAAGGAGAAGGAAATTGAAAATGATCAACGCTTGAAAGAAAAGGAAGTTGAGCGTGATCAACGCATGGAACAACGCTTCAAAGAATTAAATGATATTATGATGGGAAAGTTTAATGCATCCTCGCCCCCACCCCCTCGTTAGAATATGTATAATTAACGCACCCTCACCCTCTCGTTAGAAATTTGAGCGTGATCAACGCATTGACAACGCTTTTCATGATTTTTGTTGTAAATAATGTTATCGGATTTAGTGTTTAATTTCATTTTGTTGAAAAGGAAGTTGAGCGTGATCAACGCATTGTATTATTTATTTAAATGAAGAAATTAAATACAGGATATACAACAATTACAATATGATATTGTTGTGTGTATTTGGATTACTGAGGGATTTATGAGGGAAAAATTAAATATATCCGTCGATATTTCCTCGGTAATCCCTCAGAAAATATCTCTCACTATTCCCTCAGTAAATATCCCTCGCTAATCTCTCAGTAATAGTTTCCTCGGTAATCCCTCAGTATTAAATCCCTCGGTAATCCCTCGGTAATTTGTCCCTCGCTAATCCCTCAGTAGTTTGTCCCTCACCAATCCCTCAGTAAAAAAGCCGTCGGTAAAACCCTCGGTAATTACTGCCGTCGGAAATTCCCTCGGAAAAGTCAATTACCGACCAGATTATTCCTACGGACCAAATCCCTCGGAAATCTATCGGAAAATGGCTTTTCTGAGGGATTACCGAGGGAAATATCCCTCGGTAAAGGTCGTTTTTGTTGTAGTGATATATTTCTTATAAAAATGAAATTCTAGAAAATGATGTATTAAACAAATAATTTTTTGAAAAATTTTCAATATTATGTGAGATTTTTATCTTTTATAACATGGAGAGACGAAACACAAAAAACATGAAAATATGTTGGTTTGTTTCATAATAAACCCATAAAAATAATATCATTGTTTTTCAGTTTAATATAAGGTATATTTTGAAAAAAAAAATCCAACATATTTTCACGATTTTATGTTTCCATGTTCTTTTTTTTTTTTTTTCAGAAAAATCATCTGGTTAAAATTTTTTTTTTGTTTGGTGAAATAAGACTATTAGAAGCCCCATCAAGGATCTTAGCCAAACGGTGACCGGCTACGTAAGCACTTTGGGCGCAGGTTTCTCGATCATTTTCAGTCTTTAAAATCCCGATTTACCAATAGTTTCAATTATTGAAGTTTTAAAAGGTAACATTTTAGTGTATGATTTTTATTAAATAAACCATCATGCTTTTACCTTTTTTATAATTTTTGTCACTGGGATATTTTTAAAAAATAAAATATTAAAGTAATTTACTAAAACTTAATATGATTGATTGTTTAAACTTTAAACATGTGTGGAGCTTAGTTTGCAAAAAAAGTTTTTATCAACCATAAAATACTGATAAATAATGATTTCTTTCATTATAAATCTTCAATTAAAATATGATATCACTTTTTTTAATTAAATAACAAGGAACTCATAATGTGAGAAATAAAATTATAAAAAAATAACGTTAATAAACAAACTGATAAATTATAAAAATATGATGGGTTTTTAAGTCTTATTAAAACTTTATTT
This sequence comes from Centrapalus pauciflorus, assembly GCA_020465985.1. Taxonomy (NCBI): domain Eukaryota; kingdom Viridiplantae; phylum Streptophyta; class Magnoliopsida; order Asterales; family Asteraceae; genus Centrapalus; species Centrapalus pauciflorus. The sequence goes on along the minus strand of JAANYP010004570.1, from coordinate 99,158 downwards.
TATAATTCTTTTATTTAATCTTTAGTTAACATAATCTTTTAGAATATTTTTATTTTTATTTTATCCTAAACAAATTAGACATTTTATTAAATATTTAATATCAAATAAATTGATATTATAAATATTACACCATTGCAAATATCTCGTGAACCTAATACTGAATATGCAAATTATTATATTTTTTATATTTATATATATATATGTATAATAAGTTTAATTACTTATCAGTCTTTTAAATGAATCAACACGATAATTAGTTTTTATGACTTATGTATTGTCACGAAATTTTACAATTTAGACAAGTATTTATATTCTTTAAACATATATATTACTAAACATATTTAGGATTTAAAAAATATAATTTACATTATTATTAGATTATGCATTATAAATTTCAAAAAATAATTCCCGTCGCAACGCACGGGTCTCTTATGCTTGTTCCATACAAAAGGAAGGAGTTCAAGCTATGTTGAACAATGTAGAAAAATATTATTTTTAATTCAGATTTGTGAAAAAAAATATATTTTTAGCTTATTTAATATTAGATCATAATTGAAATGATCATATGTCAAAAAAATATAATTTAAAATACAAAATTAACAATAAGGTAATGTGAAACTGTTTTGAATGATAAATTATTAATATTTCAAATTCTAGCATAAAAAGTATGGTACAAGAAACCAATTTTTACTGAGTTGCAACCTGTATACATATCATTTAATGATAGAAATTAAATTTGTAAATATTTAATTATCAAAAAGTAGAATTTGTGTTGCTTTATTGTGTCTTTACGGTTTTCAAGTTTCGGTCCTAATTTTGCGTTAGTGTTATTATCGAAAAAGCTATTCGAATTTTTTGGATTTTTTTTTTGGTTTAACCACTTAATTTTTTGAGTTAATTACAAAAATGGTCCCCGTGGTTTGTCCTAAAATTTGGACTTGGTCCCTGAACTTTTAATTTTGCAGAAACGGTCCTTATTTTCATAGTTTGTTTGCAATTTTGGTCTCTCAACCTATTAACTTTTCTAATATGACCAAATTACCCTTATTTTGATGCAAACTTTAGGGACCATTTCTACAATTAATTTTTTAACTCTTTTTTATTCTTAGTTAAATAAATTAGTTTTTAGTGTTACTTAAATTTAATAAACTATAAAAAAAGAAAAGAATTATTTAATTATTTATGTTGGTTCATAAATGATTTAGATATTTTTAGTCTTAATTAATTCTAATTTACTATAATCAAAGTGTAAACCAATCAAAATTTATATTGGAAAAAATAATTTATGTTTAGAAACTATTTTCTGGAGGTTTCGTATATAAAATATTATAAAAATATTTGACTCTATAATTATTTATGTTGGTTCATAAATTTATAATAAAAATATGTTTGTTGGTAAAATATATTTTACTTTCTTCTTGAATAAAATCGGCCAAAGATTCTACTTTATAATACGTTCACATTTGTATCAAAGCAATGTTGTTAGATATTAAATTTCGATCTTGTGGATTTATCTTGTAATAATTATTTATAGAATAGGTAGTCTTGTATTTTATTTTCAAGTTATTTTAAGTGAATGAAAAGTTCATGGGGCAAATGTGTCATTCCTTGAAACTTAATTAAATGAACCTATGTATAGGTGTCTAGGATTTTGTAATTATACGGTTGTCATTTTTATGTGAGAATTGAATATTCAAAGTCCAGCCGCCACATATTCTCTCAACATTATTCTTGTCTTGTTCTTTAATCATTTCATAATTACTAGAGGTCATCAAGGCTAAAGGGACAAGACGGGCAAGAAAGTTTTTCCAGCCCATCGATTCCTTCAACTGCTCATTTCACACTGCATGACGCAAATCCTTGAGATCAGACGCAGAGACCATGAAGTCGGGGTGAGAGATTCCAAATAAAATACTTTCATGATCTGATATCTCCCCCCGGCATCTAAGTAAGGCCAATACCAGAAGAGCTGCTCGTATACGCTGATCCAGAATCTCAGGCTGTTAGGCAGTACTTAGAAAGAGATGCTCCTATGGCACAACCAGAACTGGTTGCACCTGCCCAAGGAGCCAACCCCGAGAGGTTAGGTCTAGGGGGAGAGCAGAGAGAAAATTTAATTGAGAGGGGAATTGAGGGTAGAGAGCCTGAGGTTGAAGTAGCGGGAGATAGGGAAAGTGAGGAAACGCACACTGCAAATCTTTCACTCCTAAATATCCCATCTCCTGGTAATGCTGATGAGAATAATGATGAAGATGATGAGGATGATGTTACTCCCCCACCCAAGTTCCAATGCGATCTCTTGCAGCTTTTCTAGAAATTATCAAAAGTTGAGGGGGAGTTAGGAGAATAGCAGAGAGTTCCCAGCCAGAAGCCGCCACATCTGCTACTGGCGCTCATGTGTTGGGCGCTGGTATTGAAATAGACACCACTAGCCCAGTGGTGCATGTACAAACCCCACCCAGCCACTCACCGGTTCTCAACAAGCTGGTGTTCATTTTTACACGAGGATCAAGCACATACACTATCTGCCACTCATTTGGAGTCTGCAGATATTGAAAAAGAACGGCAACAACCCCAGTCGCCGCCATCAATTCTTGCACAATCGAGTCTAGAGCCCGTTGATATTGAACAATCATTGGCTAAGACACTCGAGTCGATTCAAACACAACGCCTGAGTGGCGTTGTCGGAACACTCAGAGCTGTGCATACTTTCAGTATGCCGGCGATGAGGAGTGGAAGTCCTGTTATGGCCTCATCAATGCCAACCATGAGCACAGACCATCAAGGGACCTCTTCGGAGTCTCCCGAGATGAGAACGGAGAGCCTACGTGGCCCTGGGTTACACCCAGATTCGGTATCCAAAATCCAGTTTGCTGAGTTTAAAGTGCTCATGTCACAACAACTAAGTGACATGTTCACTTTCATGACTCAGCAGTTGGTCGTTCCCCAAGCTCCAACTCTTAATTGATGAAGCCAAGCGCACCCTTCACTCGATACTTAAAGCTTCATCAAATCTGTCTTCTACAAACGCCTTGCTGCTGGTAATTTTGAACAATGAAGCATCCGGCTCCTCATCTTCTACAACAGCAAACCCCCTGGTTACTCAAATGGGCGAGCAGTTAAAAGTTATTGCTGAATCTTGTTAAGTTGCCGCTCAGGGTACCAAGCGAAAGCATGATGATCAGGAGGATTCTGATCACTATGAGGGGGAGAAAAGGGTCAGAGCCGCTGGCAAAGCTCCAATGATCGTAGAAGAATCAGCTCCTCCAAGTCCAAAAAATCTGCTCATCAAGCCGGCCCCAGCAAACTGAAACAGAATTCCTGGATGAGTCTCTTGAGGAATCACTCTCAGGAGCTCATCTATCTCTTACTGTTTGGGAAGAGCCCGAAAATTTCACTGACTTCGTCGAACAAGAAGAGATATTAACTGCCGTTCCTCTGAGGATATTTTACCCTACAGAAGTTATCATAATTGAATCAGATGAAGAGGAACAGGAAGCAAGAGAAGTTTAGCTGAAAGAGTCGCTACGCATTGAATATGATGGTGAAGAAGGGGTAGACCAACAAGATTTTGAATTTGAACTCCCTTATAATGATCCAGTGCACCATCTCCTTCTCCGTCTCCAGTCCAAGTGTCATCGCCAATTCCATCTAGCTCCAACTCCGTCAGTCCAACAAGCCTCCGAAAGTCTATTGATCATTCCGATTATTCTAGACCAATCTTTCGAGCCAGCTGACTCTTCAAGAGTATATCTTCCAAGAGTGATCAGATGTACCTCTACTGCCCCAAATGTACTTAAAGAAATCACAAGGTTGCAAGGAATGTCTGGAGGTGCTAGTTCTTCTCAAAAACGAGAAGAAAGACACGCTGAAAGGCTAACTACCCAAACCATTGTCTGGGTAAAGCAGAGGGTAAGAAGCCCTTATATGGAAGAGAAGTTCAAGAGGATATTTGTTCGTGAGCTAAAGATTGTAAGAGCCGACCTAATCTAGTCTCTAGAAGGAATGGAACAAAGAGATAGATCAGTGTATGTTGCAATGATCGGAAATCTATGAAAGAGTAAATAATCCATTAGAAGTCGGTCTCCCATTGTTAAAGTTTTAAAGATTAAGTTCGACAAATTCTTGATTATATTCTATCCGATTTTTGAAGTTGAACGAGAAGACCGAAATTTATCTACCTTTACAGGGGCAGATTTCCCTAACTTGTTTTTGCAGGATCTTGAGTTTTTATATCTACATCTGCTACACAATAAGAGCAGAGATCCAGTTCATATGAATGATCAACGATGTATTATAAAGTTCTTCGCCGTAATCTCACAATGACTATCATATTTGATTTCCAAATGGCCTTAGAGGCGAGACAAAGGAAGGTGAATATGCTTGCTCCGAACCAATATACTCCGGGCCTTGAACGTTTCTCAGTTTCTAAAGTACTTACATCGCCAACGGTCGGAGTAGTTTATCTAAATTCGCAAAGAAAGAAAGCGCTAATGAGAAGAGATGAAATAGAGAAGTACTGTGACAGGACGTTATACATGGTCAGAAAGATGCTTATGATCAGAATCGACAATCTTAAGGAAGCATTAAATCTCGGTTCAAGAATCTGGGAACTTAAAGCCGTACTACAACTCGTTAGAGACTTCCAACAGGATTTCTGAGACAAGCTAGAGTACAGATGACTATCAGACGACTTGACTGGTATTTTGACCAAAGGAAGTTGATCACTAACTTGAAACCAAGATCTGAAAGCTAATCACAAAGGGGGAGAATGTTAGATCTAGATGTTGTGATAGTTTCAGGGTTTAGATTGTAATAAATGAAACTTAGTTTTGTGTTCAATCTGTAAGGTTTCAAAGTTCTATGTAAATGGGTTAAAAGACCAAAAGGTCAACCCATGGGTATGGATAGTTTAGATCCATTTACTATTTTTTTATAAATAGTTAAGTTTTAGGTTTTCATTGAAACCATTCAGCTTATTGTTCGTACGTGAATTGGAAAGTAATTAAGGTTTATCTAATCTTTGAATGTTCTTATTGTTCTTCATGATATTCATATATTGTTCATTGTGTTCTTCATGTTTATGATATTATTGATTATATGGTTGAATGTTGAATGTGTGCTTCTAATATGGGAATTACAGTATGTGTGACTAATTTATATTCCAGTATATGGTCACATGAAGTAATTTGTTATTTGACTAAATTATGAACTCGAGTTTGTCACACATGATTTTAGTGTAGCCAAAAGCAGATACTATATGGTCACATAAGTTAGTATGTGTGTCTAAAGTGTAGTGTGTGTTAGAATGTCAAAATCTAAATTTTAGGATATAAATTAACCAAGTGATTTTATAAACTTAGGTTATATATAAACAATTCAATTCCATGAATAATAAAACTTAGGTTAAAATTAATCAAGTAATCTTATAAACTTAGGTTTAGAAAACACTTAACAGCTTGAGAAATTGAACTAACAGCTCGAGATTTGCAAAAACATAATTTCTCAATTTAACTCAAGTGAATAATAAGACTTAAGTTAAAATTAATCAAGTAATTTTATAAACTTAGGTTATATATAATCAATTCCATTCCATGAATCATAAAACTAAATCATATGCCATTATATGGTCACTTGAATAATTTTTTGGGTGACCAAATCATATTCCTCTATATAGTCACATGAAGTAATTGTATGTGTGACTAAATCATATTCCATTATATGGTCACATAGAGTAATTTGTTTAAATCATGAACTCGGGTTTGTCACACACGATTTCAGTGTAGCCAAAAACAGATAATATATGGTCACATAAGTTAGTATGTGTGACTAAATCATATTCCACTACAATAATTTACTGCACTATAATATAAAATGTCCAAGTCACATAGAAATTAAGATATATACAGATAATCATTCCATAAATTAATTAATTAAAAGGTAATTTACAAGGCATGGTTCCAGCGCACTACATGGTTCGATCACTTGGATTTTCGTGTTACAATACCTTCACAGTTGCTTCGATAATAATCATCTCTTGATTCAGAACCCAAGTCACGTTAATCAGCACGTGGAAAAATGTTATCATTGTGCGGGTGAATGACCTTGCTAAATTCCTCATCGATTTCATCATATATATCTCTGTAATTTTTGGAAGGTGTGTTGAAGACAATAGACAACTTTTATTATTCTGGTCTTTCACATAAAACACTTGTCGTGCTTGTGAGGCTAATATGAATGGATCAACCTTGTGGCCTAAAGTAGTCAGGTCAACCAATGTATAACCAAGCTTAAGATCACGTTTGATCGCACCAGCCTGATGGTTAATCCAATCACAGTTGAAAAGAGGGACTTGCCTGAAACGATAATCTAGTACCCATATTTCTTGCAAAACACCATAATACAATTTGCGTCTTGTGGTTGCTACTCCTTTAGATATGTGCATATCGTCTGTCACAACACTAACCTCACTGTTTTGGTAAACGCTGCCATCAGTACATTTAGTACGAAATGTATACCCGTTGATGTTATATGCAGTGTGTTTCAATAAGGTGGCGCGTGGTCCATGTGAAATCCACCTTACGGTTTCTGAAACACTTTTTTGGAGATCGCTAGTTCTCTCTCAACCTAAATATTATATCATTACAATTAAATTTATGAGCTTCAAAATGAAGGAACAACTAGTGTGTGTGTGTGTGTATATATATATATATATATATGTACTGATTGATTTAACTTTACATGTGTATTTGATGATTATAAGATTGAAAAAAAAGTAATTGAAGCAGATTAAGAACCCCCACGTGATATCTTGTTGTTGAAAGGAAGGCAAAACAAAGAAGGGGTATTTTGACATATATATATATATATATATATATATATATATATATATATATATATATATATATATATATATATATATATATATATATATATGCTTGACAGATATATGTTAATACATAATTAAATTACATATTCATGTTTATTTTCATGAAACAAATTACTTACTGCCTATTGGAATCTTTAATGCAGAGAGCCACCGAAGACAATATCAAAGTCGGAACCTTAATGGTAGATGAGGGGACTGATGCCTTGACAGAGGTATATGGTCCGGAAAAGTCAGGATATGCAAGAGGAGTGGGAAGCGGAGTGACAATCAGAAAATATTTGAATATTCCTCGAAGAAAAGCATCGGATGATGAGAGAGTCAAACTACTTGAAGCAGAACTTGCTGCTGAGAGATGCAAACGTGAAGCTGAGAGACGCGAACGTGAAGCTGAGAGACGCGAACGTGAAGTTGATAGAGACGCGAAAGTGAAGACAAAGAACTTAAGATAAAGTTGTTGACAACGCAAGTGGAAGATACACATGCAATGGTTCACTAACTTATGGCTCGGTTTGATGCACAAGGGGAGAAGCCAAAATCATTGTCAAGTCATGCACCAAAATCTGAGGAAAGCATTTATTGTATTAATTATGCTAATTAACATTTTATACAATTATATTACTAACAAATGCATTTCTTAATTTTTATTGCAGGTGTCTCCAGTTGTGTCTCCATCATTGGACGTTAATCCTAACGCTGCCCATACTCATCAGGATGAGGGCCATTTTGCTAAGGAAAAGCCAAGTATTCAAATATTTGAATTAAATTGACCAGTTTAATATTATTTTTGAGTTCACTGTGATTTAATACTTTTACATATATATATGACTTATTAATTTACCGAGTTTTATATATAGGAATCGATTGGTAAATCTGTTGGTGAGTCAAACAGCACGCCACCTGATTCACAAGTCACGAAGAATACTAACCCGAGGCAAAAGAGGTAGCACTCTCCAACAGTGCCAAAACAACCGCATGTATATAACTTTCAAACTCAGAACTTTATATTGAAAGTCAGAATGATTACAACTTTCACAAGAACCTCTAATCCTTTTGATTAGACGAAGAACACGGACTGTTCTTTGGCTTTTACAACCTTAGAGGCTCAGGAAAACTTAAAACAAAATAGCAAAATATTACGTGTGCACATTGAGAACTTCTGTCTACTCAATTTTTTCTATTTTATTTGATTCCTTGTAAAACTACAATTTATCTTCAAGAGATATCTTCAAATCTTATGATCTTTATGTCTTCCTTGAATGTATCATCTTCTGTTATTATCAATAAGCAACTTCATCATTTGACTCTAGCATCTTGAGTTTCTTGAACTAGCAGCTTGAGTTTCTTGAACTAACAGCTACAGAATTGTATTTAGCCCATAAATATGCTAACATCATGAAAAACTCATCCAGCAGCTTGACATTTATGCTAAATGATATTTTCCCAACAATATATGTATTCATCCAAAATATTCATACGTACATTGATCTTCAGTTTAATCAAATTCTGATGCATGCATACATACAAATTTAAAATAAATACATAATAATCGTTATCATTTTCTTTAGATGTTCAGCTGTAAACTGTGGAACATAAAGAGGACAAGCATCATTGCTAAGGGTACTGTCTACTTGACAAATGAAAAAGTGATGCTTCATAACACACCACTCCCAGATGATTGCTACAAAGTGTCCGTTGATCAATCGATAATGGATGCAGCTTGTATTCCGGACGAAGGAATCAATGGTTTCAAAACAGCTAAAGACGCAGTAGGTGGTTTCTATGCATGGCCCAAGGACAAAGTGATTATTGATGAGGGTCACGAGATATTCTATACGCCTACATATATATATATATATATATATATATATATATATATATATATATATATATATATATATATATATATATATATATATATATATATATATATATATATATATATACATATATAAATATATATAGTTCTTCATTTTAATTTAGTGTTTCATAGATATACGCCTTCTTTCTTATTATAGGTAACACCACCAAATGTTGGACAAAAGGCAGCAGCTGGAGCTGCACCAGAAGTAAAACAAAAGCGCAACAAACACCGATTTGTTTGACTAGTCATCAATTGCAATTACAAAAGCAAGCGAAGACCAAATTGAAGAGTCAAAAGGCATTACATTACAATGCTGTTTAAGTAGTTGATGCAATTACTACATGTACATATTCCAATTTTTATTTGTGATGTTATATAAATAAGGGATAATTGCGCAAAAAACCGTCAATTTGTTAGTTTTTTGTTATTAAAACCCCAAACAATTTTTCATTGCATAGAAAACCCCGAACTAACCAAAAATCAGTAAATCAAGGTTTTATCAATGGGTAACCGGTTATTAATCCTACGTGAACCGGTAAATAACCTACATGGAATAGGTTTTAGTTGTTGAAACTGATTGCCAAGTATTAGACATCATTTAAACCCCCGTTGATAATTTTTAAACAGGATTACATCATCAAATGAGTTTAAATAATGTGTAATATTTAGCAACCAATTTCAACAATTAAAATTTATTCCACGTAGGTTATTTACCGCTACACGTAGAATTTATTAGCCGGTTTCAACCGATTACCCATTGATAAAACCTTAATTTACTGATTTTTAGTTAGTTCAGGGTTTTCCATACAACGAAAAATGGTTTGGGGTTTTAATCTAAAAAAACTTACAAGTTCGGAGTTTTTTGCGCAATTAACCGTATAAATAAATATATCAAATGGTACACGTTGTGGCCACCGGTTGATTAAATATTTGTGTGACTAAATAGTGCATAAAGTTTAAGTGGTCATTAAGTAAACTATTAATGGTCACACTTTTTAACACCTACGGCCACGTATGGCATAATTTTATGTGACCAAAGCCCACAAGAAGACACTCGTTGTGTGGCCAAATGGTTGCAATCAGCCACACACACATAAAAATAAAGTGGTCATTGCATGGACAATAGTCACACAAAATACAAGTTTACCTCACTTAAAAGAGCATATGGTCACACTTATTAACACCTATGACCACGTTTGACATAATTTTATGTGACCAAAGCCCACAAGAAGACACTCGTTGTGTGACCAAATAGTAGCAATCAGCCACACATACATAAAAATAAAATGGCCATTGCATGGACAATAGTCACACAAATACAAGTTTACCTCATTTAAAAGAGCATATGGTCACACTGTTTAACACCTACGACCACATATGGCATAATTTATGTGACCAAAGCCCACAAGAAGACACTCGTTGTGTGACCAAATAGTTGCAATCAGCCACAGATACATAAAAATAAAGTGGCCATTGCATGGACAATAGTCACACGAAATACAAGTTTACCTCACTTAAAAGAGCATATGTTCACACTTTTTAACACTTACGACCACATATGGCATAATTTTATGTGACCAAAGCCCACTAGAAGACACTCGTTGTGTGACCAAATGGTTGCAATCAGCCACACATACATAAAAATAAAGTGACCATTGCATGGACAATAGTCACACAAAATACAAGTCTATCTCACTTAAAAGAGAATATGGTCACACTTTTTAACACCTACGCCCACATTTGGAATAATTTTATGTGACCAAAACCCACAAGAAGACACTCGTTGTGTGACTAAGTGGTTGCATTCAGCCACACATACATAAAAATAAAGTGGCCATTGCATGGACAATAGTCACACAAAATACAAGTTTACCTCACTAAAAAGAGCATATGGTCACACTTTTTAACACCTACGGTCACATTTGGCATAATTTTATGTGACCAAAGCCCACAAGAAGACACTTGTTGTGTGACCAAATGGTTACAATCAGCCACATATACATAAAAATTAAAGTGGCCATTGCATGGACAATAGTCACACAAATTAAAAGTTTACCTCACTTAAAAGAGCATATGGTCACATTTTATAACACCTACGGTCACATTTGGCATATTTTTATGTGACCAAAGCCCACAAGAAGACACTCGTTGTGTGACCAAATGGTTGCAATCAGCCACACATACATAAAAATAAAGTGGCCATTGCATAGACAATAGTCACACAAAATATACTTTCACTTGATTTTAAAGAGCATATGGTCACACATTTTATGGTTTTGGTCACTCTTTGTAAATGGATACATCTACTAACCATCTAATCTGACCTTATGGACCATTTGGTCACGGGACCTTTAGTCACACACACAATGAAAAACAAGTCTGACCGTATGGTTATCGTCACACATTTCTGGTGTGACCAAAGCCAAAATTTGTACCAGTGTTAAAGAATTTTTACAAGACAGGATACGAATTTCGGTTCTTTAGGCATCTGAATTTCGGATCAAGATAGCATCCGAATTTCTGGTGGATTTTTGTCCAGAATAAAATTCTAAGGATGGAATTTCAGATCATATGAATTTCGGGTCAACTCTCTAAATTTTAAAATTAAGTTTTAAGAAATAAATAAATATTAATATTGATGTGCTATTACCTTGACTTAACAGGATCATTGTGGTGTTTACTAACACGCATTGATTTATAACTGCGGTAAAGCCTACTTGTATTGTGTAAGGCCCTGTGATATCTTTCCAGGGCAACCTTGCTAAGTAAACCACTGTGAGTGATAGATTACTATTCAAGCATTTATTTTCTTTGCATTCATATTGCTGGCATGTTCCTATTGCTCATGACATATCATTTGACACTCTCATATGATTTATTGTTATTGATGCGCACTCGTACTTGACATGTTATAAACATGTAGCCTGCGTTCACTTGAAAGTGCATCCTTTAGTACATGCTTCTGCATTATGATTATCTCTTAATCCGGTGTGACCTGGGCTAAGGTTGACAGCAGGCCACTGTCGGGGACTCATCATCCCATATACTCATTCCAGCCAGGTTGTACATCCTCGATCGATATTTGAACTGCCAATCTATGCTTTCTCTGCATGATGAAAACTTGTTATATGTGCCCTCCGCACGAAGGGGTAAGCATTGCCCGTGTTCACTTTTGGTTTGTAAAGAAATATATGTTGAATGTGTAATCTGTTATCTCACTAAGTCGTAGCTTACCGTTCAATTTCTCATGTTTTCAAACAAAGGAAAAGAAACCGATGGGCCTTCTACTTAGGCTTTCATTCAAGTTCCTGGTGACCTATAGAAGCTATTTGGTAACTTGATGATGTTGTAGCTTCGGGGTTGGGTATTGATGATGTTGCAAATGAACACTGATGTTGTAATAGCTAGTATATGACTCCGTAGACTTATAAACCTTTCATGCTTTAGAGTTGATGTAATCTATAACTTGTATTATGTTTAACACTTTAATTATATGTTAATATTGGGTTTCTTTGTGATCCTGGATTTTATTATATGTCCCTAAAAAGTAGGATGTTTCAGTTTGGTATCAGAGCATAAGTTTGAGGTCTCAAGAGTCCGTGAGGACTTGGACTCAAACTTAGGTTATGATATTAGAATGGACTCCTAGGAAATGATCTTAACTAAGATATGATTGACATGAATCATAGGGAAGAATAAAGGGTAATTGTGAACAAATAAGACTAAGAAATAAATGTTCTATATATTATTTGCTATATTTCAGAACAGGTCTGGAGACGATATGACTCCACAACAAATGCTTCAAATGATGCAAACCATGATGGATAAAAATAATGAACTCCAAGCTAAAACAATGGTTGAGCAAGCTCAATCATTTGACTAGCTTAGGGCTAGGGATGAGGCCGAGGCTAAACGAAAGGCTGATAAAAGGAAAGACAAGTAACATCAACAAGGTGAACAAGGAGACATGCAGGAAGACTCTGGTTCTTCCAGTAAAGCAAAAGGCTGCAGCTTCAAATATTTCAAAAGTAGTGGGGCTATATTGTTCAATGGAAAGGAGATGCTGTCACAACATTGGAGTGGATTACTGCCACTGAGAGAACCTTCTGAATCAACGAATGTGTTGAGAAGGATATGGTGAGATGCAATGGTTAATGTGATGATGATGGAGGTAGTGTCTCACATGTATTGGACTGAGTTTAAGGAAGTATTTTCACAACAATACTATCCTACTGATGAGAAGCGCCATCTGGAGGCAAAGTTTTTGGGACTGGCTAAGGGAACGAAAACAATTACCTAATATGCTGTTCAGTTCACCCACTTGAGTCTATTTGCACCCCACCAGATCGATACAGAGGAAAGAATGATATACCAGTTTGAGGCCGGATTAGACTGGGAGATTCGCCGAACCATGAGTAGTAATCGGTATACAACATTTGCTGGGTTATTGGAGGCTGCTCGGAATGTGGAGCAAATTTTACTGCTTTTTAGATATATGTCATGGGATCAGCTGCTACAGGTCCAACTCAACGGTCGCCGTTAAAAGGCAATGGGAATTTGGGAACTCTGGATCATCTCGATCCTCACCTCAATCAAGTCAACCATCATCCTCACCAAGGAAGGGAAGGGCCTTTTCGGCCAGTATGGAATCAAGGGACTGCCGACGATGCCGAAAGACTCACTATAGGGAATGCAAAACCCAGGATATGTACTGTTATTGTTGTGGACAAAAAGGCCATCATTGGGAGAATTGTCCACGGAAAGCCGAGGCCTGCTACAACTGCAACAAAGTCGGTCATTTTGCCAAGGACTGCCAAAAGCCCCCAAGATATCAAAACACCCAACAATATACCACGAGGTCTTCTGGAGCTTACACCACTCGAACGGAACAATCTTCAAGGGCTCCAACTAGAGCATTCCAAATTAAAGATGAAGAAGCAAAGGATGATCCTGAGGTGGTCACTTGTACGTTCTTAGTTAAATCTATTCCTGCTCGTACACTCTTTGATTCTGGTGCCAATCGTTTGTTTGTCTCTTCTCCATTTGCCCGCCAACTTAACATGCCTACGTCAAATTTACAGTTTGTACTTGATATCGAAACTGCTAGCAACATGTTAGTTAAGGCTGATAAATTGTATAGGAATTGCACCTTACTCATAGAAGATGTAGTGTTCAACTTAGACTTAATTCCCATGGAATTCGGGGAGTTTAACCTCATTGTGGGTATGGACTGGCTTGTCTATAATGAGGCTCAGATAGTGTGTAAGAAGAAGATGATCAAGATCACTACCCCCGAGGGATGTGATATATGCATTTATGGGGATAGGCAAAAAGGCGACTTATACCTTATTTCTATTGCTAAAGCCTGAAAGCACGTTGCTAAGGGTTGTTCTGCCTATCTGGCCTACGCTGTTGATGCAAAGGCTGAAAACAAACTCCTTTCTACCGTTCCCATTGTCTCAGAATTTCCAAATGTCTTTCTAGAAGATATATCGGGATTGCCACCAGACCGTCAGGTGGAATTCCGCATCGATCTCATTCCTGGAGCTGCTCCCATGCAAAGGCTCCTTATCGCTTAGCCCTTGCAGAAATGTAGGAGATGATGAATCAATTGCAAGAATTGCTTGATAAAGAATTCATTCGCCCAAGTTTTTCTCCATGGGGTGCTCCTGTTTTATTTGTCAAAAAGGACGTCACATTACGTATGTGCATTGACTACCGCGAGCTCAATAAGGTGACCATCAAGAATAAATATCCACTGCCCCGTATTGATGATCTCTTCGACCAACTTCAAGGTGCCAGTTATTTATCAAAGATTGATCTCGGATTGGGGTATCATTAACTTAATGTTCATAAAGATGATATTCCTAAAACGGATTTCAGAACTCGTTACGGACACTATGAGTTTCTGGTGATGCCATTTGGTTTTACAAACGCGCCGGCTGCGTTCATGGATCTCATGAATAGAGTTTGTCAGCCGATGCTTGACAAATCTGTCATTATTTTCATCGATGACATCCTTATTTATTCAAAGATCAAGCAAAATCACGCAACAAATCTAAGAGAATTGCCAGAGTTGCTGCGAAAAGAGCGACTTTATGCCAAATTCTCAAAATGTGAATTCTGGTTGAGGCAGGTACATCTCAACATTCAAAACAAAATTATTCCTTGATTCTTAAATTCACTTGTAAACTCTTGTTAACTTTGCTCTTCCTCAATGTTTAATTCAGATCCTATTTTTAGGGCATGTGAGATGTGGTGCTGGTATTGCCGTTGATCCAGCAAAGATCGAGGCTATCCACAACTGGGAATCTTCACAAAATGCCTCAGAATTCCGTAGTTTCTTGAGATTGTCTGGTTACTACAACCGATTCGTCAAAGATTTCTCCAAAACAGTCGTTCCGTTTACCAAGCTTACTCGTAAGAACACAACTTTTACTTGGGAAGATGAACAACACGTGGCTTTTGAAACATTGAAGAAACTATTAAGTGAAGCTCTAGTATTGGCCCTGCCTGAGGGAAACGAAGACTTTGTAGGGTATACTGATGCATCGGGCATGAGACTAGGAGCAGTGTTGATGTAACAAGGAAATGTCATAGCATATGCTTTTAGACAACTCAAGCCACATGATAAAGATTACTCCACTCACGACTTGGAGTTAACTGCTGTGACATTTGCTCTTAAACTCTAGGGACATTACCCATATGGGACTAAATGTCAGCTCTATACGGATCATAAGAGCTTGAAGTATATATTCAGTCAGAAGGACTTGAATATGAGACAACGCAGGTCCATGGAGCTGATTAAAGATTATGATTGTGAAATCATATACCATCCGGGAAAAGCCAACGTGGTTGCCGATGCTTTAAGTAGAAATGCTTACTGCAAAGCCTATTGTTGCGCCTTAACTTCTACAATGCTGACTTCAACCGTAATTGATAAAGTAAGGGCTGCTCAATTACATGCGCTAAAGGAGGAGAATATTAAAGATGAAAATGTCTAAATTCAGCTATCAATAATGCAAGATGATGGATGGAAGGATATGGGTTCCTAAGTTCGGAGGTATGCGCGAAGAAATCCTTGAAGAAGCCCATCAATCGAAGTTCTCTATTCACCCTGGGAGCACAAAAATGTACAATGATTTGAAGACCAATTTCTGGTGGCCGGGGTTGAAAAGAGATGTTGGGCTATATATTGAGAGATGCCGAACTTGCAGATTAGTTAAAACTGAGCATCAACAACCCTATGATAATATGCAACCTCTTCCTATTCCAGAATGGAAGTGGGATCATATTACTATGGATTTCATTACCAAGCTACCCAAGACTCGTCGTCAACATGATTCCATCTGGGTCATTGTTGACCGCCTAACCAAATCTGCACATTTCATACCCATTAGAGAAACTTACTCCTTGGATCGGTTGGCACAAATCTACTTAAACGAAATCGTCACAAGACATGGCATGCCTAAGTCTATTGTTTCTGACAAAGACAATAGATTCACTTCAAATTTCTGGGCTGCCTTACAAAATGGTCTTGGTACTCGTATTGCTATGAGTACTGCTTATAGACCCCAATCTGACGGACAAATTGTAAGGACCATTTTGACATTGGAAGACATGTTGAGGGCATGGATCTGGGAGGTAACCGGGACGATCACCTTCCTTTAGCTGAGTTCTCCTATAACAACAGTTATCACTCTACAATCAAGATGACACCATCAAAATTCTTGTACACCATTAAATAAGAGAAACCCCTATTGCCGGACCGACTTTACTACAAGAAACCAATGAAAAGATTCAACTTATCCGGCAATACATGAAAACGGTGCAATATCGACAAAAGAACTATCATGATCACCGTCACAAGGCAATTGAGTTTCAAAAAGATGATAGGATATACTTGAAGGTGTCCCCAATGAAAGGAGTCACCAGATTTGTGAAGCGACGGAAACTATCCCCTCGATATGTCGGACCCTTTCGCATTATTGAAAAAGTTGGAATTCAGTCCTATCATTTGGACTTGCCAGAAGAACTATGGGAAGTTAACCCAGTCTTTCATGTGAGTTACCTAAGGACAAGTCTGGTGCCTGAGAGGAAACCATGGACTGATCATTCGGAAATACAAGTAGATGAACGACTAAGATTTGTTGATGATCCAGAGTGCATATTAGTGACTAAGATCAAGAAGCTCCAGAACAAAGAAATTAAGATGGTGCTGGTAAAGTGGAAGCATCACAGGGGAGCTAACCACACTTGGGAGTCCGAAGAAGACATGAAGACCAAGTACACAAGTTTGTTTAGCACAACAT
Organism: Centrapalus pauciflorus; assembly: GCA_020465985.1. Lineage (NCBI taxonomy): Eukaryota > Viridiplantae > Streptophyta > Magnoliopsida > Asterales > Asteraceae > Centrapalus > Centrapalus pauciflorus. The sequence continues at coordinate 82,096 of JAANYP010004570.1, read as the reverse complement.
GATTTCACGGACGAAGTATAAGCGAGTGGAGCCCGTGCTATAACATCCTTAATTTAATTTACATGTAATTTACAATTAAAGACCCAACTGATGTATTAATGGATCACTATTTCGATTAGTAAATTCCGTTTACAAATTTAAATATGAAAAAAATAATGAGGAGAAATCCTCATTGTTGTTTTTCGAGCAAGCATAACAATAAGGAACCGTCATCTGGTAGGATATACATCGATCATCGATCGATATTAAAAATAATGATGATGATGATGAGAAATCATCATCGTCGTCTTATGAGCGACAATAACGATGAGGAAGCGACATGGTTGATGAAAACAAAATCTATGGTACGGATGAATAAAAATGTAAAAGATAAAGGGTATATTTTGCAAATAAGGCAATATTTCAATAAATATAAATGGTGGGTGTGTGTGACTGTTCACACCCAACACAGAACATTGATTATAGCTCTTTCTCTCTCTAAGTTCACGGTTCTTTCATCTTCAACAAATCAAGAACACAAAATCTTGGTAATTAAAAGCTAAAAAGTTGGAATTAAGCTGCTAAGAAGGAATTATAACTGCTACAAACAACAATTTTAGGTAAAACTTGCTTAAGTTTACGATTTTGTGAGTTTTGTGTTCGGTTTTTATAAAAACCGAATCACAGATTCTGGTTAAGGATATTAATGCATGTTGTTTATTCTTGTGGAAATGTCCAAATCAAGTGTTATATAGGCTATGTACCAAATTTCAGCTCTTGAACCAACCTCTAAGTATGATTTCAGGTTTTAACTATGTGTTTTAGTATGTGTGTTCGACGAGAAGAATTAAAAGGGTCAAAAAGGGGTCTGATTTGTTACATAATCTGTTAAAAAGGAGTTAATAAATAGTATATTGGACCTTGAATCAATAGTTTTCAGTCACTGTGTTAGTAGAAAATAACCAAATAAAATCTGGAAAATAATAGAAGTGTCTAAGTATGAACTGGGGTCTGATGAACATTATTTGGATACATCTGAATTTCAGACTTGTTGAATTTCGGATGGAACTTAAAGAATTTTTACAAGGCTGGATACGAATTTCGGTTCTTTAGGCATCCGGATTTCGGATCAAGATAGCATCCGAATTTCGGGTCGATTTTTGTCCTTTATAAAATTCTAAGGATGGAATTTCGGATCATAGAGATTTCGGGTTTATCCGAAATTCGTTTGGGATCCGAATTTCGGGTCAACTCTCTAAATTTTAAAATTAAGTTTTAAAAAATAAATAAATATTAATATTGATGTTCTATTACCATGACTTAACAGGATCATTGTGGTGTTTATTAACACACACTGATTTATAACTGTGGTAAAGCCTACTTGTCTTGTGTAAAACCCTGTGATATCTTTCCAGGGCATCCTTGCTAAGTAAACCACCGTGAGTGATAGCTTACTATACAAGCATTTATTTTCTTTGCATTCATATTGTTGGCATGTTCTTATTGCTCATAACATATCAACTGACACTCTCATATGATTTGTTGTTATTGATTCACACTCGTACTTAACATTTTATAAACATGTAGCCTGCGTTCACTTGAAAGTTCATCCTTTACTACATTCTTTCGCATGATGATTATCCGATAATCCAGTGTGACCTGGGCTGAGGTTGACAGCAGGTCACTGTTGGGGACTGATGATCCCATATACTCATTCCAGCCAGGTTGTACATCCCTGATTGATATTTGAACTACCAATCCATGCTTTCTATGCATGATCAAAACTTGTTATCCGTGCCCTCCGCACGAAGGGGCAAGCATTGCCCGTGTTCACTTTTGGTTTATAAAGAAATATATGTTAAATGTGTAATCTGTTATCTCATTAAGTCGTAGCTTACCGTTGAATTTCTCATGTTCACTTTTGACTTATAAACCTTTCATGCTTTAGAGTTGATGTAATCTATAACTTGTATTATGTTTAACACTTTAAATATATGTTAATATTGGGTTGCTTGTTAATCCTGGAGTTTATTATATGTCCCTAAAAGGAGGATGTTTCAAACGAGATGGCTAGTGTTATCGACGACGTTATGGGCGAGTTCATGGGAAACAATACTAACCAAGATGAAGGGAACTCAGATCCAGAGGACACGGGTGTTGATGAAGGATTTCTTAAGTTATTAGAAGAAGTCAATGCCGAATTATATCCTGGTTGTACGTGGTTTTCTTCCCTCGCCTTTTTAGCAAAACTTATGCATATCAAGGTGAACAACAAATGGACTAATAATTCGTTTGATCAGCTCCTTGCTTTGTTGCACTCTGCATTTTCGAAAGAAAACAGGATTCCCACAACACATTATGTAGCTAAAAAGAAACTACACATGATAATTCAATATCTAGCAATTCATTTAACAATTAAACACAAGATCATAACACATAATACTGAATGATTATATTGAGAAGAAATAATCTTACAATATGGTTCTTGACTTTCTTGCACAACACACTTGAATCTAACCTATCAGTATATGCACTGTGTGATTCGTACATCAACAGTATACCTAATTCCTATTTATATACAAATACAAGTATTCAGTATCTACATAATACACCACTAAACTTTTACTATAAATTGTTTTCAATTCTATTTATATTTGAACCCAACAATCTCCCCCTTAGAGATTTAATCAAATTTTCAATCAAAAGTTCAAATCAGGAACTTAAATCCTTTTCTCTTTTCTTCTCTTTGATCTCTGAACATCGTTGTCTCTCTCTGATCTTCATATCTCTTCAACTCTGATCTTCTCTTTTCTTATGAGCAAACTCTCCCCTCTTGAATTATGAATAGCTTTTGATTCTCTCCCTTGATCAATGATAGACAACTTTATCATCTTCATCTTTAAATCTTCTGCAGTTGTCACAGTTGTCTTGAACAGTTATTGCAATTGACTTCAGCAGTTATTGTCAATGTCATCAATCTACTCAACATTTGTCTATGAACTATAGTTTTTCTCCCCCTCATGATGATCATAAGAATTATGAACATCATGCAAAATCTTCAGAGACATTGATGCGGTGAAGTTACAGTAGCATAAATACAACAAAAATTACAATGACAAATTTAACACTCCCCTTATTCTGAACAAATTTAGCACTCCCCCTCAAATTGATACCCTTTCTTTACAAAAACAAACAAAGCTTTTCAACTTTGAGAGAAAAATGAAAGTAACTGAGTCGAGGTCCACATAGGATTCCTGTTTGCACAATAGACATAATCTATGTGACCTACTTTCAGCGCTGGCGTGATGTTAACACTGGTAGGATTTCCAAATAGTCATCGTGAAATCCTTTATTATGAAAAAATCACTCTTATTTGTTCCAGCTTAGTCACTTTGGACTAGCAGTTTATAGTCACGCAGACTGCTAGACTCGATATGTCCTAAAAGTGTATATAATCAGCTCTTGACACAATATGCATCAAATGAATTCGGAGACCGGAGCAAATGTCTTCCTTGTTACAATATCAACAATATCCAAATGATATATCGATAGAAATGTGCTATATCTAAGTGATTATTGAAACAGAATTCTTCTGAGAGATAACTGAGTGGTTGGTGGTGTTAAGTGCATGCGTCACTAGGTCCATGCCATCTTTTTCAATATCAAGTCACCTAGGACTTGATAGATTATGTGGTTTACCCAGCAGACACAGTGTAGGTTGGATTATCTTTTCTTCAAATCCTTTCTCAACTCTCAGCTCTCATCATTTTTCAACTAAGTTCCCTCCGGCTTACTTTTGAGAAATAAATTCAGTCAGCTTTATAGCGAAAGCATGATCTAATGCACCACCATATCTTTTCAACATATCCCTCTCATTTACATTTTACCTCTTTTCAACCCTGTCTGTATCCCGTGATAACTGACACTTCTCAACTAATAGACCTAAAAAACCCTCACCCACACAAACTATAGATTGTTTGCTCTTTCGGTAGGTCTTTCGGTTTTGGTTAGACCATAGAAACGATGTTTATGCCTGTCACTTAGTTAGGTGCATAATCAGAGTCAGCAAAAACAATGTTTAGCATTTCAGCTCATGGGCTTAGATGAATTAGGAGATGTAATTAAGAATGAACTTGGGGAATTTTGAGTTGGTAGATAACAGAATGAAATAAAAAAATTTGATAGAAGATATGAAATGAATCAGATTTTTACGAAAGAATTAGCTCATGAGAGATTATGGGAAAGAAATAGGAAGAATTCTAACAAAGAGTATCTCAGAAGCAATGAGATTATGAAAAATCAATAAGATTAGATCAATTAACCTCAATGATATACTCAGAGAATGAGAAATTAAGTTTCTTAAAAATTATTCTTTTTCAGCTCAAAGATTTTTTTATGTGTGCACAAGATATATTCATGAAAAATACACATAGTTTTGTAAAAAAATGTCATCATCATAGTGCGTCAGAAACTCCCCCTGGAAATAAGCACACAACGTTAGTCAACTCATTGAAAATAAATCAGGAGCAAAAAATTGTAATAATAAAACTCCCTCTTTGTCAATACATATTCAGAGTTAAATTCAGGGCATGAATTTCAGAAACATTTGTCTTTCAGAATCGGGTTCTAATCTGAAGTGATTAGAAGCCTTTGTTGCGGAAGCTCGGGTGTTAGTCTGAAATAACTGAAAGCCTTTAGCTTGGGTTCTGTACTGAGAAGTACAAAAGCCATTTCCAATGAAGACCGAGTTCTAGTCTGAATTGACTAAAACCATTACCAATGACGTCCGAGTTCTACACAGATGTGAGTAGAAGCCTGTGTTCTGCAAAAATCAAGATGTCTTTGGTATCCAAACAGATTTGGATCTAGACTTGTTAGCACTTGAACTTGGGTTTAGGTACCCATTGCAGATTATGTCTCTTCTCTTCTCTCTTAAATTCAGAAAAAAAAATTTCTTTGAGTATGATGAAATTGAATATCTGAATAACGAAAGAAACTTGAGCTTGAACAATCAGAATTTTGCACACTCTTCTTTCTGAAAAACTATCCGGTGCTAGCCTGTTTCTGATAATACTTGGTATATTTCTGCGAAGACGTTTTCTGATAAGAATAACCAGTATTTTCAGAATTTTTGAAAAACTTGATTTTGAAGATTCACCAGTGTAAATCTTGACCGGAAGTTTTTTATTTATTTTCTTTGCCTTTGTGTATCTTTAACAGATACTTAAATTTAAGATCTGAAGATGAATCAAACTTAGGAGTTTTAGTTAGATTCTTAGCACTTTCGAAAGATAAATCAGATTAATCAACTTTAGGTTCTAAACAAACTGAAGGGATCTTAACCTCTGATTCATTTGAAGAAGGAGAAACATTAAATTGTTTAGTAAGATGAAATATTTGATCTTCTAATTCTTTGGTAATGACCAAATATGAATTCTTGTCATTATCAAATGATTGGTAATCAGTTTTAAAAGTTGTTATTTAATCAAGAACATCTTTCTTTCATCTTCAAACAATTTAGATTTTGTTTTGAAATATTATTCTTTAAGCAAGAACTCATTTCTTTCCTTCTTAAGTAAATCTCTGGTTAAAGACAACTCCTATTCAAGAGCTAAAAACTCTTCATTATTGTTTGTAACATAAATTTGATCAGTATGATTTGATTTAGAAAATGTTTCTTCAAGATCTTTAACTTTCTTGTACAACTCAGATCTTTCAGGCAAAAGATATTTTAACTGAGTTGCATTCTAAAAATTCTCTTGTTTAAACTCATCAAGTTCTTTTGATAGTTCAGATATTCTCAATTTAGCATAGAAATCTCAGAATTCAATACTTTCTGGTTTTCTTCAAAATTTAAAACTTGTTCTTTCAATTTTCGACATCATGTAAAGTAAAATCTTTATTTGTATTTAATTGAACAAGAATGTCATAATTGTTCTTACGAATCTGTTCAGATTCAGTAAGTTTGACAATCAGCTCAGACTTTGTAAGATTCAAAAACTTATTATGATCATTTGCCATTTTGAATTGCTGATATTGAGTCTTCCAAGATCTTTTATGGACAAATGAGTGATTTCTTTTAAGAACGGGTTACATTTGTCAGTTCCATCAGGAGGCGTCTGCTGAGGGATCCAGGCTTCTTTCTGAATACCATCTTATAACTTTCTTCTAAGAACGGGTTCTGAAACTGCTCAGGAGGAAACTTCTGTAGGAATTCTTTGAGACCTTGAACGGGGGGTTCTTCTATTTCAGACTTTTTAGCTTCAAGCAATTTTATGATTGTCTCCTGCCGTTCTTGTCTAAGCTCCTCTTTCCTTTCAGGCGGTAGATTTTGTACCTCACCTCTTGAATACTGGCCTACCCAGTATAAATCCTCTCTCCTATATTCACCAGGTCCTTCTAGAGTTTCATCAAAGCAATCAACCCTCTTGGTTTCTGAATGACCTGGTTGTTCAGATTGTTGGACTGGAGGAGGACTTGGAAATCTTGGTGGGCTTTGGACTAGATGAGATGCTTTGAGTGATGGGGGAGCTTGAATGGATGAAAGAATTTCTTGTTGTGGGGCTGGTGGTTGTGAGTTTAGGAAATCAAAGGAGGAAGATGATGATTTTTTCGGTGATTCAGGCTCAGGCTTAGGAATGATTGAAGGTTCATTGTCCTCAGTATCGGAGTCTGAGTCAGACACCAATGTGATTTCAACTTTTTCATGAACGAGCTCGAACTCTACCATAGCTGTCATTGGATCCAGTGGAGCTGGACCCTCGAACATGGGCTCGTCTTCTAACATTAAGTATTCCTGACCCTCTTGCATCTGTTCCCCTGACCCCTGAATCTCTATCGACTCTGTCTCCGCTCCCCCTACAACCAACATGAGGTCCTCAGACTGAGTTTTCTATCTTTTCTCCCCCTCATGGCGATCAGGGTCGTCCTGATCATCATGCTTTCTTTTCTGAGACTCAGCTTGAGGACGGCACTGAAGTTCAATCACCGCAGACTCAAGATGGTCCATTCTGGAGTCCAGTTGCTCCTGGACTTGAAGAATAAGACGTGTCAGCGCATCTATTTTTTCTGAGAGGTCGGCAATCTGATTTTGGACTGAATGGGATCCTCGTGGAGGCTCAGCTTCAGAAGCGACACCCTTACCCTTTATAAGTGAGAGAAGGGCGGTGTGACGTTCCTTAGCAGCTTCCTTTTGGGCGTCCAGGTCAGGCCGGGTAATAACACCGGCAGCACGAAGAGCTGCCGTTAGCATCTCCAAGTTGATGGGGAGATGGCCTGAAGTGGATGGCGTTGATAGAGCCACCTCTGGTCTTCCTTCCGTCATTTCTGGCTCCTGAATAAGATGCTCAGATCTGGAAGTTTGTGGAACTGCCACAGAGGCAGCTCTTGGGGATGCCACAGAGGCATCGTTCGTTGTGTGTATGGGAGGGGATGGAATCGTGAATGAAAGAGGGGCGGTCACGTGGGGCGGAGTATGACCTCGTTCAACACCGCCACTCTCCGAATGAGAGGGCGATGGCGTATGAGCAAAATCCCCGTGCAATGAAGTGGTTTCCCTTTGAGGGGATACCAAGTGGATGGTGGGGGTGATTTCGACCGTTGGACTGACGGTCTTATGGTGGGTGGTCCGGCTGATAGGGCTTCGGTCACCCTCAGATTGTATATCTAACCCTCGTACGACAGAGACGGTTCGTTCAGAATCCGCCGCCTCTGCCGCCTCACCTCCTTCTCCCTCACTTACTAACACATGCTCCCGCTCACCTATCCCCAATGATTATTGTACTTCCGCCTCTACTCCCTCCTCCTCACTCATTCTAGCCTCACATTCGGACTGGCTAGGCTCAGTCGGTTCTGACTGAGACTCATCCGAATAAAACTCTCGAATATAGGCCCTAACCCTTTCCAAATCCCTTGCCGGGAGCAATAGAGACAACGGGATAGTCATTATAGGCACTGAAGGGGCCCCCTTTGGCAAAGTAAGCTTTTGAATGGCCACGGTAGGGTAGACGTCGGCTTCAGGACGTTCGTGAATGTCCTCATCATTATCCATCGCATATTGTATGATAAGTTACAGAAACCGTTGGAGAGGTATGTACTTGCGTCCCTTTTTGGTTCCCCTCTCCAGATGTACTCGTCTCAATTCCTCGAAGAGGAAAGCCGCATAATCAACATGGCGGTCAAAGGCAAAGTCGGTGAACATGGCTAAAACCTGAGCCGAGGTAGTGTCGTGGCCTGAGTGCTTTGCTGTGAAGCACTTGTTGATGACGTCGAAAAGAATTTGCCAATGAGATTGTAGATTCTTTGTTCGGAAGTCGGAGGGTTTGGTGAGAGGGCCGTCATAACCCAAGGTTTGGATTTTGGCTAGGGTTTCTGGGATAGAAGGGATGAGATCAAACTGAAGGCGGCTTGCCAAATAAGTTTCGGCGGGAAGGCGAAGGATATGTCGCATGGCGGCGATGGTAATTTTGACTGGGACGCAGTCAATGGTGGTTGTGAAGAAGGGTTCGACATCGGGAACATATTGCAATATGTTCCAAAATTGTTGCAGGTATATCTGGGGAACAGCAATTGCGGTAGATAGCGCATAATATATGGGGTGGTGAAGGAGGATGTCGAAGGCGAGGGTATTTGGTTCTTTGGTGAGAATGGAGACGTCGAGCTGCCAGTTATGTGGTATAAACTCGACAAACTCGGCCTGGGGAAGGATGGATTGTTCGGGTAGTTGGGCGTTATTATTGGGAATGGGGGGATGGGGTAGGGTGAGAACAAGAATTGGTTCCATCATCCTGCAAAGGTGCATCAAAGTTAGAACACAAGATTTGATATGATATGACATTGAGATGAAGTCTAGATAAGTGTGAAATAAAAACTGCCTGATCTGTTTAAAGCATCGGGTCTTTATTAGTAGAATAAAATTCTACTAATAAAGTCCAAAGTCAATCGTTAAGAGACCAATGTTAGATCAGACGTTTTCACTCAAACACTGATCCTAACTCTGATCAATGGTGCACCAGAATGAAAATATTTGTGGATTTTTTGATTTATAGTGAAAATGCAAAAGTGAGAAAAATATAAAAATATGCTAAGTGTTGGATTTCGGATGGTCCGAATTCGGATGAACAGTGTCACCGAATCCGGATCAGGCCGAAATCCGGATGATGCATGAAATGTGATGTTGGTGGTCCGAATTCGGATGATACATGATGACGGTCCGAATTCGGATGGGGACCGAAATGGGTGGAAGTGATGATGAGGATTTGGGGGTCTGAATTCGGATGCTGGTGCGGATGTAATGCATGCAAAGGAAACAGAAGGACCTAATTCGGATGGAGCAGAAAATTCGGATAGGGACCGAATTCGGATCCCATCCGATTTCGGATGAACAGTACAGAAAACACTTAGACTTAAATGAAATTTTGGAAATTATGAAGGACCGAATTTGGATCAACAGTGGTCCGAATTCGGCTCAACAGTGACTGAATTCGGATCAACAATGACCGAATTCGGTTTTCGTATGTTTGAAAAACCTGAAAGTTAGTCTAAGGGGGACATCCGAATTCGGGGCTTGATCCGAATTAGGACGTCCGAAATGCATGCAGCAGTTAATGAGTTCATGCAAGTGTGAACGTGAACAGTGGAAATTATGATAAAAATGCATGAAATTACAGATCCTAGACTACAAACATATAAGGAACATTTTATGTAACTACAACAAAGTAAAAATACACATTAAACTACCTAAAAATAAGAAAAATCGAAAATGAAAAAGTAATAAAATTTTGAAAATTAAACACACAAAATATGAAGTTAAAAGCTGAAATAAAGGTAGAAGTAGGTTACCTGATGATGCCGAAGGTGAACGAAGCAAGAAAAACGAAAGAAGATAGTGGTCCAAAAGCTTGGAGTCAGTTTTAATGGTGGCCGGCGGTGAAGTCGACGAGAGGGAGAAGAAGAGAGTAGAAGAAATCTTAACAAAGAAGAAAGGATAAAGCCTTTGACCGTTGACCCACCTATTTAAAGGCGTCCGGGTCGGGTAGGGGCAAGGATCCGCGCCCAAGACGAGATATGGGCCGCCGGTTTTTCCATTCATAACACACAAAACAAAAAAATGTTGGGCCTAAAAAAAATTTAATTCAAACAAGAATTTTTTTTTTCAACAACAAAAAAAATATGTCCCAAATTATTACATCTTTTTGAGTTTTTTCTTTGAAATAACAAAATAAAATATTTTTGGTATTTTCTTTTAGTATTTAAGTTAAGATAAAAAATAAAATAAAATAAAATAAACTAAAATATTTCTGGCTTTTTGAAAAGTTTGAACAATCAAAATCTTTTTGGGATTTTCTGAACTATTAAGTTAAACTGAAACAAAATAAACTAAAATATAACCAACCTAAACTTTAAAATTTAACTACAAAAATTAAAAAGAAACAGAGAATTATAAAAATTAAGATCCTAACTATACTCCCCCTCAAATAAATACCTATTTGTTTCCTTTTCTTTTTCAGATTAAGCTCGTGAACCTTTTTAGCCTTAATGATACAGACAAACCTGGATTATGTTTGCGTCCCACTCCATGATGAACAGTTCACACAGCAATTTGTCAGGATCATTAATTATTAAAAATGTACACACATAAGGAAATATTGAGTTTCAATTTTGTGACACAATCCTTAAATTTAAATAACAGATATTTTCTAAAATAAAGGAATTTCAAACATGATAGATTGAAATAGAATTATTTAAGACAATATCTGATATTTAATTGGAAGGCGGATTCAACATGTGGATATGGGATACTAAAAACTGAAAACGAGGTTCGTCTAAAGCTTTAGTAAATATATCCGCAAGTTGATATTCCATGCCGACAAAATACAACTCAATGGTACCCTTTTCTACGTGATCTTTAATAAAATGATACCTGATATCTATGTGTCTCGTTCGAGAGTGCTGCACGGGATTGCAAGAGATGGCAATAGCACTCCGAGAATCACAGTAAATCGGGATGTTGGTGAGTGAGAATCCATAATCACGTAATTGTGTTCTCATCCACAGCACTTGAGAGCAACAGCTTGCAGCTGCTACATACTCAGCCTCAGCTGTGGATGTTGAAACACAATTCTGCTTTTTGGAGGACCAACTCACCGGTCTATCTCCCAAGAACTGTATTCCTCCCGATGTGCCTTTTCTGTCAACTCTACAACCTGCAAAATCAACATCTGAAAAAGCAGTAAGATCAAAATCGGTTCCCTTTGGATACCATAGACCAAGATCGAGTGTACCCTTAAGATAACGAAAAATGCGTTTTACCGCAGTTAGGTGTGATTCTTTCGGGTCGGCCTGAAATCTAGCACAAAGACATGTTGAAAACATTATATCCGGCATACTAGCAGTCAGATACAGTAAGGATCCTATCATCCCTCTGTAAGTTGTATTATCAACACTTTTCCCAGAAGGATCGGTGTCTAACTTACAGTTGGAGGCCCTGGGAGTTGCGATACTTGTGCAAGAGTCTAACTTATACTTCTTGAAAATGTCAAGAGTATATTTCGACTGGTTCACAAAAATCCCATCCTCAAGTTGTTTGACTTGTAATCCGAGGAAAAAGTTCATTTCCCCCATCATACTCATCTCGAACCTGGACTCCATTAGGGCTGAAAAATACTTACAGAAATTACTGTCAGTAGATCCGAATATAATGTCATCGACATATATCTGTACTAGCATTATATGTGGGCCTTCCCTTTTAGTGAACAGAGTTGTGTCCACCACACCTTTACAGAAACAGCCAGAAATAAGGAAATTAGAAAGACTATCATACCATGCGCGAGGTGCTTGTTTTAAACCATAGAGGGCTTTATCTAGCACATAAACATGGTCAGGTTTATGTGTGTCAACAAAGCCTTGTGGTTGTTCAACATACACCTCTTCATTAAGTTCACCGTTTAGAAAGGCAGTCTTGACGTCCATTTGGTACACTTTGAAATCCTTGTGTGCCGCGTACGCCAAGAAGATTCTGATTGCTTCGATCCGTGCTACTGGAGTGAAGGTCTCGTCATAATCTATCCCTTCTTGTTGTCGGTAGCCTTTGGCAACAAGTCTTGCTTTATTCCTTATCACAATGCCGTTCTCATCTCCTTTGTTTTAAAAAATCCACTTAGTTCCGATCACTGTACGGTCTTTTGGTTTGGGAACTAACCGCCATACTCTTAGTTGTTCAAACTGGTTGAGTTCCTCTTGCATTGCAACTATCCAATCTGGATATTTTAGGGCTTCATCCACACGAGCAGGCTCTATCATGCTAAGGAATGATGCGAAGAGGCATTCATTAGCAGATGCCCTACGAGTTTGGACTCCAGTTGAAACATTACCAATGATTTGATCTGTTGGGTGACTTTGAGTCCATTTAATCTTGTGTGGAAGAGGTGCTCGGGATGGAATCTTAGTGGTTCAAGTGGGGATGGATGAAGATTCATGGTCAATGATTTCAAATGAAGGGACCACTGGTTCCGGTTCGATTTCTGAGTGTTCAGGTGAAGGAAGGATAGTTGGTATTATATGTGAGGGTATTATAGGAGTAGATTCAACTGCGGATGTATCAGTGGATGATGTTGATGGATGAGGGTATGATGTGGATGAAGATGGAGCGGAGAAACTTTGTGGAGCAGTTGAATTGGGAGGATTACCTACATTATTGACAACATTAGACATATTAGCATTAGGTTCGAAAAATTCTACGTAAAAAGGATCAAACAAATTAACCAAATCAGAAGAAGAAAAAGAAATGGGGTTATTAGAAGAGTCTCCAGGCATTTGAGTAATGCAAGGTCCTGTATGATCAACTTCGGGTGCCAGTTCAGCCAACTCATCAAATGTGACATGCACACTTTCATTGACTGTTCTGGTTCGGGTATTGAATGCACGATAGGCCTTCGAGTTGGATGAGTATCCAATGAAGATCGCTTCATCCGCCTTTTCGTTAATTTCTCGAGGTTGTTTTTATTGTTCAGCACATAGCACCTGCAATCAAATACACGTTAGTACTTGATAAATGACACTTTATTCAGAAAAAGTTGGTAAGGAGTTTTGTTAAAGCGCTTATGGATAATGGAGTGATTTTGTGTATTGCAGGCTATTGATACAGCTTCGGCCCACAAGAACGGAGGTAGCTTCGAGTATGTTAGCATTGTACGAGCGGCTTCCACAAGCATACGGTTACGCCTTTCCGCGACCCCATTTTGTTGTGGCGTTCGAGCAGCAGAATATTGATGATGAATACCTTTGGATCGAAGGAAGCCCTCAACTACCGAGTTCTTGAACTCCGTGCCGTTATCGGATCTGATTGATTGAACTGACAGCTGCTGTTGGGTCTCGACACTCTTTATAAAATCTATGATTTCTTGAGCTGTCTCATCCTTGGATCGGAAGAACCTGACCCAGGTATATCGTGAATAGTCATCAACGATAACCAATACATATCGCTTCCCATTTATGCTCTGTATCCGCATCGGTCCACATAAATCCATGTGAAGTAACTCCAATACTCTTTTTGTTGATGGTTCGGGCTTTGGTTTGTGAGATGATCGTTTCATTTTTTCTTTCTCACAAGCTCCACAAAGACGGTCCTTTTCATAACGCAATTCAGGGAGACCTTTGACCAATTGTTTCGCAGCCAGCTTGTTGATATTGTCAAAGTTCATGTGGGATAATCTTCGATGCCACAACCTAGAGTCTTTTGAAGAGGCTTTTGATAAGAGGCAAATGTTATCCTTTACTACTAACTTGGATACATCAATGGTGTAGAGGTTAGAGTTTCGGGAACCAGACAGGATTTCTTTTCCATCCATACTTCTCACACTGCAGTTCTTAGCTCTAAACGTTACCTCTAGTCCTTTGTCACAGAGCTGTCCTATGCTAAATAGATTATGTGATAATCCCTCAACATAGTTAACGTCCTTGATGACTAGATTATTTAGAACTAAGTCCCCGTATCCTTTTATATGAGCCTGATGGTTGTTCCCGAATTTTACAGTTCCGCAATACTGTTCAACTACGTTGGACATCAATTCTCTTCTTCCCGTCATATGCTTGGAGCAACCCGAATCCATATACCAAATGGATTTAGCCTGAAAAGCAAATAAATTCATACAATGAAAAACTATATGCATTGAAACACATCCATTCTTAATTTACAATCACACACTTATCTGAACCGAGATGCTCAGAAAACATGATGAGTTAAGACCGGGTCCTGAGCTGTGTGCACAGAAGCCAAACGTGTCGGTTTAAGCACAACCGACAAGCAAAAGAACGGTACCTAGTCTATGGTCACTAGAGGCCATTTCATTGAAGAACGGGTCTTGATCAGAAGTAACCAAGAACCATCTGCATAAAGATCACACAACTTTGGGTACCCACCTCAATATGGGTCCCTTTTTGTTAGGAGTTCCAGTTGTATATGGCACATGTGCAGTTTTAGGAACCCATTTAGCATTTTTGTGTGGTCCGGATGCATAACCCTTTGGGATCCATTGAACATTGGATTTATTGGGCTTTGTAACCTTAGGCGATGAAATTGCCTTTGGTGTTTGACTTTTTGAGACCTTTTTGACCTTTGCTTTGGTTTTGGGCCTCGGCAACGGACAAGTCTCAATTTTATTTGAGGCTAACGATGCAACATTTTTTTTTCTTTTTCCGAATTCTTTTAACAGGATATGGCACGAAATCATTCATTTCCGGAACTTGTCGTCTATAGCGAGTTGGACATAGATTAAATAATTCACTGAAAGAGTACTTTAAAGAAGCAACAGAATTCAGTACATCATTACACACATTGTCACGCACTTTGTTACACATATTGTCTTTAGAGATTACAGACATCCTATCTCTAGTAACAAATTCATTTGGCATTATAGCCTTCTTCACAAAAAAACTCAAAAAATCCAGAATGGTGGTTTTTGGAACTCTTCTTACATAATCTGTGGGAACAAAATGATTAAAGTCAGTAAGCATGGAAGATTTAGACTTGACAGAATTTTCTTTTTGTTGGTGAGTGGGTTTCTTAAAAGACTTGGATTGAATCTGAGTCTTTTTGGAAACCTCATTTTTAAACGGTTTTGAACACTCACCTTTATAAATGAAAAAAGAAGTTTCAGCTTTAGCGTTACCTTTATTTGATGACACATATGGAATTTTGGTAGAATGAGAAACTGTTTGTTCTTTTGAAAAATCTTTCAACTTTTGAGAAACCATTTCAAAATTTTCTCTGTAGACAGTTAATTCCACAGTTTGTTGAAAAGATTGATTTTCCAATTTTTCTTCGCTCTTAAGAAGAGCATCTTGAAGATCAAGAGCTTTCTTTTGAGATAACTTCAATTCCTTTTCTAAAACATTAATTTGATGTTGAAGAACTTTTGTGGGAATATAAAGTTGAGGAATTGGTTTTACAGTTTCTGTTTTCAATTCAGCTTCTGAATACGTTGACAAGTAGTCTTCCTCTAAAGTGGGTACTCTAGATGGATAACTCTCGTTAAGTTCTTCATATTGAAAAGAAATTTATTTTTCTTCATGATCAACACGTTTCTCATTCTCTTGGTTTAAAACTTCTTTTGACGACTCAAAAAAGAAAGATTTAAGCCCGACTCCCATATAATTCATGTCATAAAATAAAGGTAAAACTTTTTGGGCTTTTTCCAAATATTTAGGATTTTAAAAACCGATTCCTTGTTTAGAATGGTAAAACCTAGTTTCTTTGGGCTGATTTAAGTGGATAGTTTGTTCTGTTTGACCCCTTTTTAAAAATGCATCGTCAAGGGTCTTTATTCGTGAGTACAAACTTATCCTTTCTTCTTCAATCATTTTATATTTTTCTAAACTGTCTATATTTTCCATATTTACTGTATCTAATTGTTTTGAAAGTACAGAAATTTCTTCTTTTAACGAGAGTTTTTCTTTTGATAACCTATCCATACACGATTCAAGATATATATTCCTGTCCTGAACATCTACTTTCTCGATTAACATCTGTTTTATAACATTGTGATTAGTTAACCACTTAGATTGATATAATTCAGACGATTCTTTTAAAGTTTGAGCTAGATGTTCAGCCTGTACACACTTTGCAGTTTCAACATTTAAGCTTGCTTGAAGATCAAGAATATGTGTGTGCAATGTACATTCATTATTTACAGATAAATTATTTACATGTTCTGGAATGTAACAAGAATATACCTCATTTGACTCTGAACCGGATGATGAGCATTCGGGATCGTCGGTTGTGGCCATCAGACATGCTGGTGGATTTTTCAATGTCTCCCCCTCAGCAGCATGATCTGAAGTCGCAGCAGTGGAAACAACACAGTGCTCCAACCCTAGACGATCCACCATATAGCAGTTTTTGCCCTTACCATCTTCCTCGTCGGTATCTTCAGCATCCCAGTAATATTCCTTGGCGACGAGGGCCATTGCGTCGGTTCTTTTCTTTGTTGCCTCCAGCTTTCTCTCGTAGTAGCCGACGTCTCTGTCAAAATTATTTTTGCACTCCCGAGCAAACTGGCCCGGTTTTCCACACTTGTAACAGAGACGCTCCTCTACGGCTTTCGGTTCATCGGCCCGAGCCCTCTCATCTCTTCTTTCAGCCGGCCTCTTGTCAGCGCGGCGATGTTCTCTGCTATCATCTCTCTTTCTGTCCCTACGCTCATGCTCTCTCCTATCATCTCTGCGGTCGTCCCGGCGATCGTATTCGCGCCTGTCATCCCTGCGATCCTCGCGCCTATCGTCTCACCTTTCATAGCGGCGATCATCTCGATAGTCGCGTCTATCGTCATACCTTCTATCATCGCGATCATCCCTTCAGTAATCATCCCGGCGATTATCATCTCATCGTTCATCCCTACGGTCATCTGAGTACCTCCGCGGACCCGTGTCATAACGGAGTTGATTGTTAGTCTTGTTGGAAAACCGTCGCTGTTGGAGACGATTAATCCACAAGACTATTTGTTCCTGAATAGAGGCCTCTTCCTCATCAATTACCTGACGTGGAGGAGAAGCATACCTGCACTGTGATGACGAAGAACCTGGAGCAAAGGATGGACTGGGAATATTCGTGTTGGTAATTAAGGCTAGTGAATCATTGGGTTTCAGTCCAGTGTTGGCAGATAGCAGCAAAGATGCCAATTGATTTGCTATCAGTCTCTGTTGATCCACATCCCCTTCATACTTCTTCAGCTCCTTGAAGACGACATTGATGGATACCTCAGGAATGTTCAGGACGCGTTTTGTGGCCCGACATGCGATCTGCCACTCGGGGGCTAGGGCTGCAAAGAACTGGATGTTTATGTCATCCCTGTCCTTTTTGATGTGCAGTTTGTTCAATTCATTCAGTACCGCACAAAACCTTGTGAACGTAGCCTGTAGAGATTCCCCGTCTTTGGCTCGGTATTCCGTAAACTTAGCCTTCGCTTCCTCGATCTTGGCACGATCATCGAGATCTGCCCCCAGCATTTGGACTTCCAATTCGCCCCACATTTCTTTGGCAGACATTTTGCTTTCTACGCCAACCAGGATGTCAGTGGGAGGGCCTGATAGATCAAATATTCCGCCCTTTTATCGGCATGCTGCCTGTCTCTCTCGGCGTCATTAGCCGGTTCGCGTTCAACTTTAGAAGCTGGGACAGGGGGGTCAGCCTCGGGTCTGGGTGCGATGTCACGATAGTAGATCACGGGACCTTCAGAGATGGACTGAAGCAGGAGGTTCCCAAACGGTTGCATTCCGACAAATTTGAGGAACCGGGATTTCCATTGTTCATACTCGTCAGGATAGAGAACAGGTGGTCTGTTCTCAGATCCGAGTACGAGAGCTTCGCGAGACATGTATTGGTGCTGATTAAAAAGATAAGATCTTGAAGGTGGAAACTTGAAACGGATGAGCTGGACTGCGGAAGAATAGCACACTGGGTGGTGCTAATTCGGAAGAAGTACTGATTTCGGATGAACAATAATTCGGATGGGAAGCAGTTCGGATGAACAGTAGTTCGGACTAGGGACCGAATTCGGATGTCACTGTGGTACGGATGGACTAGACCGAATTTGGATGGGGACCTGGTTCGGACAATGGAGGGACCAAATTCGGATGGATTGAAGTCTAGTGAACCGAATTCGGATTAACCGGATTCGGATGAACAGTGCTGACTTTGGATTGATTGATGGACCGAATACGGATGACACGAATTCGGATGGACAGGGTACTTCGGATGAACAGTTTTTGGTTTCGGATGAGTTGATGGAACCGAATTCGGATGGGCCGAGTTTGGGTGAACAGTGACTAATTCGGACAGGCACTAAGGGAATTGTCCAGGAAGGGGACCGAATTCGGATGGTCCAGATTCGGTTGGTCCGAAATGGATTATGGTCCGAAGTGAAAATTTAAAAATGAAAGAACAAGTCCAATATATGAAAATGGGAAAGCCTGATCTGAACTTCGGATGGTCCGAAGTTCGGATGGGACCGAATTAGGATCCGAAATTGGCACAGGGTGGTCCGAAATACTCCTAAGTCTGGTCCGAAGTGGACCGAAATGAGGTCCGAACTAGGGTTTAAGATGGTCCGAAATGAGTTCGAATTGGGATCTAAGTTGGTCCGAAATGCTACAGTGGACGGTCCGAAATACAACAGGTTTTAACAGATTTTCTAAGGCAGAACAGTTCAGATGTCTATTTTAGCAGATTTAAAGCCTAAAAATATTTCTAAATGATTGGAAAACTATTTTAAACATTTTTGATGATTTAAAATATACCAAAACACTTAAAAATCAGTAAAGAACAAGCTAAAACCCACTAAAAACCTATATTTTTATACTTTTCAAAAGACCCGTTTCTTGATGATTTGGATGGAAAGATGGAACGTAGTGAGATCGAAATCAATATAGGATGATATTGTGATGATTATAAGACTATAATAACACAAAAAACGCAGAAAAACGGAGAAAAAGAAGATCTAACCGATAGAATTGTTGAAGAACTCGAAGAACAAGAAGAAAACCCAGCAGAATCCGTGAAAAGCAAGTTGAAATCCACCTTTGAGGCTCTGATACCAATTGTAAATATGTATTCCCGTATATATTTCAGCACCTTTGAATTCTTTATCAAATCCCAAGAAGAAACATGCTCAATAATTAGGAAATGATGAAGAAAAGACAATATGAATGTTGAGAGTGAATATGCAAAATGGCGGATGTTGTATTCTCTTTGTTTCAACCGTGTTTCATAAAGAAACCCTAGGAGCTATTATAGCTCCATTTAATTAACTATGGGGCATTGACACAAATGCCCCCTAGACTTCTACAAGTAAATAAATTACAAGGAAACTAAATACAAAGCTAAATACAAAGTACATAATTATTACAAAGTAACTCCATATGATCGAAATTAAATGTCTAACACAAAACATTCAAAAAAAGAGAATATTGAAAACAAAAAAGAGAAGTCTTAGAGTCTAAGGTTCAAAGTGAAGAAATTTTGCACAGTCTAACAAACTCTAAGTGATAAACTTTCACACGTAATGCACTAAAAATTCTAAGTGATATACATGTTCATGATCTGATATGTTGGTAGGCATAAAAATGTAGGTTTTCCTGAAAGCAAATAAACCAATCAAGAAAATGTCATATGTGTAACTAAGTTAGATGTATGACCAAAACGTCTATTTCTATGTTAGGGGCTCATATACATTAATTATGAATGAGGTATGTAAATTAATCTGGGGGATGTATGGCTTCATCAAAATACAATTTAATCAAAGAGCAAGTTTTGAAATGTAAAGAAAGTCAAAACATGTCGCTTTGTTGTACGTAAGTACAGACCTGTCACCGCTGTTTTGACTTAAACTAGCAAGATATGTCGTTTATTGTACGTGAATACAGACCTGTCACCGCTGTCTTGCTAAAATAAAAAGTAGGATGCTCTACCCTAAGACAAACTAAGACACTCTGTTGTATGTAAATATAGAACTGTGTCCGACGTTTTCCTTTTAAAGATGATTTACAAATACCGTAAAGTCATAATCATTGTATGTCTGTTTTGATCATAGAAGTATGTCTAAGCGTAGGACACGTAAGGTAGTTTCTTGATAAATAAAAAAGACCAAAGGAAAATCCTAAGTGTTGAGTGCTTAAGTGGACAAACATACCGACAATCGACTTGGTGTGTATGTTTTGACAAATAGTCAAAGGAATCAAATAATTCCAAAGTGTGAAAGTGCAACACCGAAAGTGAGTTGAGTACAAATCTATCTAATTGAACCTTCTTTGACACCCTCACAAAAATATTTAGTTAGTGTGTTTTTATCTTTAAATTTCTGCAATTTAATTTAATTTTATTGTATTTTAGGTTATTTTATTTTTTACTTTACTTTACTTTGTTTTATTTTATTTTAGTTTTAATAAATAGGATCGAGGTCAATTACTAGTTTGCATTTTAGTTGGAGTAACAAAATTGTGTGATAATCTGTTTTCTTAGTGTGAAGTGTTTCGAAAAGTTGTAACAGTTGTGAAAGTTGATCAAGTCACAAAAGTTGAAAAGGTTGAATATTTTTCAAAGTTTTTCAAAATTTGGACATAAGTTCGGGACCATAAGTTCGAACGAACTAAAAAGACCTAAGTTCGAGACACAGTGATTGTATAAATAGGGCATCAGCATTCAATTCAATCACCTACTCTCGAAATTACCTACTGACGAACTTATCCAGGCGATCTCGAACTTATTTCAGCGATCATGAACTTGTCGTGTTCTCGATCTTGTTTCCTGTTCCACGAAGATCCACACAGTGCCATCTCGAACATACACTTAACCGTTGTTGTTTTAACTAATAAACTACTAAGTAAGTGGTTTTTGAGTCCTTTAATGGTGTGAATATCGTGTATTTTAAGTTTAATATAACCGAAAGCTATGTATTCAAAATACAAAGTTTAGGGTTATAAAACTTAAAATAAAACATAAATAACATCGATTAGAACCTATTAGGACTAGATTCATTGGTAATTTAAGTCTAAAAAGGTTTAAATCATGAGTTTGATTTTCAAAAAGCCGACTTCGAACTTGTTCATCAGGTCACGAACTTGTTGAGTCTACGAACTTAGATCAAAATATCAACAAGTTCAAAGGCCTCTCTTGCTACTAAGTTCGTAGGAATTCTGAGTATCACGAACTTACACATAAGTTCGAAGGATATTAAGTTTGAACTAACTTAATCAAGTTCGTATGAATTTTAAATGTTTTCCAATATCAATTTTTTTTTTCAGAATTTAACTATTTGCTGTGTGTGCAGGAATGGCAGATCAAGCTTTCTTCAATAAGCACAATATGGTAATAAGCATAGACCTCCAAGCTGCTGAGGCACAACAGTATAGAGAAATTGTGGAATTTTTGACACGATCGTAGATTGCTTATGCGTTGACTCACAACCCAACGCTTGTAATTCAATATATCCAACAGTTTTGGGGAACTCTGCATGTAGATAGTTTCGTAGTGCCTCCGGTTCTGAGGGCTACTGTCAATGGGCAAGGGATTGCATTTTCGGCGGATAATCTGAGATAGATTCTTCAATTGGGGACAGTAGAGCAAGAAGATGGCCTGGTAGATTTTCCGGCTGCGATAAGGCAATCGACCTTCCAAAGAATGGACTATGCACAAGACTTGGCAAAGGCCTCGTATGTGAAAAGTGGATTAATTGGACAGTGGCAATACCTAATGCATGTCATGCTTGTTTGCTTTGCACCGAACAGGCAGATTTTGACACAATGGCATCCAAGTTACAGTTAGGGATGATATCATTGGTGTATAACAAGCCCTTTAGTTTCTTGGGCTTCTTTTTTGGAGAGTTCGTACATCAGATAACAGCCAACCCGAGAAAGATTTTTGTTATACCCGAGGTTTGTAATGATGATTATCTGGCACTTTCTGCCGAAATTGCCGCCTCTGCCGGAAGTGGTCGTGGTAGCAGCAATCGATAAGCGCATTTTTGCAGATTGTCAGAGCCATAATCAACGACGAGCGGAGAATGTCAGGGCGCAAATGACTCCACTGTTCGGAGCATTAATTGATCCAGAATTCGTTGCTCCAAATGCTGATTATTGGGTTGTTCATGAGCCCCAACAGCAAGCACCGGCACAAGCTCCGGTTGCTCCAGTTCAGCCTACACCTCAAACAGCAGCGGCAGCTGTGGCTACCACATCGGTAGCTCAGGCTGACCCGATTCAGGAAACATTAGAAGAAATTTTTGCTCAAGGGGGAGCCGCTCAAGAATCAATCACTGAAGAGTTGATTCCAGATATTCTTCAACCGCCTGAGGCCATGGACAATATTTTTGAAGATAATGAGAACTATCAGCCAGAGAATGTTACTAAGGCTGTTGACACAGACACAAAAACTGATTCTGAGACTGCGAGTGATGTTAGGGAGGCTGCAAATCACTCCACTTCATTCGATACTCATGAAACTTGGCTCGTAGTGCAGCGGCAAACAATTCATCAACCATCCTTCAGTCTGCAAGATGAAGAAGAAGATGAAGACTTTGTGCTGGCAGAAGAGGCGTTGGTTGCTAGGCAACAACGGGCTAAACACCAACGCCTACATCAAGCAGAGCCATCAACATCAACCGCCGTTTCATCATCAACCATCGCGGTCACTCCATCAACATCAACATCGACAGACGCCAGACCATTAATCAACTAAAAGCGAAAGTTGATTTCCAAACAGTCCTAATTTTTCAGCTATCCAAGACGGTTAGTGAGCTACAACAACATAATGGCCAGTTAGATCAATATAATGGCCAGTTAGGTCAACATAATGTAGAGTTAGATAAGACTGTGGCTGCTTAACAACAATAGATCGCTACACTACAGGCCATATTGGAGCAGATTTTGAAGGATCGTGCTGCTCAGGGGGAGAGTAGTTGTAAAGAAGATGAGCAGAGGGACAAGAGAAAAGAAGACGAAGGAGATGAGCCAAGTGCCGAAAAAGGAAGTGAGCTAGCAGATCTTTAAAAACAGACTGCTCAGCAAGCTATTGTTCAGGGGGAGTCTAGTTCATCGTCTGGGGTTGAGAAGGATAAGGGCAAGGCTCCCGAGGCTACTGATGTAAATGAAGAAGAGTTAATTGGAGCCTTGCTGGACCTGGATGAAGATGAGATTTGGTTTGAGTTTGAAGATTACATAGACCAGGAGGAGCTTGAAGAAGGAGAATTCATCACTGAAGATGTAGCTGACTGAAATCCGATGACGAGATAGTTATGGATGAAGAAGATGAGGTTGATGAATTGGTGATAAGTAAGCAGCCAGTCACAGAAGAGTATGTGAATGAGGACCAGAGTCCGATCAAAATGACAATGCTTAAATCTGCTTTAAATGAAGAATCGGATACTGAAAGATTGGATAGGGAGCTTACAAAGGAAGAGAAAAGAAAATTATGGTTTAGGACAGAACAGAAGAAAAAGGACTTGGCTATGAAGGAGAAGATGAAGATGCCAAGTCCAGGGAAATTGTCTGGGAGTATACTTAGCTGGTTCTTAGTAACAACCTAACTTTTGACTCAGTCGTAAATTCAGTATTTTCGAACCGATAATGTAATATTATTACATTAGTTGATTTATAATATTAATCAAGTTATGAAATATTAATTGAATTATATAAATATTTAAAGATTATGATTTAATAATTATTAAAGATAATTAAATCAAAGAGATATATGATACAAAAGTAATAGTGAGTTAAGTAGCAAATATAACTAGATGAAGTATATAAACGAGATTTAGGATTCATTTAATCATTCTCCACTCTCTCTCTACTTTCTCTCTCTACTTGTAAGGTCTACCACTACGAGATCTATCTAGACGCGGAACCGTCAACGAGTGCGGAATCCTCGTTAACGGGTAGACGGAAACAACTCTCACCAGAAACACGGAGACTATCAGAAGCTGCACAAACTACACAAGAACGCACCTACTAGAAGATTCTCTCCGAAACAATGCTAACACTGATGATAAACTCGAAATCGCCTTTTGCTTAATCTCTCTCGAATTCTGCAAAAAGTCTAATAATTATTCGAGTCTATCCCTAATTATAGAGGCTAATTCGAGTCTGCCATGGGCTAAACTCGAATCAGGCCCAAGGCCCATTCGACTTTGTCACCACTGACACTCTCGAATCTGCCTAAGTGAGCACATTCGAATCTGCCTAAGTGACTCATTCGAATCTAACCTAGATTCGAATCCTAGTCCTTAGAGATTTCGAATTTACCTTTTCACATAATTAACTTAGTATTGAAACTTATGTTTTTAACTTATGTTTGATTTTATCTTTGATCTTTATGTTTGAACTTCTTGTAATACGTTACATCAAGTTCAAACATACAATCAATAACTATCAAACATATATAAACATATATATCAAACACTCGTTAATTCTCAATACTTTGAATATTACTTAAACTAAAATGTTAGATTACTTAGACTGCTATCGTCACACAGGGTGTACCAACAGACTCCCCCTTGACGATAGCTTCTAACTATTTACATCAAGTTTAAGTACTAGATCTCTATATATTACTGCCTACGTATAAACCAGCATCTATACAAACTTTTACTACCTTCTGGAACTTCCTGGCTTCAGATCTCCATGCTTCAATAAAGAAGACAGGTTGCTCATGTAGCTTCTTCAGGTCGTCCTTCGATAGATTTATTAAGTGCAGTGGATCATACACTCTCAAAATCACTTTGTCCTGTGTATCTTCCATGACTGCTTCAGCTGTATTATTATCGACGTACCATCATTTCATGTTGCTCAAAATATTCTGTGGCATCGATTTCATAGGCACCCTTTTCAAGCATTTGACGGGTTTATAAACCATTCTGGCCCAAGGCCTTCCAGTATGAGGATCTATCCTTGATCCATCCTCTACTCTTTTGCCTGATCTCGGCTTAAGTCTTTCAAACTTTCCAGAATGACCCTCTTTTCTTATTATCTTTGCCATAACTTCAGCATACGGGTCCTCGCCGATATTGATCAGTTCTTTCCATGCTAACTCCTTTACTTCAATCTTGGGCAGTGTATTGAATGCTTTCAGTGTTCGCCTCAAGTATTGAAGACCATCTCTCCTTTTCAAAATAAACATCTGCAGTTCTCGGTCAAAGAACCAGCTTATAATTCCTCCTGAGAAATTTCCAGCACCCGGAATTCTCATCTTCTTTTTCATGTTCAGCTGTTCTTTCTTTTCTTCCTTTTTGAACCAAAGCTTTAACAACTCAGCTCTAGATGGCTCTTTCTCTGCTTCTTCAAGTTCTGAGTCTTCGACTGAGGCTATCTTGATGTCATCTATGTCAATCACATTGTGATTATTGCCCACGTATAATTCCGTGATAGGTTGTGAATTTATGATCACCTCGTTGACGTTATCGTCCTCGTCCTCTATCACTTCGTCGTCAGATTTCCAATCAACAATCTCCTCAGGAATGAATTCCCCTTCCTCCAACTCTTCTGTTTCATCTTCAAAATCAAATTCCATTAACTCTTCCTCAATGTCTTTTAGCGCATCTATCATATCGCTTTGCAAAGCCCTTGAAGAACCAGCCTCTCCTCCTTCACCTTCTGCTTGACTTGGCTCCCCCTGAGATTGAGCATCCTGAGCAGCAGAAAAATCTACTGGCTCATTCTGTCTTTGAGTGCTGGGATCATTGCCTTGGTCTTCTTCATCATTATCATCATCCTCCCTGCGCACTTCTTGATCACGGCACGATGTCTCCCCATGAGCCTTTAAATTTTTCATTAATTGCTCAACTAGGGAGCGCATCGATCTTAGCTCAGCTGCTTGATCAGCGACAAAAGTCTTTAGCTCTAAGTTCTCTTCCTGAACTTTTTCCACAATCTTCTTCAGATCGGCATTCTCCTTATCAAGATTTGCATTATGAGTCTGAATCTCACCGATTGCCTTTGTTAGGCCTAAGATCTGGATATTTTGGAAGTCAACTCGAGCTTTTAGCTGCAGAAACCTTTGATTGTCGGCGTATGTGGATGAGGTTGATGGGATGGATTGAATTGGAGTTGGAATGATCGGCGATGGTGGTTTGAGGGTCCTGAGGTTGAGGAATTTGAGGTTGAGGAATTTCAGGTTGTTCTGCTGAAGCTGAAGAAGATCCTTGCATAAATCTATGACGCTTGGCCCTTTGCCTCGTCACTAATGTAGCAACCTCTTCTTCTTCAAAATCAGAGTCATCAGACTCTCTTGTTGCTCGCCTCCTTGAAGCTTCTTCCGATACTATTAACCTTGATCCATAAGTTCCCATTTGAACAGGAGGTTCTGTAGATACGGACTCTGGAGCTTCAACCTCTATCTCCTCCATTTCTTCTGACTCAGTTGCAGATGATGACTCATCATTACCAGTCTGCTCAGGTTCATATTCGTCAACATCCCTAAGAACATCTTCTTCTCCCTCTGGAGGCTCTAACAATTCTCCAACTAACGCTGCAGATATTTCTTCATTGGCATGAGGACCAGCTTCCCAAATTTCATGTAACGTCTGACACAACTGATCAGATTCACTTGGGACATTCGAAGTCCTTGCTTCTTGTACCTCTTGCTGTTGACTTGTAGAAGGACTAGATGCCTGAGTTTGACTCGCGGTAGCTCTTTGTCGTCTACTTTGTGGCTGTGCACGCGGTTGTTGTCGTTGTTGTTGCGATGGCTGTCTAGCTTGAACTTCCACTTCTCCTGCCCAGTTGGCATTATTCGGTGCTTCAAAGTTCCTATCAATTACTGCCCCAAACAACGATCGTTCGACTGGAACTGCCAACCTTCCTCTATGCGAGGAGCAATCAGCAAAAATCCTTTTATCCATCACCGCTACGCTTTGAATTTCATTTTGCTGCGGCAAATTCGGCAAGAAATGCCTGATGAGCATCATTATGAATCGAGGATACAGCAGAAATTGTTGCTGCTCTGGAGCCGAGATTTGATGAACGAATTCCGAGAATAACATTTGAGAAAAGCTGAATGGCCGATTATACACTAAAGCGATCATCCCAGATTGGATCTTCGAGACAATATAATCAAAACCGGCTTTCTTGGCTGCAAAACAAACCATAAACACATGAGGCAAAAATCTCCATTGACCAATAAGTCCGCTCTTCATGTAAGAAGTCTTCGTAACATCTAAACTGTAACCCATCCTCTGAAAAGCTGCTTGCCTAATACTTAAGGGAAAGTCAATAGGCTCAGACTCTTCTTCCTGAGATCCTAGCTGCAAAACCTGACGCAGCATATCGGCAGAAAACACCAATGGTTGTCCTGCTATCCTTGTTCTCAGCACTGTCGGGGTGACAGAGCAATCCACCTGTAGATGATCATAGAACTGGCGAACATAGGGAATAACAATCTGAATGTTATGGGACAAAGCAAACGCAATCCTAGACTCCACTAGGAAATCCATCATTTGTCGAAAACCCTGCGCCTCAGGGATATGATGGTCGGGGGGAATGACCATATTATGCTTCGGCACGAATACTCGAACAGCCATATCTGCACAATAGATGAACTATTAGAATTATTAAAAATCAATAAACTTGTTTAAATTCAAATTTGTTTTACTTTGAACTTGTTTAAGTACAAAATCCAACGTAAATGAATTTCTACAAGTTTAGTTAAATTTAAATTGAATAATTCAAATAAAATGACAGATTCGAATAAACAGATTCGAAGAATCCCTATTTCGAGTTTGATGACAGATTCGAATGTAATGGTCTTCTCGAGTTTACTGACAAACTCGAGAATGTTGACGATCAGATTCGAAATGTCGGCCCAACTCTTCACCAAAACCCATGATTTTAACCATTTTGAACTTAGAAAATCACATACATTAGTCCAACTAGGTTCTAATCACTGATATTTGCCTTTAATTTGACTTTTTACCGTTCCAAACTTGGTAATTTTGAAAAATCCGATTTCGACCATCAAACCTTACAAAATTGGTGATTTTGACTTAAATGGTGTATAAAACTACTTGAATCTTGTATAAATCAGTTGCTTATACCTAGATGTATCAGTAGAATCGAACACTCAAGCAAGAAATTCGACAAATTGTCGTTTTTGTGGAAAACGGTAGACTCGAGGAAATAGATTCGAAGTCGCAGATAGATTCGAGAGTATAGATTCGAAAACAGATGTATTAATGACATTACTGTTAACCTATTTATACTACCAAACCTCGAATCTATGGCCAAAGTCGAATCTACTGACAGATTCGAGACCATCCACTTTCGAGTTTAAACTAAACTCGAATTACCCAAAACACTTAGAAAATTTCAAAAATGTTGAAATAAATTCAACTTTTTCAACTTTTTCAACCTTATTGTGTAACATGATAAGCTATGCCAAATCTTTTACCCTAAGCACAAGATTTTTCACGCAGTGTTTATTTTATCCAACTATGAATGCACCCTCAGTAATTTTGGACCTTTTTCCTAAGTAAAAAATAAAATAAATTAAAATAAAATCAAATAAACTAAGGAAAAATTAAATAAAATAAGATAAAAATAAGTAAAAATAAAATTCTTAAAATTTTGACCAAAAATTTTACTTAGACTTAAACTGCATTTATTACAACTTACAATCTATGCTAAATGCTAAACACAATATTTTTGATGAGTATAGTCAAAGAAAGGTTCAATCAGATAGCGATGTCAGATACTCACTTTCAGTACTTAAACTTTCACACTTAGGAATTTTTGATTCCTTTGATTGTTTGTCGTGAAATACCCATTTAGCCGATTGTTGGTATTTACCCCTTTAAACATTCTACATTTCGGAATATCCCTTGGCATTTTTATTTATCATGAAATTAACTTACGTGACTCAGACATAGACATACTTTTATGATCAAGGCATACAAACAAAGATTCTAACTTGTTGGTATTTGCAAACTTTCTCTAAAAGACAAACATCGGACACAGGTATGTATTTTCATACAACAAAGTGTCTTAGTTTGACTTAAGGTTTATTATTAAAGCTAGCAAGATAGTGGTGACAGGTCTGTACCGACATACAACAAAGCGACTTATCTTGCTAACCCGAATCTAAACAGAGGCAACAGGTCTGTACTTACGTACAACAGAGTTACATGTTTTTGACTCTTAATTTTGTATGATTTTTCTATTCTTTCCATTTTAAGATGTATTTGATGTTGCTATACATCCCCAGAAAGTTTGCATACCTCATTTAGACTCAAAGTTTGTATGTCTTGTACATAAAAATTAAGACCGATTGGTCATACATCTAAGTTAGTGACACATTTGACTTTTTCTTGAATATTTTATTAGCCTTGAGACTCCCTATATGTATTATGCCTACCAACACATCAAACTAAAATAAAGTATAACACTTAGAATTTTAGGTGCATTATGTGTGAAAGCCTAAACACTTAGAGTTTGTAACGACTGTGCTAATTTTCGTCACTATGAACCTATGCTTCTAAGACTTAACTCCTTTTTCTGATATTCTTTTTTTTTTTTTTTGTATTTTTATGATTTTCTCTCTTTTTTCTTTTGTTTTTCATAAGAAATAGCAATAAAAGAAGATAACCTACTAACTTACTAAAAATATAAACTTTCCTAAATTAGCAGACTTACTATAAAAAGAAAGAAATACTACAGCTATAAAAGGAAATAAACTACTACTAAGGCCAAATTACTCTGGGTTGCGCATTCCATTTAGTTGAATTAAATATTCAAACCGTGACTTATCAAATGCTTTGGTAAATAAATCTGCATTATTATCGTCCGTTGCCACTTTTACCAATTTGATTAAGTTCTTTTCAGCACAATCACGAATAAAATGATGCCTTATGTCTATGTGCTTTGTTTTACTGTGTTTAACTGGATTATTAGTTATAGCAATTGTAGACTGGTTATCTATCCTAATAGGAGTTTGAGTGTAAGCCAAACCGTAATCCCGTAATTGTTGTTGTATCCACAGAACCTGTGAGCAGCAACTACCAGCAGCAACATACTCGGCCTCGCACGTTGACACGGCTACCGACGTCTGTTTCTTGCATTGCCAGGATACCAGTCTCCCTCCTAGGAATTGACAACCTCCAGTTGTTGATTTGCGCGTCAAGCTGCATCCGCCGTAGTCAGAATCCCTGAACGCTTCCAACTCTAGATCTCCCTCCACGTGATACCAAAGTCCCAGCTTCGGTTTCGACTTGAGGTATCGTAGAATCCGCTTCACAGCTTTCATATGCATCTCCTTCGGATTCGCTTGAAACCTAGCACAAATACACACAACAAACATAATGTCAGGTCTTGAAGCAGTTAAATACATAAGTGATCCAATCATGGCCCGATATAATGTCGGATCCACATCGGTATCACTTTCAGTACCGGTCCGAGATTGTGATTCACTTGAATCGGCGTGCTGAAATGGGCAGTCAATTTTGTTCCCTCCATCCCGAAGCGTTCTAATATGTCATAGACATACTTTGTCTGATGGATAAACATACCATCCTTCTTCTGGTCAACTTGTAACCCCAAAAAGAAATTTAACTCTCCCATAGCACTCATCTCGAATTTCGACTTCATCACCTACTCGAAATCTTTGCACATTTGTTCGTCTGATGATCCAAAAATGATATCATCTACGTACACTTGTACCAAGATAAAATGTTCTCCCTTCCTTTTTAACGAACAACGTACTATCTATCCTACCCCTTTCAAACCCGTTTTCTAATAAATGGTTGGATAGAGTCTCATACCACGCCCTTGGTGCCTGATGCAATCCATATAGAGCCTTATCTAAACGATATACTCTATCAGGATATTTTGGATCTGTAAAATTGGGCGGCTGTTCTACATACACCAGCTCCTTCACTTTTCCATATAGGAAGGCACTCTTAACATCTAGTTGATATACCTTAAAGCCCTTGAAGGAAGAAAAAGCCAGAAACAACCTAATGGCTTCTAGCCTAGCTACTGGTGCAAACACCTCATTGTAATCGATTCCCTCCTCTTGGTTGAAACCCTTTACAACTAGCCTAGCCTTGTTGCGAGTGACTATACCCCGATCGTCTCTTTTGCACTTAAAAACCCATTTGGTTCCTATGGCAACTTCCCCTCGAGGTAATGGAACTAACTCCCACACTTCTAGTTTCCTAAACTGCGAAAGTTCTTCCTGCATCGCTTCAACCCAGGAGTTATCCTTAAGTGCCATTTGCACATTCTTAGGCTCTACTTGCGATATGAAACACGAATAGAGACAGGTATGATATGCCTCGGAGTCATTTATCATCGACAACAACACTGTGTTGTTATTTAAACTACTCCTAGTCCTCACACCCTCGTTAGGATTTCCTATGATGCTTTCTATAGGATGGTTCTTGTTGACCCTAGAGGTCTCTATCTCGTCAACTCTCAGATTATCTCCTAAGTTAGATCCTATTTCACCTAAAGAGGGAACTTCCTCAGATTCTACATTTTCCTCCTCGTGGACATTTTCCTCAGAGTTGGAACTTGTTGCCTGAGTCTGATTCTCAGTTGTAGGTGCTTCTGGATCAGCAACTTCTGGAGAACCATCTTCAGTCGCAGTAGGCTCGGATGCGGATTGAAATGTAGTCCTCGGAAAGGTATGACCATCGTCATTCAGATGCAACGTCGCCATGTCCTTTTCGATTGTACCTGCATTTTCATCCAAAGGAATGTTAAATGACTCAAATAATTTATCATAGTCAAATATCCATTCCGGACCTGTTTGGGGTTCATGTGTATAACTTGTGACTTCAATGTTATACACAATCTCTACCGTACCATTTGTTTTATTAAAAACCCGTTTGTTTGGTGAGTTTGGCACATAACCTAGGAAGTATCCTTCGTCAGCCTTTTCACCAAACTTAGGTTGATGTTTTGTTCGCAAAAGAGTGCATGGTACCCCAAACGGTTCGAAGCCAGTTAAATTAGGTGGCCGTTTATTCAAAATTTCATAACAGGTTTTGTTCAAAGATTTGACTGTAAGGACTCGGTTTAAAATATGGCACGCGGTATTCACTGCCTCCCCCCAAAACATGGTAGGAAGCTTTGAATCTGAAAGCATAGTCCTTGCAGCCTCAATCAATGTCCTGTTTTTACGTTCGGCCACTCCATTTTGTTGAGGCTCATATGGTGCACTGAATTGATGCACTATGCCCTTTGAGAGGCAATATACACCAATTACAGTGTTTTTGAACTCAGTACTATTATCACTACGTATCCTTTTAACCCGTGTTCCGTAGGAATTCTCCACTTGGTCTAAGAACCCGATGAGCTTGGAAGCCGTCTCGTCCTTTGTACCTAGAAATAAAACCCAAGAAAATCGTGAGTAATCGTCAGTGATAACTAAACAATACCAACTACCTCCTATACTCCTTTTGTTGATTGGTCCGAAGAGATCCATATGCAACAAATCGAATGTAGAGGTTATGGAATTCTGAGTCTTGGACTTGTGTGTCTTCTTATGTTGTTTGCCCTTCTTGCATGGTAGACACTTGTCCTCGAACTGAAAGCTCTTCATAGGCACACCTTGCACCAACCCATTTTTTGTTATGTAGTTCATCTTTCTTAGGTGCAAGTGAGCCATACGTCTGTGCCACAATACCGATTCCGTCTCCGAAGCTTTGGATAATAAACAGATTGGCCCCATCGAAGTCTCCGGCTTGTTCATATCAAGCATGTACAAGTCATTCTTCCTTGGTGCCCGCATCAATACCCATTCTTCAGGAATCTTGAATCCCGGTTTTAGCACTAACGCTTCAGTGTCAGTGAACAACACTGAATTCTTCTTGTCACAGATTTGAGATACACTAATGAGATTGTGAACCAGTTTATCAACATGATAAACTTGGTCCAACTTGATCGTCCCATTAGTGACCACTCCGGTACCCGTGATGTTTCCTCCTTTATTTCCCGTGAATGATACAAATCCCCGATTCCCACCCTTGAAGTCTGTAAGGAGACTTCTTTCCCCTGTCATGTGCCTGGAGCATCCACTGTCGACGAACCATTTGTTGTTTGGACCTGTGGTAATCTCCTGCACATGAAAGAAAATAGGTTAGTTGTCACGGGGAACCCAAGCCATAACTGACTTGGTTATACCATTCTCGTCCACATACTTAAACTCTTTCAAATACCCATCTCGCCTTTCAGGTGACTTGGGTCGTTGAACAGGAGTTTGTTGTGGTGCCGAGTGATGTAAATTCACTCTTTGCCTTTGATTAGGCATTTGTTGTGGAGCTCTAGAATAATTCCGATTATATTGCATTTCAGATTGTGATCCCTGAGCTCTTACCGGTGTGTGATGCCTTATAGGAGTGTGTGACCTAACCGGAGTGTATGCTCTGCTAGGTGTTGTGCTCCTATATTGTTGTTGAGGTCCAGACCTAGATTGAGTTACGACTCTATTCGGTGAATTTGTCCTAACCACTTCTTTTGGTCCAACCTTTACCGGTGTTTGTTTCACAACTTGTTTTGGTGTGGCCTGCACAGTTTTCTCGGTATTCTGAGAACTACTAGTGCTCGCCACATTTGTTGAGGTCTTAACAGGTGTTGGCTTCACTGTCTTAGGTGTAACTTCGGCTTTCCTAAGCGGACAGTTAGAAGCAACATGCCCCTTTTCATGACATCTGAAGCAGGACATCTTATCTATGGACTTCTTGTGTGTGCCCTTAGACTTAGGTGTCTCACTAGTGTCTTGGTCCTTTTGTACATCTATTGCGACTGTCTCATCGTCCTGATCATTAAAATCAATTTTATGTTTTCCTGCAGGTGTTTCACTGGAGGAAGACACAAATTTGACTTTCTTAACCTTGACGGTTGTGTCAGCCACCTTAGGTGTATTTTCTACTACAGGCTTAGATGTAGGTGCAGGTATGTCCTCTAAGTCTACTGAGTTGTCAGTTTTCTCCTGAGGTTGAGGCACGTAGTTTGCATTAAAAGGTGGAGGAATTTCATGAAATCCTAGACCTACAGGCTTTTTAGATTGACGTTGAGCATCTAAAACTTTCCCAAGGTTCAGGCTTGAATTCCTAAACTTCTCTAGCTTACTATTGGCCTCTGCTACCTTTACCTTTGTTTCAGCTAGCTCTATGTCTTTGTCCTTAAGATTTTTTGTCAAGGCCTCTACATGCTCATACATAAGCTCTAACGTAACACACTGCTCACTCAGTTTGTCTTTCAGAACTATTACATCTTGAGCATCAGCCTTAAGTTTTTCCTTAAGATCTTGCTTAATGTCGTTTAGGCTAGCATTATCAGCCTTTAAAGACTCATTTTGAGCAGTTATGGTTTTATGTGATTCTAAATAGAAGTAACACATAACAAGCATAATTCATGAAAAAGTGAGTAAGTCAGACTAACCTTTGTGTGGTCGGATTCCACGTTGGCTATTTGTGCGGCAAACTCCAGAAGCGTTTGATCATTCGTCTTCTTCACCCACATCGGACTGCTGTCCCTTGTGGTCTGCTCTTCCCCTTCACATCCATTCTCCGTGACTTCAGCCATAAAAGCCCGAGCATTTGATTCCGGATGTGAGGTCCAGTCGTAGGTACCATCCAGCTGTTTGTCTGATGTGACATTTGATAGAAGACCAGCTAGATTGGCTTGACCGGCAGATGAACTCGGAAGGTATCGTTGTTGGGACTGATTCTGAAACTGTCCATGATGTTGATTCTGTCCTTGGTACGTATCTACCTTCGGTCTCTGACATTCTCTGGCGAAGTGTCCCAGACCTTGAAAATTGTAGCACTTGACCTTGGACTTATCAAATCCAATCCCCTTGTTGTTCATTGTCAGATTCCTCCCAGTTCGTTTGATGAATCTTTTAACCCGTTGGGTTACCATGGCCAGTTTCCATTTAAGGTCCATCTCCTCAAGATCGTCAGGGTTGACCTGATCATAGTCTTCATCCCAGAGAGCAGGATTGTTAATTTTCCCTTGAACGCAGTTCCCGTATGCAGCCACAAATGAAGCAAGTAGGTTCAAATGTTCTTCGGCTGATTTTGCGCTCATGGGCATCTTAGAGTAGCCCTGAGATGTTGATGCCTGTTGTACTTGAGGCTGCGGTTCTTCCGATCTTCCTAATCCTAAGAACGCTCTATTAAGTGTGTCATCAGTCTCTGCTGGTGACGACGTTTCTCCGGTGAAAAACGCTGTAGCAGTCTTCAGATCAGCTGCGGCTGAAGGTTTTGTTGATTTCCCAAAATACATCGCTTGATTCTGGACTTGTTCGTAATCCGTTTCGGCCTTCAGTAGCTCGAAATGATAAGCTCGGAACGTTCCCACAATATCCTCCAAAGATTGGGTATAATACTTGTCTTCATTAAGCTTGATCATTGCCACATACATTACCCATTTGGCTGGTAAGGCATCAAGAAGCTTATTGTTCTTCTCAGTGTCATTATACTCAATCCCATGACTTTCAAGCTCCGTTAACAGATGATAAAAGCGGGTGATGGTGCCATCCAGCTGTTCATCCTTTAACGCCTTGAAAATAGCAAACTGTTGTTTTAACAGCTCCATACGCTTTCTTCGAACCCTAGGATTACCCTCACACCTCTTTTCTAGCGACTCCCAAAGTTCCTTAGAAGTCTTTTGAGTCCGAAATGTGTGTAGTATATCCTGAGGCAACGCCATTCGAATTATCGAGAAAGCTCTGTTCTCGGCTTCATAAAGTTTCTTATCATCTTCCTTCATCATCTGATATGATAAGACTCTCTGACGGCCTTCAACTTCAGAAATTGGTGGAATGTATCCTTCGTCAATACACACCCACATGCGCATGTCATTGAAGCGCACAAAATCGGCAAACCGATCTTTCCACCAATAATAATCCTCGAGTTTCATCAGCTTAGGCGGAGTGTTTGCCTTCCCGACCTCGTGGTCCATTTCCAGGAATTTTTGAAGATTTGACATCTTTTCGAAAGTAATTGAGTTGAACTTAATTAATTTAATTCGAAACTAATTTGAGTTAATTCTTTCGAATCTAGGTCAGATTCGAATATAATTAAATTCCAATTTATTTGGGATTAAATTCAATTAAGTTTTGTAAGTCAATTAAATTCGAAACTAATGACAGATTCGAAAGTCCCTAAACTCGATGGTCAAGGCAAACTCGAACAATCAGCAGATTCGAAGCCCTATTCGACTCTAGACCAAATTCAAAACAAACTCGAATGTCAGCAGACTCGAGAACCTATTCGAAACTAGCACAGACTCGAATCAAACTCGAAACAAACTTTATCAAACTCGAGAGGAGCGGATTTTGGTTAGACTAGAGACTAAGAATAACCCTAATTACTCCTAACAGATTCGAGCACCGCAAACTCGAAAAACGGCTAACACTTCGATTTCTTTACGTTTTGCAGATTAAATCAATATTTTTACAACGAAAAATATTGATCTCAATCAAAAACGTGAAAAATATGAAGTATTTCCCGGATGACAATTTGCTAAGCTCGAAAAACACGAAAAACACGAATTTGAGAGAAAAACCGTCCAAAAAGCGTCAAGAAACCTAGAATGTATCTGGATGAACACGAAGAACACCAAGAACATCCCCTAGGCTCTGATACCACTTGTAAGGTCTACCACTACGAGATCTATCTAGACGCGGAACCGTCAACGAGTGCGGAATCCTCGTTAACGGGTAGACGGAAACAACTCTCACCAGAAACACGGAGACTATCAGAAGCTGCACGAACTACACAAGAACGCACCTACTAGAAGATTCTCTCCGAAACAATGCTAACACTAATGATAAACTCGAAATCGCCTTTTGCTTAATCTCTCTCGAATTCTGCAAAAAGTCTAATAATTATTCGAGTATATCCCTAATTATAGAGGCTAATTCGAGTCTGCCATGGGCCAAACTCGAATCAGGCCCAAGGCTCATTCGAGTTTGTCTCCACTGACACTCTCGAATCTGCCTAAGTGAGCACATTCGAATCTGCCTAAGTGACTCATTCGAATCTAACCTAGATTCGAATCATAGTCCTTAGAGATTTCGAATTTACCTTTTCACATAATTAACTTAGTATTGAAACTTATGTTTTTAACTTATGTTTGATTTTATCTTTGATCTTTATGTTTGAACTTCTTGTAATACGTTACATCAAGTTCAAACATACAATCAATAACTATCAAACATATATAAACATATATATCAAACACTCGTTAATTCTCAATACTTTGAATATTACTTAAACCAAAATGTTAGATTGCTTAGACTGCTATCGTCACACAGGGTGTACCAACACTACTCTCTCTCTAGAATTCTCACAAATTCACCATAATTTGCAAAACAATTGGAGATTAATCAAGAAGCAGTTACAAGGAGTAGAAAACTACAACAATCTACAAAGAATTCGAGGTACAAATCGACACCTTTAGCTTTTTATTTTCGGTTTTGATGAATAAATTCAAATTTACCATTTTTATTCGAATTTAATCGATTCTAGCCCGAGTTATAATTAGATTCTTATAGATTATGTATAATAAATCAAAACTAGGCTTAATACTTATTATATTTGTGATTTATGACTTAGAAATTCATGTTTAAAAGCTGTAAATTATGAACAAATTCGAGATGCCAAGAACAAACTCGAAATACATAGAACAAAATCGAATTTTTTTTAGATAAAATCGAATTAAGGCTTCGAATTTACCTCTAAATTCGAAAGTGAATTCGAATTTAAATCCGTCCTTCGAATTTAACCCATATTCGAGATTGAGGTTCTAGAATTTGACTTGGAGTTCAAATTTGACCATAAAATTGAGATGTTGGCTTTGAATTTGTCCTTCAATTCGAGAAAAGATTCGAACTTAGCTACCTAGTTCGAATTTAATTCCCTCATGTTCGAATTTAAACATCTATTTTAGAATTTAATCTTATTTTCAAAATTTAATTCATTCGAATTTATCCATGTGCTAGAATTTGTTATATAAACTCGAAACCCACTCCTTAAATTTGAATATATTGAATAAAATACGTAGACAACGCATAAAATAACGAAATAGTTAGCACAATGAGTATATATATATATATATATATATATATATATATATATATATATATATATATATATATATATATATATATATGTATATATATATGTATATGTATATATATATATATATATATATATATATATATATATATATATATATATATATATATATATATATATATATATATATATATATATTGGCCCTTGAGAATTTATGAAACAAAGAATGATTGTGAATAAACAAGTTATCAGAATCAGATAAAATAAAGAATTTAAAGATAAAAAGAGGATGATATTGACATGAGATTTATATTATGAATCTGGACAGGTTCAGTGAAATTATGAACAAAGATTTAATGATTTAAAGCGGGTCAAATATTTGAACTGACAGAGAACAGATTGATATAAAATCCTGGGATAACTCAGGTGGTAGATTTTACATCTGTTTGATAAAGACCCAGATCTGTGAGTTATAGATATTCAAATTTAACATGCTTGAGTTTCCGGTTGAGACATATTGTTGAT
The DNA here is from genome assembly GCA_020465985.1 of Centrapalus pauciflorus. NCBI lineage: Eukaryota > Viridiplantae > Streptophyta > Magnoliopsida > Asterales > Asteraceae > Centrapalus > Centrapalus pauciflorus. The sequence goes on along the minus strand of JAANYP010004570.1, from coordinate 43,526 downwards.
GCTAGATTAATTTGACATTCATATTATCAGCTGGATTGTTACCTGTGCACACCATGGTTGGGTGTTGCCCAGTGGATCATGATAGCTATTTGATCATCATTTCTTATGTTATTGCATTTATAGTTCAATTCTGATACTGCTTTGAGACTACTGCTATCATGACTTTGATTACGTATGCTTCATCATTGCATATACTTGACATATTGATTCAGCTTGACTAGCCTTGTTGGTCTATTGTTCTAGACCTGGCTATTTCACCAGTTCTATTGAACTTGGTAATGACCTCCGATGTTCCGCCACGTTGATTTACTGGTAGCTAGCCCAGTATGTGGCCGATCCCCACGATTTAAGCGTGAGCGTGGCTTGAGCATCATCCGACTCTATGACTTCTATGTCTCAATCATGAGTGGCTGTAGCGGCAGCCTTGACATATCACGCTAGACTTATGATGATCCGCTTGACCATGCATGTTGATTTGAAAATCTATTTACTCACTAAGCATTGCTTACGGTTGCTACATTACCATTTTATAGGAAAAGATAAAGGAAAGTCCCCTGCTGGACCTAGTTCTTAGGTTTATCAAGAATTCAATCGAAGTTTCCATTGACCACTACTCAACCAAGCATTTCGGTACTGATTGGAAGATGAAATTGTGGTGGTACGGGTAGATTTATCTTGATTATATGATGACATGAATTAGATTAGACTTGTGCCCTTTATAAGTTTAATTTAAAAACTTTAATCTGTATTAAACTTAATCCTAATACGCCTGTACATGTAATTTATAATTCCGCACTTAATTACTCTACCTTAGTTTGATTGATATCGTATTGCATGATGTGGGACCTAGACTCGTGACTACTGCCCCGCAAGGGGTGGTATTCACAGGATGGTATCAGAGCCCATAGTTTGAGTGAATCAAGTATTACGTGAGTATACTTGGTCTCAAACTGAAACAATACATATGTATCAATCATTTAGGTGGTTTGAACTGAGATAGGATGTACAGACTATTAGGATGGGAAAAAGGGTACATAGATCTAAGTCTATAAACTGATAGTTAAATGATTTTAATTTTCAGTTTAGATGTCAGGATCAGGATCAGGTGACATACCAAACATGACTCCCCAACCGATGTTTGAAATGATGCAACAACTGTTAGCCCAACACTCGGAACAACAAAATAAGATTATGCAAGAACAGTTTCAGGCCAGAGATGAGGCCGAAGCTAAAAGACGTGATGATAAGAAAAATAAGAGAAAAGAAAAACAAGTCCAGAATGACGAAACTGATTCTGATAACACAAACCCTGAAATCCAAGTTGCACAGCCTAAAGGCTATAAATTTAAAGATTTTAAAACGAGCGGTGCCCTTAACTTTGAGGGTACAGTAAATTCAATTCAGGCGATGGATTGGATCAGCCATACTGAAGAGATTTTCAGAATCTCTGATTGCTTAGAATCGAAAAAGGTGAGTTATGCGTCTGCGTTGTTTGTTGGAGCTGCTCGTGCATGTTGGAAGACTCAGAGGAGCATATATGGAGAAGAGGTGATACAGACTTTAGAGTGGAATCAATTCCTAGATATGTTTAACGCGAAGTATTGCCCGATCGACCAACAAGATAAGATGGAAGTCCAATTGATGCAGCTGACTCAGGGAACAAAGACTATTGATGAATATGAGCACGAAATCTCTCGGCTTTGCAGTTACTCCTCATATGAAGTAGCTACTGATGAAAGGAAGATGAATAGATTCTGCGGAGGGCTCCACCCGAGATACCGACATCCGATGAGTGCGATAAAATACAAGAGTTACTTAGAAATGGTTGAAGCAACTAGACAGATCGAGAGGGGTTATTTAGAGTACGGCGATCAGCTTTATGCTCCATCAGCAAACCCGACGTGTCCTTCTCCACCGAAGAAGCAAAGATTCAGTAGATTTTTCAAGACGAACAAATCCCAGTCTCAACAGCCACAACAGTATAGTTCACAGTCGAAAGCCCAAGCGTATTCACTAACGAATGAGCCACGATTCTGCAAGAGATGCAGAAAATCACATATGGGATTGTGCAATCCAAATGACGTCACATGCTTTGCTTGCAACATAATTGGTCACAGCAGTGAAGAGTGCCCACAGCAAGGACGTGGATGTGCGAAATGCGGGAAAAGATGACACTTCCTGTATTAGTGTCGCAGGGGCAACGAGGACAGTCACAGTCGTCAGCTGGAGGATCTACGATGAAGAGTTCAGCTGCTACTCCGACCGCAAGGGCTCGAGCTTTTCATATAACAGCCGAGGAAGCAAAAGAAACACCTGACGTAGTTACCGGTACGTTCATGCTTAACTCAATCCCTGCTCGCGTATTATTTGATTCTGGCGCTAGTCGTTCTTTTATATCGACTTCTTTCGCACAAAGATTATACAAATCTCCATCGAAGCTTCCCGTAGTACTTGACATTGAGACAGCCAGTAACAGTTACGTTATGGCTGATTCTGTATACCGAAACTGCACTCTACTCGTCGATAACATCGTATTCAACCTTGATCTCATTCCTATTCCGTTGAAAGAGTTCGACGTCATTATCGGCATGGACTGGATAATGAATAACGAGGCTACGATCGTCTGCAATCGGCGACTCATCAGAATTAGGTCTTCAGACGGCCGAGTATTGGAAATCAAAGGAGAGAAGCGAAAAGGTGCACATTGTTTCATATCAGTTGACAAAGCGTATAAGTATCTATCTAAGGGTCACAAATCTTATTTATGCTACGTCTCGTCTGAATCTATCCCTGAAGCCCAAAAGAAATCCTTAATAGATATTCCAATCGTCTGTGAGTTCCCAGACGTATTTCTAGACGATATTTTTGGAGTGCCACCGGAACGTCAAGTTGAGTTCGGAATTGACTTGGTTCCTGGTGCGGCTCCCATTGCCAAAGCTCCCTACAGACTTGCACCTGCAGAAATGCAGGAAATGTCAAAACAATTGCAAGAGCTGTTAGAGAAGGGATTTATCCGACCGAGTTCATCTCCGTGGGGTGCACCTGTCTTATTTGTAAAGAAGAAAGACGGCTCTTCGAATGTGCATCGATTACCGCGAGTTGAACAAAGTCACTATAAAGAATAAGTATCCTCTGCCCAGGATTGATGATTTATTCGATGAGCTGCAAGGAGCCAGCTACTTCTCCAAAATCGATCTTCGTTCTGGGTATCATCAATTGAAAGTAAGAGATGATGATGTTCCGAAAATAGCTTTTCGAACGAGATACGGTCATTGCGAATTTCTCGTGATGCCGTTCGGTTTAACGAATGCACCAGCGGCGTTCATGGACCTCATGAATCGCGTCTGCAGACCAATGCTGTATAAGTAAGTTATCGTATTCATAGACGATATTCTGATTTACTCCAAAATGGAGGCTGATCATGTTATTCATCTGCGTCAATTGCTAGAGTTACTAAGAAAAGAAAGACTCTACGCAAAATTCTCTAAGTGTGAATTCTGGCTCAGACAGGTACAACTTTATATTGTCTTGAGTCATTCCTAAGCGTTCTTTGATTGAAACAAAACTTGACACTCTACTTTGTTGCTTTTATAGATTCAATTCCTTGGCCATGTTGTTTCTGGCGAAGGTATTTCCGTTGATCCGTCTAAAGTCGAGGCCGTTCAAAAATGGCAAACGCCTCGCAATGCCTCCGAAATAAGAAGTTTCCTTGGATTGGTCGGCTATTATCGGCGATTCATAAAGGACTTCTCAAAGATTGCTGTGCCACTTACTATGCTAACACGAAAGAATACACCTTTGGTATGGACGGATAAACAACAAGAGGCATTTGAAACTTTGAAACAGAAGTTAATTCAAGCGCCGATCCTAGCCTTACCAGAAGAAAATAATGATTTTGTCGTTTACAGCGACGCATCTGGTACTAGCTTAGGATGTGTTCTAATGCAAAGGGGAAAAGTAATTGCCTACGCTTCAAGGCAATTGAAGGATTACGAGAAAAGTGCACCAACTCATGATCTTGAGTTGGCTGCCGTTACCTTTGCACTAAAGATTTGGCGTCATTATCTCTATGGGACTCGGTGGCAGCTTTACACCGATCATAAGAGTCTCAAACATCTTTTAACTCAAAAGGATCTGAATATGAAACAGCGTCGGTCCTTGGAGCTTATCAAGGACTATGATTGTGAGATCCTATATCATCCCGGCAAAGCTAATGTGGTTGCGGATGCTTTGAGTAGAAAGACATACCCGGAAAAGTGTTGCTATGCCCGGACTCCTGTTGTATTCTCTTCCGATCTTATTGAAGACATCAGATCTGCTCAAGTCGAAGCGTTGAAAGAAGAGAATATCGATTCTGAAAATCTCAAAGGGCAGTTACAATTCTTATCTCTGAACCATTTGGGACTTCACTGTCTCCAGGGAAACCGAATCTGGATTCCTAAATATGGTTCTATTCGCAGCACTCTTCTATCTGAAGCCCATCAGTCCAAGTTATCTGTTCATCCTGGCAGCTTAAAGATGTATTTTGATCTGAAAGCTGACTACTGGTGGCCAGGAATGAAGAAAGACATCGGTCGTTATGTTGAAAGCTGCAGAGTATGTCAAATGGTTAAGGCAGAACACCAGAAACCCTTCGGGGATATGCAACCACTGCCAGTTCCTGAGTGGAAGTGGGAGCATATGACAATGGACTTCATCAGGAACTTGCCGAAAACCAAGAGACAACACGACTCCATCTGGGTAGTCGTGGATCGATTAACGAAGTCAGCTCACTTCATACCGATGAAAGAAACATACCCTCTTGATAGATTGGCACAATTATACATAACCGAAATAATTTCTCGTCACGGTGTGCCAAAGTCTATCATATTTGATCGTGATAGTCATTTCACATCTAGATTCTGGCAAGCTCTACAAGACGGGATGGGTACTCGGATCTCTATGAGTACTACTTATCATCCTAATGCAGATGGCCAGAGTGAGCGTACTATCCTTACTCTTGAAGATATGCTTCGTGCCCGCGTTCTTGATCTGGGTGATAATTGGGATGACCATTTGCCTCTGGTCGAATTCTCATATAACAACAGTTATCATTCTACGATCAAGATGGCTCCATTTGAAGCTTTGTATGGAAGAAAGTGCAGAACTCCCACCTGTTGGCGTGAAACAGGTGAATCACTGATAGCGGGTCCTGCCCTTCTACAGTTGACTCATGAAAAGATTCAGCTTGTCAGAAAGAACATTCTTGAAGCTCAGAGCAGGCAGAAGTCATATTATGATAATCGACACAGATCAATAAGCTTTGCGGTTAACGATTCGGTGATGCTGAAAGTATCCCCAATGAAGAATGTGGTTCAATTCATAAAGAGAAACAAGCTAGCTGCGAGATTCATCGGCCCGTTCAAGATTGTTGATAAGATAGGAAACCAATCTTATCGTCTTGAACTGCCAGCGGACTTATCTGGAAAGCACCCTGTATTCCATGTCGGTCATCTGAGAAAGAGTCTAGCAGACGACAGAGAAGTTCAAATACCACACGTTAACTTGCAAATTGATGAAAAGCTTCGAGTGGTTGAAGAGGCAGAACGTATTTTGGACTCGAAGATCAAGAAGCTTAGAAATAAAGATATACAGATGGTGCTCGTCCAGTGGAAACACCAAAAAGGTTAGCATCAGTCTTGGGAATCTGAAGATGTTATGAAAGCGACTTATCCCAATCTGTTCGAACATAGCTAACTTCGAGGACGAAGTTTGTGCGTGGTGGAGCCCATTCTGTAACAACCTAACTTTTGACCCAGTCGTAAATTCAGTATTTTCGAACCGATAATGTAATATTATTACATTATTTGATTTATAATATTATTCAAGTTATGAAATATTAATTGAATTATATAAATATTTAAAGATTATGATTTAATAATTATTAAAGATAATTAAATAAAATAGATATAAGATACAAAAGTAATAGTGAGTTAAGTAGCAAATATAACTAGATGAAGTATATAAACGAGATTTAGGGTTCATTTAATCATTCTCCACTCTCTCTCTACTTTCTCTCTCTACTCTCTCTCTAGAATTCTCACAAATTCACCATAATTTGCAAAACAATTGGAGATTAATCAAGAAGTGGTTACAAGGAGTAGAAAACTACAACAATCTACAAAGAATTCGAGATAAAATCGACACCTTTAGCTTTTTATTTTCGGTTTTGATAAATAAATTCGAATTTACCATTTTTATTCGAATTTAATCTATTCTAGCCCGAGTTTTAATTAGATTCTTATAAATGATGTATAATAAATCAAAACTAGGCTTAATACTTATTATATTTGTGATTTATGACTTAGAAATTCATGTTTAAAAGCTGTAAATTATGAACAAATTCGAGATGCCAAGAACAAACTCGAAATACATAGAACAAAATCGAATTTTTTTAGATAAAATCGAATTAAGGCTTCGAATTTAACTCTAAATTCGAAAGTGAATTCGAATTTAAATCCATCCTTCGAATTTAACCCATATTCGAGATTGAAATTTTAGAATTTGACTTGGAGTTCAAATTTGACCATAAAATTGAGATGGTGGCTTTGAATTTGTCCTTAAATTCGAGAAAAGATTCGAACTTAGCTACCTAGTTCGAATTTAATTCCCTCATGTTCGAATTTAAACATCTATTTTCGAATTTAATCTTATTTTCAAATTTTAATTCATTCGAATTTATCCATGTGCTAGAATTTGTTATATAAACTCGAAACCCACTCCTTAAATTCGAATATATTGAATAAAATACATAGACAACGCATAAAATGATTTGTGAATAAACAAGTTTTCAGAATCAGATAAAATAAAGAATTTAAAGATAAAAAGAAGATGATATTGACATGAGATTTATATTATGAATCTAGACAGGTTCAGTGAAATTATGAACAAAGATTTAATGATTTAAAGCGGGTCAAATATTTGAACTGACAGAGAACAGATTGATATAAAATCCTGGGATAACTCAGGTGGTAGATTTTACATCTGTTTGATAAAGACCCAGATCTTTGAGTTATAGATATTCAAATTTAACATGCTTGAATTTCCGGTTGAGACATATTGTTGATGCTAGATTAATTTGACATTCATATTATCAGCTGGATTGTTACCTGTGCACACCATGGTTGGGTGTTGCCCAGTGGATCATGATAGCTATTTGATCATCATTTCTTATGTTATTGCATTTATAGTTCATTTCTGATACTGCTTTGAGACTACTGCTATCATGACTTTGATTACGTATGCTTCATCATTGCATATACTTGACATATTGATTCAGCTTGACTAGCCTTGTTGGTCTATTGTTCTAGACCTGACTATTTCACCAGTTCTATTGAACTTGGTAATGACCTCCGATGTTCCGCCACGTTGATTTACTGGTAGCTAACCCAGTATGTGGCCGATCCCCACGATTTAAGCGTTAGCGTGGCTTGAGCATCATCCAACTCTATGACTTCTATGTCTCAATCATGAGTGGCTGTAGCGGCAGCCTTGACATATCACGCTAGACTTATGATGATCCGCTTGACCATGCCTGTTGATTTGAAAATCTATTTACTCACTAAGCATTGCTTACGGTTGCTACATTACCATTTTACAGGAAAAGATAAAGGAAAGTCACCTGTTGGACCTAGTTCTTAGGTTTATCAAGAATTCAATCGAAGTTTCCATTGACCACTAGTCAACAAAGTATTTCGGTACTGATTGGCAGATGAAATTGTGGTGATATGGGTAGATTTATCTTGATTATATGATTAGATTAGACTTGTGCCCTTTATAAGTTTAATTTAAAAACTTTAATCTGTATTAAACTTAATCCTAATATACTTGTACATGTAATTTATAATTCCGCACTTAATTACTCTATCTTAGTTTGATTGATATCGTATTGCATGATGTGGGACCTAGACTCGTGACTACCGCCCCGCAAGGGGTGGTCTTCACATTCTTTAATAGATAACTGCAACTCTTCATTCTAAAGAGAAAGGATGGGCTTCAATATCTCAGAAAAAGGCTAAGGGACTGCAACTCTCTGCCAAAGTGTGAATTTAAATCCTTGGCATGGAAAGAGCTAGTAAACATCGGAGACGACCCTTACTCAGAAGTTATAGCAAAAATCATTCGAAGAGAGGGTCGGTTTAGGAAGTTTGAAAGGCTGAAGCCAAGGACAGGCAAGCGAGTCATGGACGTTACAAGAATAGATCCATTAACAGGAAGGCCTTGGATGAAGATACACTACAAGCCGGTCAGATGTCTAAAGAGGGTTCCATTGAAAGCGATACCAAAAGATATTAGAGTGACCTTATGTGGTGGTATGTAGACAGCGAGACCGGAGAGGCAGTAATGGAAGACAGAAGAAAAGGTGATTTTGAGAGTCTATGATCCCTTACACTTAGTCAACCTATCTATGGATGACCTGCACAAACTTGATGATCAGGGAATCTCGTTTTGATGAGAATTGGAGATCTGAAGGCAGGATGTCAGGATCAAAATCACCAAAGATTAACTAGTTTGAATAAATCAGAGTTAAACCAATAATCTTGTTTTGAATCAAAGTCCAATTAAGAAGTTTGCGGAATAACACTTAATTGTTTTAATAACCACTGATTGCAAGAACCTCTAATCTGTTTGATTAGACGATGAACACAATTTGTTTTTAGGGTTTTCAACCTTAGAGGCTTGAGAAACTTAATCAGAATACGAGTTACAATTTCAATTGCTAAGCACCAATTACATAAGAGAGACCTAGTCTATCTCTATTTATAACGTTCTGATTGTTTCCTTAACAAACTGTGATTTCCCTTGAGTAGATATCTTTAGAAGATCCTCAAATCTTGATATCTTTATTACTTCTTGATTTACAACACTTTCTGTTAACATCTCCTGAAGCGGCTTGAACTTTATCTCTAGCAGCTTGAACTTAGTTTATATCCCAACAATCTCCCCCTAACTTAAATTCTTAACTAAGAATTTAAGTTTCTTTACAGGTTCAATAATAAGGAAATATCTACAAAGTAAAACTGTTATGCACAAACTAAGGCATCCAAAAACTTACATATTTACAGTTGTGCAAGTTTCTGCCTTAGATCCTTTATGAAGTTACTTTTCAACTCTTCATTGTCACACTTTGTCTTCACTAAAATCATCTGATTTAGCCATTCTATTGGAAGGTCGAAAAATTCAATACCATAGAACCTGTTGGATCCATCTTCCAGTTTGAGTCTATAAGTCATGGATTTTTCATATAGATCAACCTGTATAAGCTTCATTTCCTTGGCAGCCTCTATTTCTGATTTTGAAGTTTCTGGTTTCATGATGCTTTGAAGACCTGTCATGAATTTCTGAACCCATAGAATTGGAGATCTAGAGTGACTAACCTTCCCAATGTTGTACATCTGAGTCAGCTCTTCCCTAGTCATCCGTTGAACAATTTGAAAGAGGTTCTTATATTCTTCATCTTTACCAATCTCTCTTTTAATCACAAGATGATGTACTAAGTCAATGTCATCCATTGACTTGGCATACCATAAAGTAATTCGAGGTTTTGAAAAATCATGCGTATCCATTGCTGTTTCTATCTCCATGGCTTTCGGCATTTGCTGTTCAAAAATTTCCTTTTTGACTTTATCAAACTTTGCTTGAGAAATGTCTTTTGGATGAGGCATAGCAACAGTTTGAGAAGGTTCTTTGACCTGTTCAGGAGATTTGCCTTGTTCAGAGGCGTTGGCTTTGGCAGGGGCTTCATCATACAAAGCCTGAAGTTTCTCTGTAGTCCATGACTCTGCAATAGCCCGTGGAATGCCAGCATTTACAGAATGTACTAGCCAAATTATTAGAAATCTTCTGTGCTCAGCCTTTGAATGCCCTGTTGGCCTCTTCCTCTTCCTTTGCCCCTCTTTGACAGCAAACCCATGAATATAGTCACTAAGGGTTTCATCATCACCCTTAAAAACTTGAGCTTGTTGATCGAAAATTTGGTCTTGTTCTTCTGCAATCCTTCTAGCTAGTTCAGCATTAGCAGTAACTTGAGCTTCTTTAGCATTGAACTTTATCTATGACTCTTCAATTAAAATTTCTTTGCCTTTGCCTCAGACTGCTGCTTGGACTATTGAGGATGCTACTTGCTTTCCTTCTTTTATTAGAACACCACCTGGCCTTTTAAAATGAACAGCTTGAACTTCTGAACTAACAGTCTGAGAAACTGGTGGAACTGTTAGACTAGAAGTTAGAACTGCCTGAGGTGAACCTGGGACTGCTTGGACTGAATGTGGGATCTCTTGATTCTCCCCCTTTTTGGATGCATTGGTTTGATCAGAAGGACCAAAAACCTTTGCTAACAAGGTTTGAATCTGCTTCTCTTGTTGCACAATTTTGGTACCATAAAGCTTTAACCCTAGCTGGAATTGGGCAAGCTTTTGTTGTTGGACTGATGAGAGCCTTTGAAGAGAAATAATTTGTGACCCCTGTGCAGAAATAATGGACTTGTATTGTTCCAAGATGGCTACAATAGGTTTCAATTGTGGATCCGTCAAAATTATTAGTTGTAGACTGGCCTCAAGATCGTCAAATGATAAAGACATTTTAGAACTATCACTCGCACCAATACCAAATGTATTAATAGCACTTAGGCCCCTCTGTTCTTGGTACAGGGGACTTCCAGAAGGTGCTTGCACACCCTCTGTTGCCATGGGAGTGGTCTTAGTGATGTTAGAACTGTCCTGTGCCCCTTGTGCAGAAGCATTAGTAGGTCCAGCCACAAATCCCATATGAACATCCTCAGAAGGGATGTCCACCTTCTCATTGAGGTTGGGAGTGTCCTCAGTAAGTACCCTTTGGATATTCTGTGCAAGAGTATCCTCTTGCACATGGCTATATGGTTCTATCTGTTGGATTGAGGTGGAAGGAGCACCTGCAACCCGTTGTTTCTTTTTAGTGTACAAAATAAGGTTCAGAAGGGAAATTTATATCATGGGGAGTGGGTTGGGATCATGGGGGTGAAGCAGTAATGGGGGGGGGGGGGGGGCTGAGCTTGCTCAGGATCCTCTCCCCTGTTTCTTGGATTGATGTTTAGCATTGCTTGAGGCATTGAAACATCAAGAGTTTGAAAATTTACACTCTGTTTTAAAAGGCGTTTTACAGTTGGTAAAGAGTGCTTATGAGAAACATGTATCCTCTTTTGTATTTTTAAAGAATTGCATGATTTTACAAGTACTTCAACTAAGAATCGAGGATACATAAAAAATTTCCCATTCTTTAAGGCATGATGCCTTAACATCCCTTGAAAGATCATATTTGAAAAATTGAACTGTTGGCCTGTTGATAAGCAGACTAAAGCAGTTGCAATATTTGAAGACAATTCAGACAAACCTGTTCTCTTTGGACTTAGACATTGTTGAAGAATATGTATAAGATATTTCCATTTGGGGCCAAAGTTTGCTTCGAAAATGTAAATGTATCCACTGGACCCCTGTACCCTATCTCAAAAAAACCTTCACGCATAGGAGGTAAAGGAAGATCATTTATACCTTCAGCATCTTGCATTTGCAAGTGCTGTCGAATGGAGGCCTCAGAGATGGTAACGGATTGACCATCGATGGTAGACACAAGAGAAGTGACTCCATGGTTTATGTTCACACATGCATTGTTCCAGAACTGCTCTATGTGCGATACGTAAATTGTAGGGTTTACTGTTAGAGCGTAGTAGATAGAAGAACTTTGGAGAAAGTCCATCATCTCGTGAAATGGTTGTAGTTCAGCATGCTTAAGGGTGTAAGGAAGGCAGTTGTGTTCTTTGACGAAGTCCATTGTTGGTCAAGAACGAAAGGAGTAAGGGTTTTACTCAAGGATTAGGATTTTGTGGTAGGGTGATATTGTGAGACTGGTAGTTGTGACTGAATGAAATTGGGGCTGTTGAGGGTTTTGGGTTTAAAAAGTCTAGACCCGCGCTCAAATTCCTTGGAAATGTCCTGCACACTTAACAGATCAAGTGAAGACAACTAACAGTTCGAGAAAATACACTAGAAGTGTGAGAATATTCTCAAGCGGTTAGCTATAAACAGTGCAATATCGATTTGAACAATGTCTCCCCCTTAACTAATCACATAAAACAAAGAATTTACACAATTTACAAGAGATTTTAATTAAGAGAGATTAATCCATATTTACCATACCAATATTTGAAACCAGAAAAGTGAATCTTCCTACGTCGAAAGGCTTAGTAAAAAAATCTGCTAACTGATCATCAACATGAATTTTGGTAACTTGAATTAACTTCTTTTCATTACAATCTCTTATAAAACGAAATCTTATATCTATATGCTTGGTTTTGGGAAACTTTACTGGATTTTGTACAATACTTATTGCACTTGAATTGTCAATATAATTAAGAATAGATAGAAAGTTCATAGCATAGTCTCTTAGTTGGTTCTGAATCCACATAACCTGAGAGCAACAGCTAGCAGCTGCAAAATATTCTGCCTCAATGGATGATGTGGATACTGTGGTTCGCTTCTTGCACTGCTAAGAGACTAGTCTTGCTCCTAGATACTGACATCCTCTAGTTGTTGATTTCCTGTCTATATTGCAGCCTCCATAGTCACTATCTGAATATGCTGTTAATTCCAGAGGAGAATCCTTAGGATACCATAGGCCCAGTTGGGGTTAGCCTTTTAGATATCTAAAGATCCTCTGAACAGCAAACAAGTGTGCGTCCTTTGGAGCACATTGGAACCTGGCACAAACACAAACAACAAACATTATATCAGGTGTAGAAGATGTTAGATACATAAGTTAACCTATCATAGATTGATACAAATGTATGTCCACTTCTAATCCTTCTTTATTTGCATCAAGCTGCTTGTGAGTGTCCATTGGAGTGCTTGCAATCTTTGTATCCTTGTACCTAACCTTCTCCAGAATGTCATTCACATACTTTGACTGACTGATGAAGAGACCCATGGGCTGCTTCTTGACTTGCAATCCAAGAAAGAAAGTTAATTCGCCCATTGAACTTATCTGAAACTTCTTGTGCATCAAAGTCTCAAAGTCCTTGCAAAACATGTCATTGGTTGAACCAAATATGATATCATCAAGATAGATCTGAACAAGTAGGATCTCTGTTTTGATAGTCTTTGTGAACAAGGTCTTGCCTAGAGTACCTCTCTTGAACCCATTCTGCAGTAAGTAAGAAGACAGAGTGTCATACCATGCTCTAGGGGCTTGATGTAACCCATAAAGTGCTTTATCTAACTTGTAGACTCTGTCAGGATACTTATAGTCTTCAAACCCAGGAGGTTGAAACACATATACCTCCTCATCAAATGTACCATACATGAATGCAGACTTTACATCCATTTGATACACCTTGAACCCTTTGTAGCTTGCATAGGCTAAGAACAGTCTGATAGCTTCAATCCTTGCTACTGGAGCAAAGACATCATCATAGTCTATTCCTTCTTCTTGAGTATAGCCTTGAGCTACTAGCCTTGCTTTGTTTTTTATCACTATACCTCTTTCATCCTTTTTGTTGTCGAATACCCATGTTGTACCAATTGCCCTCTTCCCTTTAGGTAATTCAACCAGTTGTCACACATTCTGAATCTTGAACTGTAATAGTTCTTCTTACATGGCTTCAATCCATGATGGATCCTTCAATGCCTCAGATGCCTTCTTTGGTTCGAGCTGTGACATGAAACTGGCATGTTCAAATGCAGCTAGACTGAACTCAGGCACTTCTTCTTCAGAAACTGTTGTTTCCTTGTGTATCGTATTCCTTGTCTACACAGGTGTGCGCAGATCTCCCATGATCTGGTTAAGTGGATGATATTTGTGAATCCTGAGTGTTGGTTCAATTGCTACCTGAATTGTGCTTCCTAGGTTGGTGTCATCACCTTCTGCACAACTTGATGATTCTGCTTCATGAGTAACAATTTGATCTGGAGTTGGGACTGCTTCCCTGTTTTGTGGAACTGTTACTTCAGGACTTGGGACTGGAGCCTCAAACTCTGGACCTTTATCTTGTTGATGATTCAGGACCCTCACAAGTAAGAAGTGTTAGAATGGTGTATTCATCCCAACTATCAGAATCGTCAACAATTTGAGTCTTTGTGCCAACAGTCTGAACTTTTATGCTGGCAACATGAGAATTTGTGCTACCGGTTTGAGCATTGTTTCCAACTGAACTTGCAGAATACTCATCAAAACTCAGAGAATTTGTTAGAGAATCTAAATCAAACAACCAATCTGGACCAGTGCCTTTAACATTTGTAGTGTTTTCATTAAACTCAACATTGACACTTTCTTCAATGATTTTAGAAACACTGTTATAAACTCTATAAGCTTTGCTCTGTGTCGAGTATCCTACAAAGAGTCCTTCCTCAGATTTACTCTCAAATTTTCCTAAATGATTTTTAGTATGCAGGATAGTGTATGGATAACCAAAGGGTTTTAGGAAGTTAACTTAGGGAATCCTTTGGTGAAACAACTCATATGGAGTTTTTCCTTGTGTCTGGACAACTTTGACACTATTTAGAACATAACAGGCTGTATTAACTGCCTCTGCCCAGAAGGTCATTGGCAATTTGGAATCAACTAACATGGTCTTAGCGGCTTCTTCTAATGTTCTACTCTTCCTTTCAGCTACTCCATTTTGTTGTGGTGTTCTAGGTGCATTATACTGTTTTGCAACTCCTTTTGACTCACAGAAACTATTTAGATCATAATTTTTAAACTCAGTTCCATTGTCTGACCTGATCACCTTTACTTTTAAGTTAGATTGGTTTTGAATTTTTAGAATAAAGGATTTAACTAACTCAGCAGTCTCATCCTTAGTGCTAAGAAAATAGACCCATGTAAACCTGGTGAAATCATCAACAATGACTAAACAGTAAGCTCGTTTATCAGAACTCAAAACAGATGTTGGACCAAAAAGATCCATATGAAGGAGTTGTAATGCAGTTGAGATGGAATTTACTTCTTTGGCCTTATGAGATGTTTTGTGTTGCTTGCCTTTGAGGCAGACTACACAATGATCATCAAATATGAACTCCTTTTGTGGTAGACCTCTTACCAAATTATGTTTGACTAAAGGATTCATAGATTTGAAGTTCATGTGACACATCCTTCTGTGCCAAAGTGCAGACTCATTAGATGATTCTTTGGATATTAAACAGCTTAAAGTGTTTGCAGAAGATAATTTTTCAGTGTCCAAACAGTATACATTGTCCTTTCTTGGTGTTCTAAGTAAAATAAGATTTCAGGTTTTTTAAAATCTTTGGATATGACAATGCACTCAGAGTCTGTGAACAGGACAACATTCTTTTTGTCACATACTTGAGACACACTTAGTAAATTACACTTTAGTTGTTCAACATACAATACATCATTAAAAGTCATGTTACCTGATTTGACAGTACCTTTACTTGTCACCTTACCTCCTTTGGAGTTTCCTCCAAATGCAACATATCCTCCTTCAAAGCTTTTGAAATTTGACAGGCACTTAGAATTTCCTATCATGTGCCTAGAGCAGCCACTATCCACATGCCATCTTGTCTTATGTTAGTTCCTGTGGTTGCCCTGCACAAATAAAAGCTCAGTTAGTAGTGGAGTAAACCCAAATCGAGCTGGTTTTGGGTTGACCATGTGCATTAACATAACTAAATACTGTTTGTGTCTTTTTAAACTTAGTAAGATCCACTGGAGGATTCTGTGATGAGTATTTAGTTCTAACATGAGGTGTCCAGTTGTTTTTTCCAATTTTTGCTTTAACAGTCTCAGATGATTCACCAACAGTTCCAGTTTTTGCCTTAGCAGTTGGAACTCTATGTTGGCTGTTAACAGTTTCAGATTTTACACTACCAGTTCCAACTTTTGGCTTAACAATTCTAGATTTTACATCAGCAGTTGGAACTGTGTTTTTGCTTTTAACACACCATGCCTGTTTCACACTCTGTTTAGGTTTATTTAAAGCTTTTTTTCTTAGTACAGGCTACTTTTTGTTGACATCTACAAACCTGTGGTGAACTGTGTGACTTGGAACTGGTGTGGAAAGTTTTGAAGTCTTTAAAACTTTTGGCTTTTGTAAAATAGATTGTTTTTGAAAAACAGTTGGCCTTTCAGAAGTTGGCTTGTAAAGACAGTGTTTGGCCAAATGGTTTTTCCTGCCATAGTGAAAACATCTTTTGATTGTTTTGATTTGAGAACCAGTTTTGTGTGACAAGAACAGATTCTTGTTCCTTTGATTTCCCCTCACCTGCTGTTGCTTAGGGAACTTTTGCACACCATGCTTTTGGAAGGTGCACATTGGAACATTTTTTTTTTACCCTTTTTGCCTGCTTTGGAAGAAGATGCAAAATTACTGTTAGAAGGTACATAGACATTTGAAGCATGAATGTATTCACTTATCTTCTCTTTACCTTTCAAACTTTCTACCCTCATGTTGTTGGTACTAGTAACACCATTACTCTCTCTGTTGGATGTAATAACCTTAATGGGATTAGAAACTGGGGTTACTATGGGTTCACTCATGGTTTTATGATTAACCTCTTCTTCCTCATCATTACTGTCTACATTAGTAAACATTTAATCTACCAACTCAGGCTTATCCTCAAGGACAGGATCTATAGTCTTCATCTTCTCATCTAATGGTACATTCACAAGTCTATCAGCAACTTCACTCATAGGATGAAAGTATTTGCATCTGGCACCCTTTGTTCAGCCTATTCTAGTTTCTTATTAAGGGTCTTTATCTTCTCTTCAAGTTCCTTTTTCTCCCACTCATGATAAGTCCTATCATGTCCCATCTGAATCTCATTATCTTTATAATCATTGATCTGGTTTTCAAGATCCTCTAACGCCTGCATATACTCATACCTTCTCTCTTCCATCTTAGCTAGAGTTTTACACTTGCTTTCATTATGGTCTCTGTATTTTTTAACCATATTTTTGCATGATTGGGAGCAGAGTTTAGCAATTCCCTAAGATGGTAAATCGGTGGAAGTGGCACTTGTAGTTTCTGCCATAAGAGCTTGATTTTGATACTCTTCTTCTGTCTGGTCACTCCAGTCAAAACCATTGTCGTCTTGTGATATAAGAGCCTGTGAAGGTTGTGATTGACCGGTCTTTTGGGTTCTGCCTGTGACTTTGTCAAAACCATTGTCCTCTTGTGATATAGTTTCTGCCTGTGACTTTGTGATCTACACTCTCTGGCAGAGTCTCGAAGTTTGTGACATTTGAAGCACTTAACCCTTGATTTGTTAAGGATGGTTTGCCTTCTGATCTGGCTTGAAAGTTTGTTCTACCAGTCCTTTTGAGAAATCTCTTAACCCACTTTAAATCCATCTCCTCTAGATCATCTGGATGGATTTGTTCAAGATCCTCAGGATTGAGGGCAAACAATCCATCACTTGCAACAAAGGCCTCATAGTTGATCCCAGAGGAGTTGCCATCAGAACCTGTAAAAGAATCACAACAGTTTGATTTATCATTAGATGCAGATGATAATAGAGCGATGTTTTGATTATAAGAAAAAGTTTTCTTTTTATTATCTATCTCAGACTCAAACACTCTCAAGCAGTTGTATCCAGCTCTATTTCATCTAGAGTGTCCTTTGTTCTCCACTGTGTAGCATACACAGTCCACTCTTCACCAAGAGACCTGAGGAATTTTCTGTTTACCTCATCTTGATCCAGGCTAACCTTGGCACTCTCCAATTCACCTATCAACTTATTAAACCTATCGAAAATTTGAGTAAGGTTTTAATTCTTTCTATTAGTAAAATTTCTCATACTGCTGCTTTAAAAGATCTCTTTGATTTCTTTTTGTGCTAGCATTGCCAACAAATCTTTTCTCTAAAGCAAGCCATAGAGAATGAGTAGTATAAAACTTTTAAACAGATGTTGATAAGCATTAGGTATAGCTATTTGTAAAATAGTGAGAGCTTTGACTTCATTCATTCTAGCCTTCCTTTCAATCTCAGTTTTAGGAGTTGTTCTTTTAGGTTTGCCTTCAGCATCTAGTTCAGGGTCAACTGCAGGAGGATTTTCAACAGCTTCCAATAGAGCATAATCAATAATTTGAATGTGTTGTTGAATCTTGAGTTTCCACATCTCGAACTCAATGGGTTTGAGCATAGGCACTATAAGTCCTTGCCCAGATCCACTACTGCTGCTATCAAACTCCATTGCAGAAAAAGTTGTAAAAGATTTAGATGTTTATAAACGAAAGTTTCTGGATTTGAAAAACAAAAAACAACCTTCTGGTTCTGATACCACTTGTCAGGATCAAAATCACCAAATATTAACTAGTTTGAATAAATCAGAGTTAAACCAATAATCTTGTTTTGAATCAAAGTCCAATTAAGAAGTTTGCGGAATAACACTTAAATGTTTTAAGAAAAACTTTCAAAACAGTAAGAACAGAATAAGTAAAACTTAAAACACTATTAATATCAAAGCCTTTGTATTAATAGCCATTGAATAAAAGAACCTCTAATCTGTTTGATTAGACGAAGAACACAAATTGTTCTTAGGGTTTTAAAACCTTAGAGGCTTGAAAAACTTAATCAAAACATCTCCTGAAGCAGCTTGAACTTTATCTCTAGCAGCTTGAACTTTGTAATTAAACAGAAATACTACTAACAGTTTGAGAAATCCCAACTAATAGCTTGACATACTTAGTTTATCAAAAAGTTGTCAAGTTTTGTGTTGAACAGGGTCTGCATGCAGGTAGCAGTTTAAATAAGCCTAGTTCTATAGAGTAATGAATATCTACTAGAAGTTATCGTCAATGGGGAGTCTGTTGGTACACCCTGTGTGACGATAGCAGTCTAGATGAACCTCTAATCTGTTTGATTAGACAAAGAACACAAATTGTTCTTAGGGTTTTAAAACCTTAGAGGCTTGAGAAACTTAATCAAAATACGAGTTACAATTTCAATTACTAAGCACCGATTACATAAGAAAGACCTAGTCTATCTTTATTTATAACCTTCTGATTTGTTTCCTTAACAAACTGTGATTTCCCTTAAGTAGTTATCTTCAGAAGATCCTCAAATCTTGATATCTTTATCACTTCCTAATTTATAGCACTTTCTGTTATCATCTCCTGAAGTAGCTTGAACTTTATCTCTAGCAGCTTGAACTTTGTAATTAAACAGAAATACTACTAACAGTTTGAGAAATCTCAACTAACAGCTTGACATACTTAGTTTATCATAAAGTTGTCAAGGTTTGTGTTGAATAGGGTCTGCATGCAGGTAGCAGTTTAAATAAGCCTAATTCTATAGAGTAATGAATATCTACTAGAAGCTATCGTGAAGGGGGAGTCTGTTGGTACACCCTGTGTGACGATAGCAGTCAAAATATATAATAGATAGTCATATGTAATAGATAGGGCTTTATTAATACAAGTCATGTTTGTTTGTTCATGATTGTGTATGGTGTTCACACTTGCATGTTAAGTTCATGATTGTGAAGATAAGTTCTTGAGGCAATGAACTTGTGAGAGTAAGTTCTTAAGGCATAGGCCACGAACTTAAGTCACACAAGTTCGTACGAACTTAGCTTACCTAAGTTCGTATCTACATGGGCTTGAACTTGTAAGTTCGTGGGCTTGTGCCTTGCACGAAATTAAGGGTTATATAATGAACTTATTTGTGTAATTTCAGTGATTTTTGGCGAAATACATTTTCAGAGTTTGTGAGAGCTAGCAGACGAACTAGAGAGCGATTTCAGAGAGTCTTGGAGCGATACATCGTGTGGGGTCGGTATCAAATCGGCTGGCATTGTGTTAGGCTCCATGTTTCGCATGTGATCTATCAGTTAAGCGTCTAACGAGGATTCCGCACTCGTTGGAAGACGTCGCGCTTTGATTCGATCCGTAGACGTGGTAACCTTACAAGGCGTGTAGCTATTGTGTATTGTGTATGAGACAGAGACGTAAACCTCAGGTATGATTCTATTCTTGTTATATGTGTTATATGGTGCATAAGATAAGATCCAATCCAGTGAGTACGTGATGAGTCCCATACGGACGTGTGACTCATGATGGGTGATCGCACGGGCTGACTTCCCTAACAGTCTTCAGAGCGTATATATACGTTAGGGCCTGTAGGCAGGTTGTTCCTGAGCTACAGGGTTTTTCTATCCACTGCTACTTGTGGTTTGTTAGCCGGGGAGGCGTCCCCACAAGGATTGTGCGCAGGGCTTCGGATCTCATGCCTTTTGTGACTATACCTGAGATATGTTGTCATTGCCAGGGACAGGGATAGTGATTACCATGTGTGTTATGTGGTATGTGCTTGTGTTATGTGTTTAGTTTGCTGAGTCTAACTCTCGCGTACTCACGAGATTCCAGCTTACTTCTTGGAGCCTAATATCTTAAGGGAATCAGAAAGGGGTTCAGCAGTAACAGCCGGCGAATTAGGACTTGGGATCGCCTGAAGACTTTTGTATCTGCTTCTGTGTAATGAGTATATTAGTACTGCCTGTGATAGCTTCTGTTGCAATGTTGTAAAGCAATATTATGTGTATGTACTCAATATGTATCTTTGATAGTTTGTAGTGTTATGCTAGCTTAATTAGGGTTGTTAAGTGTACTGAACTTGTCATTACTCTGTTAATCGTTTGTATAAAGTTTTAATTATCAGTGATTTGTATTACCCTTTAACACGTGTTACATGGATTATATGCGTTATTGCCACTTATGATATTGTGTTAACGTGGCATTTATGGGAAATGGGATGGTGTTACAATTTTGATGGTTTACTTTCAAGATTGGTCTCTTCCTCTAACTGTCGTTACCTATTACTGTCAATTGGGATCATGTGCAAGTCATGTGAGGGTATTTGTGTAATTTTCCCTTTCCCTCTTACTTTATGTAACTTCATCTTTCTCATTTATTTGTTTTGTGTTCCTCTCTCCTAAAACCTCATCGTCCTCATTTCTTCATTTTACAGAGGCTCTCGATCTTCAATGGTAATATGTGAATGTGGCTCCCATGCTCTGATACGAACTTCATGGACATCAAAAAATCCAGGGAAGAGGTTTTTTTCATGTTTAATATAAGTAAGTGCTTCGATACTTTGTTAGTGATTTGTAGGGTTTTGTATAAATTTCATGTTGTTTTTGTAGGGATCAAATTGCAGGTTTATTGGTCGGGTTGACCCACCAATGTGCAACCAATCGAGAGATAAAACCTGGACTATTGAGGGCAAGAAATGAACTTGAAGCATCATTAAAATCCAACAAAGATGAAGCACGTATGTTGAAGCTAGTAGTCTTTGTTAGCTGGGTTTTATTTGCAATCATCATAACGTGGGTTTAAATGTTTTAGTGATAATGTATGGGTTTTTGTTGTCAAGATTGTGTTTAGTATTTTAAGGTTTTCAATGTAAGGATGCTGTTTTTGTAATTTGGTTATGAATGAAAGTAATACAATATGAATTTGTCTTCAATTTGAACCTGTCTTTTATTGTTATTTTAAAGCATATTAATTAGTACAAAAACAAGCAATGAATAATGCAAGAGAAATGAATACATTAAATATGTTTTACCATTACACATTAAACATAAACATCAAGTAACCAAATATTGTTAAGTTACATACCTAACATATTGGCAACAACCACAAAGTAAATAAAAAACACAAAATTTAAGTTATAGACCCAATATTCTTTCTAGACAAAAAAAAAAAAAAAAACGAGGTCTGCAAATTCCTTCAAACTTCTTCATCACCCCTACCCATGTACATTATTCTCTCTGTCTTTTCCTGTTTCAATCTTGCAACTCCTTGCATTGTGTCCATTACCCTTGCACTTGGAACACATCCTGCTACCCACACTCTCCACATGACTTCCAGATTCCATCTGTTAGCCCTTGCAACTACTAGGATTATGCCCAATGTTGTGGCATTTAGCACAAGATGATGTTTGTCCAAACCTAGACAATTTGCCATCTCTTACAATTGCTTGACTCATCTCATCACTAGCCTTCTTTCTCTTTTTTTTTAGGCCTACCCACTTGTGTATGATAATTTGGTGGTGTAAGTGTAGTAGGACAAGTAGATTTTGGCCACAACTAACTACCATTTATTGGATCAATTTTGTAGCTATATACTTTCTTCCAAGTTTCGAGCAAATAAAATTTATGAACCCAACTTTCTGGTAGACCAACCTGCTCCCCATTTAGTGCCATGTTCCAAATAGTAGCAACATGTTTACACGACATTCCTATTAACTCCCATTTCCTACATGAACATGTCTATACATTCATGTCTACCACAAACTGATCTTTCCATGGACTATGAACATGATACTTATGACCCCCATTACATTGGATATTGTAATTAGAAGCTTCATGTTTAATGGATGTCAACATTTTCGTTGCATTTGGGGTCAAAGGTCCATCAATTTTTCCAATCACTTTTTGCACATTCACAATTCTTTTCATTAGGTCCTAATAAACTCTAAGCAAGTTATGATTGGCTTATCTCTTCCATCTACTAGTTGCCTATTAAAAACTTCACACATGTTGTTCAACAATACATCAGAATGACACTTGCCTTTAACGAAATTTTATAATTACAGTAAGTAAATTGTTATACCATTAATTAAACTAAGCATACAATAGATATTTATAAAATTAAATGATTATCTAATGAAATGTGACCTACTCCAATGTTGACGGGGTATTCCCTTCAACCACTCATAAGCACCACTATTGAGTTTCCTGAGATCCTCCATGGCAGTTTCAAATTGTGGGATTGTTGTAGCAATTGCAGCCTTCCATAGAGGATCTTTAAAAGCTTTCCCTTTCCACCGACTCTTCATGTTTTTACGCACATGCCTTAGGCAGAGCCTATGCTTAGCACATGGGAACAACTTTGCAACAAGAGGTATAATGCCCTGCAAGTGAAAACAGTTGCAATAACAAATTTTATAGAATATCAAATCAGGTATAAGATGGAATAATAAATGAGATAAAATTGATTTACCTTTTTTCTGTCAATAATGAACATGAAGTTAGAGTTCCTATACAGATCCAAATCATCTGCAAGATTTCCTAAGAACCATTCCCAGGAGTCTTTACATTCGGCCTCCACAACAGCATATGCTAAAGGGTAAATACCATTGTTGGTGTCAATACCAACTGTAGTTAAAATCTGACATGGGAAAAGGCCCTTTCATGTAACATTCATCTAATCCGAGAACTTCCCTCATACAACACTTGAAGCCTTCTTTTAAAGCACCAAGACATATATAAATCCTCTTGACTTTTATAGTGGGCTCAGCTGCATTTGGTTCACTAACTACATCTAACTTCACCATGGTTCCTGCGTTTGTTCTTTGAAGCTCACATATGTAATCCCTCAACAAACTTTATTGGTGGATATAATTACCCCTGACCCTACTAATTGCCATGGATTTTGCTCTAGAAACCTTCATAGTAGAATCACCAATTTCATACTTCTTCTACAACTAGTCTTGTAGTGCCTTGATTAAAATTTCAGGATTTGGTGATTTTGCATCTTGAATCTCCTTTAACAGAAGAGTTGTTGTACAAGCTGAACATCTCAGGTTTATAGAGATTATGCTCATTCATAAACGTTTTTACCATCCAAGTCTCTTCCTTTTGTCCTTTGGAAACGTGTAAGACCCAAGGGCACATGACCTTTTTTGCCTCTTTGACCACTTTGCCCTTACCTTTACCTAAATTCTCATTGGTACCCTTGCCTTAAGAATCTTTACTTCGGCCCACTGCTTCATCATTAGAAATAGGAATGTTTCCCCTTCAAATTGCCATAACTCTGAGCAAGTAATTCTTGACCACGAGGATTTGTCTTCTTGTTTCAATTGCATGTAATCTAATTTGCTCCCTGACAGTTTCTTTGCTACCAAAGATTTGTCCTACATAAAATTCTACTTTGGGTTTAGTTCCACCTCCACTTCCATTGCCTTTTGTTTTTATCTTCCTCGCTGCTTTTAATTTTTTCTTTCTATGGTACTCTAAATCTTCATCTGACCCTGAATCAAAGTCTTCAAGGTCCTTTTCCTCTTCGTTTTCATCCTCATATGATCCAACCTCAGTGCCTACATTCTCAATGTTCACATAAAAGTCCCCCATGTCCACATTAACTTCATAAAACATGTTGTCCACATCAACCAAAGTGTCATCATCCACATTCGTCTCTATTTCATGCCTAACCTCTTCTTTAATATTGTTTTGCACATCATCAATAACCTCTGACAACTTTGATTTTCAGTATATTTTGCACTCCAATACATAAAACCAAATGATTTGTATTAAGAATATAAAGATTACAAGAGGGAAATTGTTAGAGATTTTATTTCGATCATAGGAGTTGTTTTGTAATAATTATTGTCTTTCTATTTTGTCTTGTATTTATTTCCATGTAGTTTGTTTATTTGTAATAGTCAAGGGGCCAAAGTTGCCATTATGTCAGACTTAATTAAAAGAACCTAGAAATAGGCTCCTAGGGTTTCTTTAATACACACGGTTAACAATTTGATAGAATATTCCAGCCGCCACTTGCATTATTCTCTCTAACAATCATTTTGTCTTTCTTCATCATTTCACATTTATTGAGCAAGTTTCTTCTTGTGTATGATAAGAAATCATCAAGGTGCTGATAATATTAACGGGAATACAAATTACATGTGCTCTCAATATCTATGAACTTCACACTCTCAAAACAAACACTTAGGTGGAGGCTCCTCTAGTGGCTTCCCAAAACCCTAGGAGAAAAGAAATATTTATACCTAAGC
Source organism: Centrapalus pauciflorus (assembly GCA_020465985.1). Classification (NCBI taxonomy): domain Eukaryota; kingdom Viridiplantae; phylum Streptophyta; class Magnoliopsida; order Asterales; family Asteraceae; genus Centrapalus; species Centrapalus pauciflorus. Next base: position 18,706 of record JAANYP010004570.1, on the reverse strand, counting down.
TTACTTTAGGAGTTTGTCCAAACACTCCCCTCGAAGTCTAGGAAATTAAGATTCCCTCCAAAGTAAACTATTCCTATTCGCAAATTGACCTAGACTTTTATTATATTTAATTATACACTGTTTTAGGGCTAACAATCTCCCCTTTAGTGTATAATTAAATATTTACAATTAAGCGCAATTACACAAGCTTGAATTACAAGAAATAAAAATTTCTAACAATCTCCACCTTCTTGTAATCAAGGCTTGTATTCTTCTGAAGTCTTTGGCTCTAAACTCTGATCTCTGAACTTTGAAGTATCTCATTAATCTTCTTCAGATGACTCTACCCTTAAATCTTTCAGATCAGTGGGTCTCCCCTTGCATTTAGTAAGTCTTTCTCCCGTTAAGACCATCAACATACTTTGCAACTCTTTTCAAAACATTCTCCCTCTCATGATGATCATGAGAACTATGATCATCATGTAATCACTTCAGTTATCCCCTTCAAATGAACAACCTCAATGTGTCTTCAAATATTCTTTCATCGTTGAAACAGATGATTACACACTCAGAAAGAGAATAATACATTTAAGAACATTACAGACACAGAAGTACTTATCTCTCTCATGTTACAAACTCAATCACTAACTCTCTCCCTCAATAACAGAATATAAACGGTTACATCATAAAATTTATCTCCCCTTCAAAAAAATAATATCTCCCTCATTACAAAGTATTCAGGACCAACAGGATATTACATTGAAGGTCATGGCTTTCCAACATGAATATAAGAAAATGAAACAAATTCATTTGTAAGTAACAATCTAGATCCACATAGGAGTTCTGTTTGCACAATAGACTATGTCTATGTGACCTACAATCAGCTCTGGCGTGACATTAACACTGGTAAGATTTCCAAATAATAATCGTGAAATCCTTTATCATGAAAGAATCACTCATATTTTTTCCGGCTTTGTCTCAGTAGACAAGCTGTTTATAGTCACGTAGACTGTAGACTCCATGTATCCTAGAAGTGTATAACAATAAGCTCTAGACTCAAAGTGCATCAACTGAAGTCGGAGACCGGAGAGGATGTCTTCCTTGTTTCAATATCAACAATATCCAAATGATATGTCGATAGAGTATGTGATATATCTCCGTGTGAATTGAAACAGGGTCTTTTAAGAGACGACTGAGTAGCTAGGGGGGTTAGCTGCATGCATCACTGGGTCCATGACGTCTTGTTCAATACCTAATCCAACTCATGGAATTTGGTAGCAGATGTAGGAAACCCAGCAGACTGACACGGTGTTTGTAGGATTTATCTTTTCTTTTAATCATTTCTCACCCCTCAGCTCTCGTCATTTTTCAACTGTACTTCCTCCGGCTCACTTTTAGCTCATGATAGACCCCATCTCCTTTCGAAAGCCCCTCTGAATTTCATATTATCTATGCTCGACCCTGTTAGTACCATGTGGTAACTAACACTCCTCAACTAATTGACCTGAGAACCCTTACTCACACAAACTAAGCGGTTTGTTGCTTGGGTAGGTCTTATGGCTCTGGTTTAGACCATAGGAACGATATATATGCCTAATCACACATATCGGGCATCATCAGAGTCAGCATATCTTGAAAGAAATAACAGTTAAGCTCATGGGGTATTTCAGAAGATGGATGAGAGTTGAATGAAATATCTTGGGAAGTTTGAGAGACTACATGAGAGAACTTCAATAGAAAGTTTGTTGTGAGATTTGGAAATGAATCAGACTATCATGAAAAATTAGCTTATATGGGAGAAACTTGATGTATGAGAGAATCAGAATACGTGGGAGAAAACAGAAAATATTTTTGAGAGAATCTTAGAAAGAATGAGATCAAGATCATCATGAAGATTAGATCAATTAATCTTGGTGGAAATTTATTCAGTTCAGAGAATCATATTATTCTTACAAAACCTTTTAAAGTGTGCATTAGAATATTCAGAATGCTTACACACTTTTCGTTAAGATGTCATCTTCATAGCGCATCTGAAGCTCCCCCTGCGAATAAGAACAATATCAGTGAAACATAAAATTTTATGAGTGAATTTCAAGAACGAAACTCAAACTCAAACTAATAAGCATAAAAAGTAGGGAAATTCCAGAGAAGTTTCAGAAACACGGGTTCTAAGCTGGGTGTTTAGAAACCATCTAAACATGAAAGAACGGGTTCTGATCTATCTTGATGTAAAAGTCATTGCCTTGAAGCATGGGTTCTACTCGGAAGTAAGTAGAAGCCATTTCTCTGAAGAGCGGGTCCGGAACTGAGTGATCAGAAGCCATTGCCTTAAAGAACGGGTTCCAGTCTAAAGTGATCTGAAAACCATCTGCTTAAAATTAAACCACTTTTGGTACCCATTGAAAGATGGGTCCTTTCTTGTTAGATTTAGGATTTCCATCGTCATGTAACAACACAACACTAGGAATCCATTTAACATCTGACACTTGTTTAAATGCAGAACCTTTTGGCATCCATTTGTATATGGATCCAACTGGTTTTGAAATAGCCTTGGGAAAATGAACAACCTTTGGCTTAGGTGATTTTGGAAATGCCTTTGGCTTTGCCTTTGGCGATGGTTTTTCCAATTTGTCAGGAGGTGATGAGGCATGAACTTTTGTTTTCTTAGAATGGCGGCATTTCTGTTTTTCAGGATAAGGTACAAACTTAGTCCTTTCAGGAACAGCACGCCGAAAACTCTTTGGACATAATTGCAATAGATTGCAAAAAGAGTATTTCAAAGGATTACTAGCAACATCCTTTCCAGACACACTAACACTATTATCGATTTTCACAAAAGATTCTGGCATGACTGCCTTTTTCACAAAGAAACTTTGAAATCAAGAGGTGTTATTTTAGGAATCCTTCTTGCGTGATCTATAGGAACAAAACAATGAGAGTCCGTACGTTTGGAAGACTTAGACATTGAGAAAATTCCATGGTGAGTGGGTTTCTTGGAAGACTTAGATTGACTCTGAGTCTTCTTTGAAACCTCAACTTTGGATGTTTTTGAGCACTCACCTTCACAAATGATAGAAGGAACTTCAAACTTAGCTTTACCTTATTCAGATGATGCGAGAGGGACGTTCGTAGGATGAGAAACTTTTGAGGCATTAAGTGAGAAATTACACTTTTCGAAACCATGTCAAACTTTTCATTGTAGATGATTAATTCTAAATTTGGTTGAAAAGTTTGACTTATCAATTTTTCCTCACTCTTGAGAAGAGCTTCTTGATAATCAAGAGCTTTCTTTCGACCTGACCTTTAGTCCCTTTCTAAAACACTTATTTTGTGTTGAAGAATTTTGTTGGGAAATAATCTAAGTATGTCAAGCTGTTAGTTAGGATTTCTCAAACTGTTAGTAGTATATCTGTGTAATTACAAAGTTCGAGCTGCCAGTTCAATAAAACTCGAGCTGCTAGTTCAAAAGTTCAAGCTGCCAGAGTTAAAGTTCAAGCTGCTCAACAGATAGATAACAGAAAGTCCCACAAATCAGGAAGTGATAAAGATTTCAAGATTTTAAGATCTTCTAAAGATATCTACTACCAGAGAAATCACAGTTCGTCAAGGAAACAAATCAGAAGGCTATAAATAGAGATAGACTAGGTCTTTCTCATGTAATCTTGGTGCTTAAGAATTCATATTGTAATTGCATTCTGATTAAGTTTCTAAAACCTCTAAGGTTGAAAAACCCTAAGAACAGTTTGTGTTCCTTGTCTAATCAAACAGATTAGAGGTGATTGTAATCAGAGTTTGGCAATATAAAGGTTTTGATATATATTGTGTTTATTTGATTGTCTGTCATTTATTGTTCCGAAAGTTTTTCTTAAAACAATTAAGTGTTATTCCGCAAACTTCTTAATTGGATTTTGATTCAAAACAAGGTTATTGGTTTAACTCTGATTTATTCAAACTAGTTAATCTTAGGTGATTTTTGATCTTGACAAGTGGTATCAGAGACACACAGGTTCTGTTTTTATTTTTGTTTTCAAAGTCAGAAACTTTCAACTTAAAGTATTTAAATCTTTTTCTCCAATGGAGTTTGATGGCAGTAGTAGTGGATCTGGGCAAGGACTTAAAGTGCCTATGGTCAAACCCACTGAGTTCGAGATGTGGAAACTCATGATTCAACAGCACATTCAATTTATTGATTATGCCCTATGGGAAGCTGTTGAAAATCTCCTGCAGTTGATCCTGAACTAGATGCTGAAGGCAAACCAAAAAGAACACCTCCAAAAACTGAGATTGAAAGAAAGGCAAGAATGAATGAAGTTAAAGCTCTCACTATTTTACAAATAGCCATTCCTAATGTTTATCAACATCAGTTTAAAAAATTCTATACTGCTCATTCTCTATGGCTTGTCTTAGAAAAAAGATTTGCTGGCAATGCTAGCACAAAAAGAAACCAAAAGGATCTTTTAAAACAGCAGTATGAAAATTTTTCTAGTGGACAGAATGAAAACCTTACTCAAATCTTTGATAGGTTCAATATGTTGATAGGTGAATTGGAGAGTGCCAAGGTTAGCCTGGATCAAGATGAAGTGAACTAGAAAATTCCTCAGATATCTTGGTGAAGAATGGACAGTATATGCTGCATAATGGAGAACAAAGGACGCTCTAGATGAATAGAGTTGGATGATGTCTACAACAGCTTGAGAGTGTTTGAGTCTGAAATTGAAAATAAAAAGAAACTCTTTTCTTATAATCAATACACTACTCTGCTATCATCTGCTTCAAATGATAAATCGAACTGCTATGATTCTTTTTCAGGGACTGATGGCAACACTTCTGAAGATCATTATGAGGCATTATTTGCTCTAAATTATGAAGACCTGGAACAAATCCATCAGATGATCTAGAAGAGATGGACTTAAAGTGGCAACATGACATGCTGATTATGAGGGCTAAAAGGTTTCTTAAAAGGACTGGCAGAACAAACTTTCAAGCCAGAACAAAAGGCAAGCCAGCATTTGACAAATCAAAGGTTGAGTGCTTCAAGTGTCACAAACTTGGACACTTTGCTAGAGAGTGTAGATCACAAAGTCAGTAGCCACTCAGATCCCAACAGACCGGTCAAACACCTTCTTCACAAGCTCTTGTTTCTCAAGAAGACAATGCTTTTGACTAGAGTGACCAAACAGAAGAGGAGTTTCAGAATCAAGCTCTTATGGAAGAAACCACAACTGTAACATCCACTGAACTACCATCTGAGGTAAATACTAAACTCTGCTCTCAAGCATGCAAAACTATGGTTAAAAGATACATAGATCATAATGAAAGCATGTGTAAAACTCTAGCTAAGATGGAAGAGAGGAGGTAGAGTATATGTAGGCAATAGAGGATCTTGAAAAACTGATCAATGACTATAAGGACAATGAGATTCAGATGGGACATGATAGAACATATCATGAGTGGGAGAAAAGGAACTAGAAGAGAAAATAGAGACCCTTAATAAGAAACTAGAAGAGGCTGAACAGAAGGTGTTAGAAGCTCACAAGAAAGTAGAGTCTATAAACATAGATTTGGGTAGCTTCAAGTTGGCCAATCAAACTAGTACAAAATATGTCTTCCGTCACGTTAAAAAACCGTGGCCATAGACCTTTGGCCACAGTTTTATTTTTCATTCAAATCGTGACCAAAGGGCGCATCACTTTCGGTACCTTATGGCTACATTTAATATTCGTGACTAAATCACATGTAAAACCGTGGCCATAGCATAAAACCGTGGCTATATGGTAACAATTTCTATATAGTGGTGGTCTATATTTTTTGGTAACCGTGACCATAAAATACTTTTAGTCACAATTTATTTTAACACCATGACAGTTGTATACATTCAGACACACATAAACAATTAATCAGTGGCGTTAACATTCTTACAGACACGTATAAACAAATAAACTGTGGCCACTTGGTATATTTAAAGACGCACAAATATTTAATCGTGACCATTGGATAAATTTATACAGACATAATCTATGACACCTTAGCCACAATAACCATCAGTACAATACACCCAGAATTAATCACCAAACATAAATTACATAATGATCTGAAAGCTTAATTAAAGTGCGAAAGCATTAAAGTACAAGATAAAAGTAATACAATTGTTTTAAACACCCTATGGTGCTACAAGGTACCAAATCTAAGTCTACATACTCAATAACATTGCATCATCCCAAATACATATTACAATAACAATCCCATTTTCCAATTACCAAGCTGAGTTGTAGATATTCTTCAATCCGTGAACAAATGACCTAGCTAGAAGGTCCCGCAGCTGATTTTCCTTTACCTGTAAAAGTGTCAACAACTGAGGGGTAAGTGAATGTTGATCGGGTTATAATTTACCATGTTTATTAAGCATAAAAGAGTTGTTTTTAATGCAAAAGTGTTATAGAATGTGCCGCTATTGAATAAATTCTGTGCCTATGCAGGGAAACAAAATCCGGTTTAAAATGATGAAAAAAGGACGAAATTTCAGAGCCAGGCGCAGAGAGGGGCGCAGCCCTGCGCCCAGACCGAGTGCTCGACAGAAGAAATTAATTCACAAAAATACGGATTTTACAGAGGGGCGCAGGGGGGGGGGGGCGCAGGCCTGCGCCTACGGCTGCGCCCAGCCCATTAAAATAATAGACGGCCGTTTTTAGGGTTTTTCCAGCTTTTCCTATAAATATCAAGTCATATTTCAAAGTTTATAATCGATTTTTGGAGGAAAAGGCTAAGGAAAAGAACCCTGTTTGAGCGAACACACGTACGAAGAACACACGAGTCAAGCTACGGCGATGGATCTACAACTCTTGAACGTTGCATCAACTATGTCTGGCTAAGCTCATCATAATCATTCTCGGAGGAAGCACATCGCTAAGTTTTACTTTGTGAACGATTACTTTAAAGTTTGCATGGTTTTTATTATTTATATTTTTTGATTGTAAACGAATGATTATTATTTTGTTGTTGCGTTCGCAAGATAGTTCGTAGACATTTTATTATTCGTGCCGAGTTAATTATTTAATTAAGACGAGTAATCAAACGTGTCACGCGCTATGCCCAAGATCACGTAATGGTTTTAATAATAATTATAACAAGGATTATGTCTATGTAATCTTCAAATCGTTTTTATAAATTAAACACAAAGCGAGGTGTGGAATCCGGGAATGGTTATCTTCGTATTTTATTCAATCAAACAATTTTCTTAAGTTTTCTTTTAACAAATCTCGCAATTAACTAGTTTTATACATCAAGCAATCATCTTTTTACAACCAATTCAATCTTTCTAAATTAATTATTTTACAATGCTAGTCGCTTAAATACGTGTAATTAACCTCTCGCTCTCTGTGGATACGATCCCTACTTACCCTAGCTTCTAAGGTATTTAGTGGTATTTTTGACGGGTTGACGACACTCGCATCAAATTTTGGCGCCGTTGCCGGGGAGCGGTTGCGCTTAAATCACGTATTTTAGTAATTAGCTTAATTTAGTTGCCTTATTTTCTTTAGAGTAATTTAGGTAACTTAGTTAATTTAGTCAATTTCAATTATTTGCTTATTTGCTTTTATTTGCTTACTTAAATTAGTTTAAGTTTCCTTATTTTGTTATTATTCCATTTAATTAGTTTTTAATTAGTTTTAAGCTTTAATTATTGCTTTAGTTTATTAAGAAAAAGGGAATCGTGGCGCAAGCATCGATTCTCACCAAAAAGAAAGTAACTAATTCAAATTCTTCATCTAGCCCTCATAGGTTTATGCACACACGATATTCTGGTAGAATTTCACCCTTGAAATTTGATCCAGAAATCGAAAAAACCGCTAGATCTAATAGGCGAGCCACAACTCAAGCAAACGAAACTAAAGATACTGCTCCTAAAGTAAACGAGGAGGAAGAAATAATTAATTCGGAAGACGAGAACATCGAAAACGTTCTTGTCGACGTCCAACAAAACCAAAGACCGATGGGAGACCGTAGAACTGTAGAATCCCATTATAGGCCGGGTGATATCCCTGATCCATCACCCATTCTCTACCCAATCAATGAGAATGAACCCGAAATTAGGCCACAGCTATTTAGCATATTACCCGTTTTTCGCGGAGCACCAAGCGAAGAACCGTATGAGCACCTAGCTGAATTCACTGCCATATGTAAGGCCAATCACGTTAGGGGGATGACCATAGACGCACTAAAACTCAGACTTTTTCCTTTCTCTTTGAAGGAACGAGCGAAAAATTGGTTCGTGTCACTTCCCACTGATAGTATAACTAACTGGGATGAGATGAAAAAAGAATTTTTAACCGAATACTACCCAATTAGTAAAACTACAGAAAAACGTAAAGAAATTACTGGATTTAAACAGAAAATTGGGGAACAATTTCACGACGCCTTTAATAGGTTAAATGAATTACTAAGAACATGCCATCACCATGAAATTCCTAAATGGATGCTAATTAAAACCTTTTTCGATGGGGTTAGTCAAGAAAGTAGGAATATGATCACCGCTGCTTCAGGCGGAACCTTTTTAGCCAAGGAAGATGACGAAGCTTGGGAATTATTAACCCAGTTAAGCAAAGGTTTAAAAGTCCAAGCGGGTTCGGATAATAGTGTTGGTGTCCAAGTTATGGGCATAGACAACGCATGGAAGAAGGAAGTTAAATCTGATATATCCGAACTAAGCAAAAAGATGGACCTGTTGATGAAAGGAATGGGAAAGGCTACAGCGGCACAGGTCTGCTGTGTCACTTGTGGAGATCCCTCTCATCCAACCGAGAATTGCCCACATACCTTCACGCACGAAGAGTATGTGAACGAAGCTTTTGGCTTTCGGCAACGAAGAGAACGGGAGAATCCATACTCGGAGACCTACAATCCGGGATGGAGGAAACACCCGAACTTTAGTTGGAGGGATAATCAAGATAATGATGTTCCCCCGAAGCCAAGATATGAGCAACCTCGTCAACAAAACCGAGATTTCCAATACGGATCGACCTCAGCTACGAAGGATGATCGGTACTATAAACGCCAAGACCCTAAAGAAGAAAATGATTCGCGACAAGTGTCGGGGAACTCGAAAGAGTTTTCCGAGTTTATGGAATTCATGAAACAACAAACCATGGTTCAAGCGAAAACTATGGAGATGCTCGGAATGCAGATGGGACAAATTGCAGAGTCCTTGACTAAACGAGAAGAAGGGAAGCTTCCAAGCAATACCACAGTTAACCCATCGCATCACCATGGAAAAGAAAAGAAATATGAAGTCAATGAAGTGAACGAAGTTAATAAAGTCACTACCCTTAGGAGTGGAAAGGAAATAGATAATAAAATAGAAATGCCTAAGGAGAGTGAGACTGACGACGAGGTAGAAATTGCTTATGAAGAAGAACCACCCAGATCGGAGTCAAAGGTAGAAACAAAAGTTAAGAAGGTAACCTTTAAGGAAGTAGAAGCCAAGAAACCAGTAGAGAATAAAGTTGGGGAAGGGAGTTCCAATACTGAAACTGCTCCCTACCCAACGGCCTTAGAAAATCCAGCTTCATTTCCTTATGGTAAGAAAGGACCTAAAAACGAAGAATTATGGGATATTTTTAATCAAGTTAAAATTAACATTCCCTTAATCAAAGCGATACAACAAGTCCCTTCTTACGCTAAATTCCTAAAAGACCTTTGTACTCAGAAGCGAAAATTTAAAATAACTCTTCCAAAGCAAATCAACCTCACTGAACAAGTCAGTGCAGTTATCACTAGCTCACTGCCGCCCAAACTAAAAGATCCAGGATCACCCTTGATCCCGGTAACTATCGGCGATATTCAAATTAAAAAAGCACTTCTAGACTTAGGGGCAAGTGTTAATATTCTACCTGGTAATTTATTTGACCAACATGATCTAGGAACCCTTCAGACAACAGATGTCATCCTACAATTAGCAGATAGGTCTACTAAAGTACCACGAGGGATGTTATCTGATGTAATCGTTAAGGTCGAAGATTTCTATTATCCAGTAGACTTCTTAGTGTTGGATTCTGATAGCGCTTACAAAGAAAGCCAACCGGCAATCATCTTAGGACGTCCCTTCTTAGCCACAATTAACGCTCAAATCAATTGCAGGACAGGTGCATTAGACATAGCATTCGGAAACCGCAAACTCCGACTTAATGTCTTTAATAATGTACCCAATGCACCATTGGATTCAGAGTGCTATATGATCGATCTAGTTGATGATTTAAGACAACAACAATTATCAACAATAACATGCAACGATCCAGTGGAGCTGCTCCTGTACTATAATGAGCATATGCTAGATAATATGCCTGAAGCTAAGGAGTTTGAACTTGAAAGTGTTCAGCCAGTAGATTCTAATCAGCCACCATGGACACATAAGATCGAAAAACTTCCGACTGACCTTCCACCATCAGCAAAACCATCTTTAGAACAACCACCCAAGCTAGAGTTGAAACCACTTCCATCTCATCTTAAATACGCTTTTCTTGGCCCTGAGAATACACTGCCTGTAATCATTGCCGCAGATCTTACTGTTGCACAAGAAAAAGCCTTGTTAGAAGTGTTATCGAGATATAAGGAAGCGGTAGGCTGGACCATAGCAGATCTCAAAGGAATTAGTCCAACGTTGTGTATGCATAGGATTATAACTTATCCGACAGCCAAGCCAAGTAGAGACGCTCAGAGAAGGCTAAACCCTAACATTAGAGAGGTAGTGAAGAAAGAAGTGTTAAAATGGCTAGATGCTGGAATTATCTATCCGATATCAGATAGCCAATGGGTTAGTCCCACACAGACGGTTCCGAAGAAATCTGGAATCACTGTCATCGATACTCCTGAAGGAGAAAAGATTGCAACTCGCCCTGTAACGGGGTGGAGAGTATGTATCGACTACAGAAAGCTAAATGCCGCAACCTCAAAAGATCATTTCCCCCTGCCATTCATCGACCAAATAGTAGAGAAATTAGCAGGGCAGAAATTCTATTGTTTCTTAGATGGCTATTCGGGGTATAACCAAATCCCGATACACCCAGAGGACCAAAATAAGACGACATTTACATGTCCGTATGGCACATTCGCCTACCGAAGAATGCCATTTGGATTATGTAATGCTCCGGCCACATTCCAGCGATGTATGATGGCTATATTTTCAGACATGGTCGGAGGTTCTCTTGAAATCTTCATGGACGACTTTTCGATATTTGATAAGTCATTCGAAGAGTGTCTCTCTCATTTAGAAAAAGTTCTCAAGCGGTGTACTGAAACCAATTTGGTACTAAGTTGGGAGAAAAGTCACTTTATGGTTAAAGAGGGAGTAGTCTTAGGACATATAGTTTCTGAAAGGGGAATGGAGGTTGATCGAGCTAAGATACAAATAATTTCCTCGTTACCACCGCCGACTAATATTAAGGGGATTCGTTCCTTTCTAGGACATGCAGGTTTCTATAGGAGGTTCATAAAAGACTTTAGTGCCATAACCAAACCCCTATGTAACCTTCTTCTAAAAGACGCACCATTCAATTTTGATAAAGACTGTACAGAGGCATTTAACACATTAAAAATGAAGCTCACAGAGGCACCAATTCTGCAATCACCTGATTGGTCCCAACCATTTGAGATTATGTGTGACGCAAGTGATCACGCAGTCGGTGCCGTCCTTGGTCAAAGAGTGGACAAAAAGCCAGTGGTAATATACTATGCAAGTAAAACCTTCTCTGAAGCTCAAATTAATTACACAACCACTGAAAAAGAATTGCTTGCAGTAGTATATGCGCTAGATAAGTTTAGATCTTACGTCTGGGGAGCTAAAGTAATTGTGTATTCCGATCACAGTGCCTTAAGACACCTCTTGGCTAAGAAAGATGCTAAGCCACGGCTAATTCGTTGGATCCTGTTACTACAAGAATTTGACTTAGAAATCCGAGATAAAAAGGGCTCAGAAAATGTAGTAGCAGACCATCTCTCGAGACTACCAGCAATCACCACTGATATGCTGGACTCCATTCGGGATAATTTCCCAGATGAACAATTATTGTTCGTTGCAAAAGTGCCCTGGTTTGCTAACTTAGTAAATTATTTTGTCACAGGGAAAACCCCAAGCCACTGGAATTCACATCAAAGAAAGTATTTCTTCTCTCAAACTAAACAGTACATTTGGGAGGAGCCGGATTTGTTCAAAATAGGAGTAGATCAGATTATCCGGCGATGTGTTCCAGATAATGAGCATTATGATATTTTAAATCACTGTCATTCGTATGCATGTGGAGGCCATTTTAGTGCTAAAAAGACAGGCCATCGAATCTTACAAAGTGGATTCTTTTGGCCGACTATCTTTAAGGATTCCTATGAATTTGTTAAATCATGCCTACGATGCCAGAAGATAGGAGGTATTTCAAAAAGAGACCAAATGCCTATGACACCAATTCTTATAGTAGAGATTTTTGATGTATGGGGCATAGACTTTATGGGACCATTCCCTAAGTCGTACGGTTTTGAATACATCTTAGTGGCAGTTGATTACGTATCTAAATGGGTAGAAGCCGAAGCCACAAGGACTAATGACCACAAAGTAGTGTGTCAATTCGTTAAACGTAATATATTTTCTCGTCATGGAATTCCTAGAGCCATAATTAGTGATGGGGGTTCTCATTTCAAAAATATGTACTTTAGCAAACTACTTAAGCATTACGGAGTGACGCATAAGATAGCTACCCCATATCACCCCCAAACTAGTGGACAAGTAGAGGTATCTAACAGGGAGGTTAAGCGAATATTAGAAAAAACAGTACGACCCGATCGGAAAGATTGGTCAATACGATTAGATGATGCACTTTGGGCGTATCGTACAGCGTATAAAACCCCTATTGGTATGTCTCCCTATAAACTAGTTTATGGGAAATTATGTCATCTACCGGTTGAGCTAGAGCACCGAGCCTTATGGGCCATTAAAAACGCAAACCTTAATTTCACAGCTGCCGGTATAAATCGAAAACACCAACTGAACGAATTAGAAGAAATTCGTAGGGAAGCTTATGAAAGTTCTAAAATATATAAAGAAAAAACAAAAGCTTTCCACGATCGAATAATTAAACGAAAGGTGTTTAATAAAGGTGACAAAGTTTGGCTATTTAACGCACGCCTGCGGCTCTTCCCAGGCAAACTAAAAAGTAAGTGGACAGGCCCCTACACAGTAACTAACGTTTACCCCTATGCTGCGGTTGAAATAATAGATCAAAAAGGTGGTGAGCCGTTTAAAGTAAACGGACACAGATTAAAATTACTTGTACAATGGGCTGACAATGAAATTATATCATCTGAGACAATGGTCTTGGAAGATATAACTTAAATACTAAAGAATTCCAAAATGTCTGGCTGAAGACATTAAACTTAGCGCTTTTTGAGAGGCAACCCAAAGAACTTTGAGGGTGTGTTCCATAGAAACCCTCACGAGACTATAACTCGTCCACTCAGGCTACTGAGGGGTTTAAAGGCTTGTTGCACGTGCTAAGTGCAATCGTTCTCACCACGAAAGTGTGTTTTAATTTCTGCAAATTAAATTTTATTATTATGCCATAGTTTGTTTTTCTTTTAAATTAGTTAGTCAAATAATAATTCATCCTATATTCTGGTGGTACCTATCGTAACCAACTAAGTTGGGGAAAAATTTACCCATTAAAGAAGCTGCGAATCCCGAGTCAAGAAAGACGGAAAATTTGGACACATAAAGGACAAAATTCGGTACAATGTACGACAAGTCGTTAATTTTTGGGGGGACCAAACGCTACAAACAGCACACACGAAAATCGCCTGGGAACAGTGCAGTGCACCGGCCAGCGCAGGCCTGCGCCCCGCTCTGCGCCCCAAGCGCACCGGACAGCGCAGGGGTGCGCCTGCGTCTGCGCCTTGATGCGTTTCTGCGATTTTTAAACCCTTTTTCACTTCATTTTCTCCATTCTCTCTCAAAAACACTCCGGATTTTTGCTCTTGTTTTGCTCTCAAGTTTCAACGAACGTGAAATCTACTCCAGATTATTCCTCTTCTTGCTCATAATCCTCAATGTAAGTGCATATCCTTCCATTATTCTTATTTTTCAAGCAAGAAATAGTAGGGTGCCTTGAAATAATTCTTTGCCCTAAATCCTACAATCTTGAAGATGAAAATAGTTTGAGATGCATCTTGTATCCTTAAATGCATAAATACTCTCAGAATGTGCACATTTCATGTTTTATTGGTAACTTCTAAATATAGGGTTTCAAAAGTATTTTCCACTATGATGTATTTAGAAATTCCATGTCATGAGATAATTTCCAGAGATGTGCATCCTTATATGTTAAAAATCAGGATGAACATGTTGCTCCATTACAACTTCATGATTCGTATTGTTAATCGCTCCATTCGTCGTTCATAATCATGCATGTCACGACAAATCTTGCCATGTTTCGTTGCCGTCTTCGTTCATGCACATGCACCACCTTCATGAAGAATGGTCACTACGTTGACACTACTTGCACTTTCATGGAATGCATCGCACTCCACACTTATGTATTTCACACCGGGTTCTTCGAACTCCATCGGAACTAACATGCTTGTGTGCCATTATGCATTTAATTGTGCTTAATTCCGTTATTCGTTGCTATGTGTGCATAGATGTCGCAACAATTTTCCGGAAATTCTCGCCGACGTATCACTCGCACCCCGAGAATGCGTGTGCATACCCCCATTCCGATAAACATCGAGTATCCCTCACCACCACCCTCACCACCACCCTCACCACCGGTTTCGACACCACCCACACATTTCTACATAGAAAAGACTCTTAAGGAATCCGATTTTAAACATTTTGGTATCATTGAGAGTTTCGACCGGATCGGATGGTCGGGGGCGTTGCAAATTGAAACTCCGTACGTGCATGAGACTGAAATTCGGGAATGGATGACAACTCTTATCCTATTAGAGGGGGCGGTGGAGCATGATTTTGAATTAAGAGGTCGTATCAATGGGAAAGAAGTGGTAGTCTCTAGGAGAGCATTATGTGATTACTTTGACTTTGATACGGACATTCCGGTCGCACGAGAGTTTTGGACGGAACAGGATTTGTCTAGTGGGGTGTTGAGACACTCGGAGGGTTGGGCCAAAAAGCTAGCTGAGGTTTTTAATCTTACGATTGAGCAAGCAAGGGTCTATACAAAGTACTATCGGGGTGATCTTCGCCCTTGGGCCAAGGTTTTGTGGAAGCTCATTGTGTTCAATATTTTGCCAAGATCCGCTAAGACCACTGCTGTTCGAACCCGCGAGGTTATTCTTATTCATGCTTTGCTCACGGGAAAACCGGCCATCTCACTTGCGTACATCATGATGCAAAACATTTGGGAAGCAACTCTTGTGAAACCACAAATGGAAATACCGTATGGTCGTATGCTCACCGAACTCTTTATCAATATGGGTGTTATTTCGGACGGGGCTAGCCCACGCCTTTTGGGTCCCAATGACGTTTGGTTTACACGACATACTATGGCGGGTCTACAATTTGAACAAGTATCAGGCACATTTTTGATTCGGGACCCCGCGCATGGTACTGTCTCGATCATTCCTGCTAGCCGATCTTTTTACCGATATGACCAACCGTTGGACAAGGGAAAAGCGAGAATAGGACAGTTAAAGTGTGAGAAAGACGAAGTGAAGTTTGTGAAAGCTGAGGTAAAGTTTGAGAGGGGAGGATCATCGAATGCGCACCTATCAGAGAATGAGGACCTGGAGGCACGCCTGACTGCCATCAAGAATGCAGTCGAAGGACTACTGGCAGCGAATACTGCAGTCCTTTCAGAGGTGGACAAGCTTAAACAAGATGTCAACATTCACGGGATCACGGTGGGAGCTCACTCCCGTTGGCTCGCTAGCCTCCAAACGAGGATAGAGGAGCTCGAGCGGGTAGTCGGCCGCCGTAGTTCCCACACCGTCTCCACCAACACCTCTCATTTGACGTCACCTGATGACTATTGATTCCATCCTTGCGGGAAATTCTCTCTAAAACACTTTGGTCCTGACTTTTAAAACAATTGCTACTTGGTTCTGTAAATGGCCCTAGGCCATAACAACTATATGTGTGGTGTTCGTGTTGGCACCATAGACTTTATTTTCTCATACCGATTGCATGCTATGCCTACTAAACATTTGACGTGCATATCTCCGTTGCCTACACATTACTTTTCTCATACACTGATTTTAGCCTCCATAGTGTCGGGGACGACACAATTTTTAAAGTTGGGGAAGGGGAAACACATATATGTGTTTAAAAAGTGTAGGATAAATGCTTGTGAACCATATTTTTTATCGTAAAAAACGTAAATTATCAAACCAAGCATGCACCCGACCAACTGGAAAAACGAAGAATTTTGAACCGAACTGGCCCCCCAAGCGCAGCCGCCGGCGCAGGCCTGCGCCCAGGGGTGCGCCTGCCCGAAAATCCTTCATTTTAAATAGCAAAAATTTTTGCAAAACCCTACAAGAGCATCCCTTGCGCCCCCCTTACGGCTCCTTCACTTTCTCCACAAATTTTCACCTAAAAAACTCATTTTTGTCCACAAAAATCACTAAAAATCAAGTTAGTGATTGACATTAAGCAAGAAGTAGCAAGGAACTTGAGTTTGCAACTCAAGTTGGGGAAGTTTGAAGTTAAGCTAGGGATCATCTACCACCACGTTAGATTCAACCTCTCTTTCGTTTTTCATCGAGAACAAGGTACAAAAGCTTCACCATTCTTGAACTAGTGAGCTCTAATGGAGTTCAAAGGTCAATTTTGACTCTTAGGTTGACTTTTTGCATGACCATTTATACATGATGATTCTAAGTGTTTTCATAGTATAGAATAGATTATTAAGTGAAAGTATGAGCACGATTAAGAAAAAGGGCATGCTAGTCAATTTCCGGAAAGTTGGTTGTTATTTTGTGCAATTTGCTTAAATTATTAAGATGTATTGACATGAATTAATTATGCATCTTTATGTTACATTTGATATGATAATTGCACAATTTATCAATTATACTCTTTGTTGTGAAAATAGAACGAATTAAGAATTTTATAATTATATATATACACTTAAGTTGTCGTATTTGCAGATGTCTCGCCGAACTAGACAACGCGTGGGGGAAGGCGCCAGTTCCTCTACCCAACCGAGGGTAGAATGGAACCCGGACTTCAATCTCTCACAACATCCAGCGAACATTCGACGACAACTGTTCATGACAAAGAAATTCTCCGGCAAGGTGTTAGTCGAAAAAAGAGTTAAGAAAGATGAGTTTGAGAATTATGGGGTAGTTCGATGCTTCGACCGGCTAGGTTGGGAGGCAGTGCTAGATTTAGGAGGGGAGCACATTTATCACGAAGAGGTGGTGGAGTGGATGTCCACGTTACGACGCGAAGAGGGACGATTCCGAGGTGATTTCACCTTAATAGGTCGCGTTAATGGGCATGAATTTCCAATGAATGCACAAGCATTACGGGAAGTCTTTGGGGTAGATATCGGTGTTGGAGAAGACGGGGCACGAAACTTCAATTATGAATACAAAACAGACGCCCAACTAGCATTCACTGATCGAACGTGGGAGGGTGAATGGACCACACAGTTGGCCGAGATACTAAAAATCGATTATAATGCCGCAGCTGGATACACGACATATGCTAGGCGTGACCTTATCCCCATGGCGAAGGTACTACACAAGATTGTTACCAACAATGTGCTGCCAAGAGATAGCGATTTGACGAAGATTCGGCACAAGGAGGTAACTATCCTTTACGCATTGATGACAGGAGAGCCGAGCCTTTCTTTTGCGTGGATTGTGATGAACGACCTATGGTCAATGTACGATACGAGGGAGAGAAAAATAATCCCTCATGGATGGATTTTATCGGAGTATCTGAGAGCTCAGGCAGCAATTTCTCCCATATCTGTTCCGAGGGGAGTCTCCGGCGCCGTTATTACAGCGGCAACGATACAAAGCATCACTCTGCGCCAAACAGACCAGGGATTCGAGATCTTTGATTCCGACACGGGGAAGACGCATCGAGAGTTATACGGGATAGAAGAGGCGGAGGCTTACCATCAACATCAAGCCGAAAGAGTACACGCAGCAGGAGGAGCTAATGATATGTCCCAAGTCATTGCTCGGTTGGACGCAATGAACTTACGGTTGGGTACATTTCAAGAGGATGTGGTTGGAAGAATGGATGAATTCCAGCATGAGTTGGAAACCCAGACGAGCCGAATTGACGAGATATACACCGGTGTGCGCGCATCAGCCTTTCAGAACGCTTATTACAACCAGCAGCAGTGGGCGTACACCGATGCAGTGAGAGATCACATGAATTACAATGCTGGGTTACCACATCAGCCATATGAGGACTATCAGTGGCAGAATTTCGAGAGGCTGAACGTTGAGGATCGAACTCCTCAATACTTCCCAGCCTATGGTCGAGTCCCCACCACGACACGCGGAGAGAGCGTGGTGCATCCTGCAACCACGTACCCACCTGCACCGCATATGCAAGAGGACCGAAACCCCTTCGGGGAATTCTTTGCTGGTATCTTCGGACGGCCACCACCGCCACAGTAGTCATGTTCTTCCGTTCCTCTCTTTAAGTAGGATGAATTATTGTTTTTATGCTTTATTATTGTTTTTTTTTTTTGCATTACTTTGATTGAAT
>JAANYP010004569.1:0-131507 GCA_020465985.1 Centrapalus pauciflorus | reverse complement strand
AGCCTCGATTAATTTGAAGAAAGATGTCTGCTTATTGTCAAAAGCTACATCTAAAACAGCATGGTTGTGGCATCGTCGCCTTTCACATCTGAACTTCAATGAGTTAACCAACCTAGCAAAAGGAGGGTTAGTTAAAGGGCTGCCGACGCTCAAATTCCAAAAAGAGCAGTTATGTGCGGCATGTGAAAAAGGAAAGATGACAAGAGCCACACACAAATCCAAAACAGAATACTCATCCACGAGAGCACTGGAATTATTGCATATGGATTTGTGTGGACCAATGAGAGTACAAAGCATAAATAAGAAACGATATGTATTGGTGATAGTTGATGACTATTCACGATACACGTGGGTTTTCTTCCTGAGATCCAAATCAGATGCAACCGAAACGATCATCGACTTCATCCGGAAAATACAAGTAAAGTTGCAACTCACAATTCAAACAATCCGCTCAGACAACGGAACAGAGTTCAAGAATGTTGGGAAATAGTTTAAATATATTCAAGCTGTTAGTTAGACTTCTCAGATTGTTAGTAGTTTTTATATGTAAATACAAAGTTCATGCTGCTAGTTGAAGAAACTCGAGCTGCTAGTGTAAAAGTTCAAGCTGCCAGAACAAAACAACTCAAGCTGCTCTGCTCATGCTGTCAAGAGATTCAAGCTGCTCAACAGTTTCAGAAACAGAAAGTGCTGATATTCAGGAAACGATATCTACATGAAGATTCCAGCATATCTACTATCAGAGAAGTCATTATTCGTCAAGGAAACATATCAAGAAGCAATATAAATACATAGAATAGGTCTTTCTATCGTGTGGGTTTTTCATGCATATTTTGAGTCTGTAATTGCTTTGTTGATTAAGTTTTCATAAGCCTCTAAGGTTGTAAAACCCTAAGAACAGTCTGTGTTCTTCGTCTAATCAAACAGATTAGAGGTGATTGTAATAGTTGAATTCAGCAATACAAACAGTCTTGATTAATTCTTGTGTGTTTATTCATTATTGATTCTGAAAGTTTTTGTTAAAATAATTAAGTGTTATTCCGCAAACTTCTTGATTAAACTTTGATTCAAAGCAAGATTATTGATTTATACTCTGATAAATTCAAATCAGTTAGTCTTGGTAATTCATATTTGGATCCTGACAAGTGGTATCAGAGCCAGGTTTGTCAAACCAGGTTGTTCAAATCAGGTTTTTCAAACCAGGTTACTCTTTGTTTTTCAAAGTCAAAAACTTCCTTTTAAATTTTTAATTGTTTTGCAATGGAATTTGAAAATAGCAGCAGTGGATCTGGGCAAGGACTCAAAGTGCCTATGCTCAAGCCCACTGAGTTTGAGATGTGGAAACTCAGGATTCAACAGCATATTCAATTCATTGATTATGCCATATGGGAAGCTGTTGAATTTCCTCCTGTAGTTGATCCAGAACTTGATGATGAGGGAAAACCAGTCAAAACTCCTTCAAAAACTGAACTTGAAAGAAAGGCTAGAATGAATGAAGTGAAAGCTCTTACACTTTTACAAATAGTCATTCCTAATGCTTATCAACATCAGTTCAAAAAGTTTTATACTGCTCATTCTCTTTGGAATGCTTTAGAGAAAAGATTTTCTGGTAATGCCAGTACCAAGAGAAATCAAAAGGATCTTTTGAAACAGCAGTATGAGAACTTTTCTGGTGGCAAGAATGAAAACCTTACTCAAATCTTTGACAGGTTCAACAAACTGATAAGTGAACTGGAAAGTGCAAAGGTCAATCTGGATCAAGATGAAGTCAACAGAAAGTTTCTCAGATCTGTTGGAGAAGAATGGACAGTCTATGCTGCACAATGGAGAACAAAAGACACTCTTGATGAGATAGAATTGGATGATCTGTATAACAGTTTAAGAGTTTTTGAGACTGAGATTGATGCTAAAAAGAAATCCTTTTCTTATAATCACAATACTGCTCTTCTGTCTTCTGAAAAATCTAATAACTCTGATTCTTTCTCAGGTGGTGATGGCAACTCTGCTGAAACTCACTATGAGGCTTTTGTTGCCAATGATGGATTATTTGCTCTAAATGTTGAAGACTTGGAACAAATTCATCCAGATGATCTTGAAGAGATGGATTTAAAGTGGCAGCATGCAATGTTGACCATGAGGGCCAAAAGATTTCTGAAAAAAACTGGTAGGACCAGCTTTCAAGCCAAGACAGAAGGCAAACCATCTTTTGATAAATCAAAAGTGGAATGCTATAAATGCCATAAGCTTGGTCACTTTGCCAAAGAATGTAGATCTCAAGGTCAACAGCCATCAAGGACTTCACAACCCATTCTAACATCATCATCAACAGCACTTGTCTCTCAAGAAGACAATGTGTTTGACTGGAGTGATCAGACAGAGGAAGAATTTCAAAATCAAGCACTTATGGCAGAAACATCAAATGTCTCCTCCACTGAACTGCCCTCTGAGGTAAATTCTAAACTCTGCTCTCAATCATGCAAAAATATGGTTAAAAAGTACAGAGATCATAATGAGAGCATGTGAAAAACTCTAGCCAAGATGGAAGAAAGGAGATATGAATACATGCAAGCCATAGAAGATCTGGAAAAACAGATCAATGATTATAAGGATAATGAGATTCAAATGGGGTATGATAGAACCTATCATGAGTGGGAGAAAAAGGAGCTAAATAAGAAAATAGAATCTCTGAATAAAAAGGTAGAAGAGACTGAACAAAAGGTGTTAGAGGCTAATAAGAAACTAGAATCTGTTAACATAGATCTAGGAAACTTCAAGTTAGCAAATCAAAAGCTAGAACACCTAATGGAAGTTCAATTCAAAGATAGAGTGAAATCTCAGGTCAATCCCAAAGAAGGAATAGGATACAGAGCTACTCCTCCTCCATACAACAACAAGTACATACATCCAATGAGTGAGGTTGCTGATAGACTTGTCAATGAACCACTAGATGAGTCTATGACTATTGTAGATCCTATCCTTGATAACAGTCCTGAATTAAAGGAAGATAAGAGTCAAAATAGAGACTGTGACACAATGAGTGCACCCATAGAGGTCCAAGCCCCCAGTAAGAAAGGAAAAGAGAAGATGAGTGTATGCAATGTTACTCCACAAGTTTCTGTACATTCTAACTGTAACACTGCATCTTCATCAAAAGGAAATAAAGGAAGTAAAACTGTTTCTGTCTGCAGATGCCAAAAGCATGGTGTTCAAAAGTTTCCTAAACAACAGCAGGTAAGAGGAAATCAGAGAAACAAGAACCAGAAATTGGCAGAAAAGTCTGGTTTTCCAATTCAAACTGTCAAAAGATGTTTTCACTGTGGAAGGAAGAATCACTTAGCCAAAGATTGTTTTTACAAACCAGCTGTTGCAAAACAGACTGTGCATCACACAAAATCAAATCTTATTCAGACAAAGCACTCAAAAGTGAAACCTTCCACAGCAGTTCCAAAGAAAACAGTTGATCACAGGTTTTCCAAAGTAAATAAAAAACAGTCCACACATCAAAAACAAGTTTTGGCAAAGCCTAAATCAAGTTTCAAACAAATATGGTGTGTCAAGGACAAATCTGATGCTCAAACTGCTAATGCAAAAGATCAGACTGCTAAGTCAAAATCTGATGCTGTTAGTGCAAAAACTGAAACTGTTAGCACTACAAACACAGCTCAAACTGCTGAGCATCAATCTGGAGCTGCTAGTGAACCATCTGAGACTGTTAGAAGAAAAGATGATCAAAATAGTTGGATACCTCATATAATCACCAAATACTCTCCAAAGACTCCATCAGTAGATCTCACTAAATATAAGAAGTCAAAAACAGTATTTAGTTATGTCAATATACAAGGCCAACCCAAAACCAATTTGGTTTGGGTTTACTCCACTACTAACTAAGCTGATTATTGTGCAGGGCAACCACAGGTCTCCTCATAGAACAAGATGGCATCTGGACAGTGGATGCTCTAGGCACATGACAGGCAACTCTGAGTGCTTGTCAAATTTCAAAGGTTTTGATGGAGGTTTTGTTGCATTTGGAGGCAACTCAAAAGGAGGTAAGGTTACAGGTAAAGGTACTGTTAATGCAGGCA
The DNA here is from genome assembly GCA_020465985.1 of Centrapalus pauciflorus. NCBI lineage: Eukaryota > Viridiplantae > Streptophyta > Magnoliopsida > Asterales > Asteraceae > Centrapalus > Centrapalus pauciflorus. The sequence goes on along the minus strand of JAANYP010004569.1, from coordinate 127,425 downwards.
ACATGACATTCCATGATGTTTTGTATGTTGAACAGCTTAAGTACAATTTATTGAGTGTCTCTCAAATCTGTGACAAACAAAACATTGTTCTGTTCACAGATTCTGAGTGCATTGTTCTTTCAAAAGATTTCAAAGTTCCTGAAAATCTTGTTTTACTAAGAACACCAAGAAAGGACAATGTTTACTGCCTGGACACAGATCTCTTAACTAAATCAAATACTTTAAGCTGTTTAATATCCAAAGCATCATCAAATGAGTCTGCTCTTTGGCATAGAAGGATGTGTCACATGAACTTCAAGTCCATGAATGCTTTAGTTAAAAAGAATCTGGTAAGAGGCTTACCACAAAAGGAGTTCATTTGTGATGATCATTGTGTAGCATGCCTTAAAGGTAAGCAACACAAAACTTCTCATAAGACCAAAGAAGTAAATTCAATCTCATTTGTCCTTCAGTTGCTACATATGGATCTATTTGGTCCAACATCTGTTTTGAGTTTGAATAAAAGGGCATACTGTTTAGTCATTGTTGATGATTTCACCAGATTTACTTGGGTTTACTTTCTTAGGTCCAAAGATGAAACTGCTGAGCTAGTTAAGTCTTTTATCCTTAAGATAGAAAACCAATCAAATTCCAAAGTTAAGGTGATAAGATCAGACAATGGAACTGAATTTAAAAATCACATTCTAAACAGTTTCTGTGAGTCCAAAGGCATTGCTAGACAATATAGTGCACCAAGAACACCACAACAAAACGGTGTAGCTGAAAGAAAGAACAGAACATTAATTGAGGCTGCTAGAACAATGTTAGCTGATTCAAATCTGCCAATGACTTTCTGGGCAGAAGCTGTTAATACAGCCTGTTATGTTCTAAATAGGGTTCAAGTTGTTCAATCACAAGGGAAAACTCCCTATGAGTTATTCCATAACAGAAGTCCCCTAATTGCTTTCTTCAAGCCTTTTGGATGCCCATGTACTATTCTTCACACTAAGACTCACTTAGGAAAGTTTGAAAGTAAAGCTGAAGAAGGATTCTTTGTAGGATACTCAACTCAAAGCAAAGCCTATAGAGTATACAACAGTGTGTCTAAAACAATTGAAGAAAGTGTCAATGTTGAATTTAATGAAAATACTGCTAATATCAAAGGCACTGGTCCTGATTGGTTGTTTGATTTAGATTCACTAACACATTCTCTGAGCTTTGTTGAATATACTGCAGAAGCTGATGCATACAGGGTTGAAGCTGCTAACACAAATTCTCATGCTGCCAATACAATTTCTCAAGCTGTTGGCACAAAGTTTCAGACTGCTGCAGATTCAACAAGTTGGGATGAGTACACCACTCTACCACTTCTGTCATGTGATCCTCCAGGGGTACTGAATGCCCAACATGATGCACATCCAGATACTGAAGTGCCACTCCCAAGTCCTGAGAGAACAGCTCCTAATCAAAGGGACACAGCCCCAGATTCAAGTCAAGTTGTTCCTGAAGCTGATCCTTTTACTAGTTCTGATGGAGATGATACAAATCTTGGAACTTCTTTTCAAACAGAGAGAGAGCCCACACTAAGGGTTCACAAGTATCACCCTCTAAATCAAATACTGGGTGATCCAAGCACTCCTGTTCAAACAAGGAAAATGGTTCACAATGAGACTGCTGCTGCTGAACAAGGAGTTCCTGAATTCAGTCTAGCTGCTTTTGAACATGCCTGTTTCATGTCTCAACTAGAACCCAAAAAGGCATCAGAAGCATTAAGAGATTCATCCTGGATTGAAGCTATGCAAGAACAGCTTTTACAGTTCAAAATTCAGAATGTATGGACTCTGGTGGATCTTCCTAAAGGTAAGAGAGCAATTGGTACAAGATGGGTGTTCAGAAACAAGAAGGATGAGAGAGGGATAGTCATCAAGAACAAAGCAAGGCTAGTAGCACAAGGGTACACTCAAGAAGAAGGCATTGATTATGATGATGTATTTGCTCCAGTAGCAAGAATTGAAGCCATCAGACTATTTCTAGCCTATGCAAGCTTCAAAGGATTTAAAGTGTATCAAATGGATGTCAAGTCTGCTTTCCTGTATGGGTCAATTGAAGAGGAAGTATATGTGTGTCAACCTCCTTGTTTTGAAGACTACAAGTATCCAGACAGGGTGTACAAGCTAGACAAGGCCCTCTATGGTCTTCACCAAGCCCCCAGAGCATGGTATGACACTCTGTCATCATATCTTCTACAGAATGGATTCAAGAGAGGCACTCTGGACAAAACACTTTTCACTAAATCCATCAAAGCTGAGATTTTACTTGTCCAAATCTATGTGGATGATATCATCTTTGGCTCAACAAATGATGGTTTGTGCAAAGAATTTGAGACCCTGATGCACAAAAAGTTTCAAATGAGTTCAATGGGGGAACTCACATTCTTTCTAGGGCTGCAGGTTAAACAGAAGCCTACTGGTCTATTCATAAGTCAATCAAAGTATGTCAAAGACATACTGGAAAAGTTTGGCTATCAAGACACAAAGGTTGCAAGCACTCCTATGGATCCTCATAAACAGCTCCATACAGACAAAGATGGCATAGATGTGGACATTCATCTATACAGATCCCTTATAGGATCTCTCATGTATCTAACATCTTCCAGACCTGATATTATGTTTGCTGTCTGTGTGTATGCTAGGTTTCAATGCTCTCCAAAGGATTCTCACTTGGTTGCTGTTAAGAGAATCTTTAGATATCTTAAAGGCCAACCACATTTAGGCCTATGGTATCCTAAAGACTCTCCTTTTGAACTAACTGCTTATTCTGACAGTGACTATGGTGGATGCAACATTGACACGAAATCCACAACTGGTGGATGTCAATACTTAGGAGCAAGACTGGTCTCTTCGCAATGCAAAAAGCAAACAACTGTCTCCACATCATCCACTGAAGCAGAATACGTAGCAGCTGCAAGCTGCTGCTCCCAGGTAATGTGGATTCAAAATCAACTAAGAGACTATGGTATTAATTTCTTATCCACTCCTATTTATATTGACAATTCAAGTGCAATCAACATTGTGCAAAACCCAGTGAATTTCCCAAAAACCAAGCATATAGAAATCCGATTTCACTTCATCAGAGACTGTAATGAAAAGAAGTTAATCCAAGTTACCAAAATACATACAGATGATCAGTTAGCTGATCTATTTACAAAACCTTTTGATGTGGGAAGGTTCACTTTCCTAGTATCAAATATTGGTATGGTAAACATGGATTAATTGGTTTTCATTATTATCTACTCAGTATGCTTATTTAAGGGGGAGACACTGTTTGATTGAAAAGTTGCCTAATTTTAAACTAACAGCATGAGAATTTTCTCATGCTGCTAGTTCATTTTCTCGGACTACTAGTTATTTTCACTTGATCTGTCAAAGTGTGCAGGGTATTTGGGTAATTTTTCAAATGTGTGCGCGGGACCCAACCTTTCGAAACCTTTAAAGGTCCCGATTTCGTTCAGTTGTAACTACCAGTTACAAATTCTTCTTCCACGGCCTCTTGCTTTCTCTCTGAACGAATCACACATTCTTCTTTCAAACCCTAAACCTCGTTTCTTCATCAATGGAGTTCGTAAAAGAACACAACTGCCTCCCATACACCCTAAAACACGCTGAACTTCAACCGTTTCATGCAATGATGGATTTCCTCAGGCACTCCCATATCCATTATGCCCTATCCATTAACCCTACTATATACATCTCCCATATTGAACAGTTTTGGAATCATGCATCTGTTCAAACCATCAATGGAGTGCCTACCCTCATATCCAAGATTGATGGAACTGTCATCAATATCACTGAGGAATCCATCAGACGTCACTTGCATCTTCAAGATGCCTCAGGTATAACCGACCTATCCTTTCAAGCCTTACACTTTGGTCTTCAAAATATTGGTTATAGGGGTCCTGCTGATTCTTTTACTTTTCTTAAGGCACATTTTTCTCCTAAATGGAAATACCTTGTGCATGTTATTCAGCAATGTTTAAGCCCCAAAAGAACTGGTTGGTCTGAGTTTTCTTCAAATATTGCCACTGCCTTAGTGTGCTTTTCTACTGGCCAACAGTTCAATTTTTCTAACATGATTTTTCAGGGGATGTTAAGGCATCATTCCCTATAGAATGGGAAATTTCTCATGTATCCTAGATTTTTGGCAAAAATTATTGCACACACCTGCACAACTCCACATTTACATAAACGGATACATGTTTCCCATAGGCACTCACTGTCTTCAATTAAAAGGCTGTTAAAGCCAAGTGCCAATTTTGTAAGTATAGATGTTCCATTGCCCTCTGCAATGATGAACATCATTCCAGGAAACAGAGGAGAGGGTCCTGAGCAGACACAGCCCAACATTCCTGCTTCACCCCCAGGACCCCAACCCACTCCTCATGATACAAATATTCCATCTGATCCTTTTGTACAGCCAAAACGCCCACTAAGATACTTATATAAAAGAAAAAGGGGACCAGGAGCTCCTTCCTCCTTCTCCCATCAACAAGAACCATATATCCCTGTGCAGAAGGATACTTCTGCACAGAATATCCAAAGGGAACCAGTTGAGGAAACTCCCATCCTCTCTCAGAAGGTGAACATCTCTTCAGAGATGGTTCATATGAGTTCTGTGGCTGGCACTACTGATGTCTCTGCACAAGAGGCACAGGACAGGGCCAACATAGCTAAGACCACGCTCATGGCAACAGCAAGTGTGCAAACACAAGCTGGAAGTCCCCAGAACCAAGAAAAGAGGGGCCCAGAAGTTTCTACTTCTGGTCTTAATGTCAGTGATAGATCACAAGCACCCCAGGTGTTTTCTGATCTTGAGACAAGTCTGCAACTCATGCTTTTGACGGATCCCAAGCTGAAACCTACTGTAGCCATGTTGGAATATCAAATGTCCATCATTGCTGCACAGGGGGCTCAAATTTTTGAACTCAAACAGGCAGAGGCTGCTCAGAATAAGCGAATGGATTATCTTCACAAAGGGTTCACCCTCTGTGGAAATAAAATTATGAAATTAGAGCAAATGATTCAAACCCAAGGGGCAACGGTTGTAGGTCCTTCTGACCAAACCAATGCTTCCAAAAAGGGGGAGAATCAGGAGGTTCCCAAGTCAGTTCAAGCAGCTCCAACAACAACAGTCCAAGCAGCACCAACAGTTCCAGTTTCTAGGCTAGCAGTCCCAACAGCTTCTCAAGCTGTTAGCCTAGAAACTCAAGCTGCTCCTTCAAAAGCTATTGGAGTTGTGATCAGGGAAGGTATTCAAGCTCCATCAAGCACAGTCCAAGCTACAACATCTGCTGCAAAAGACAAGGGCAAGGGCATTCTCATTGAGTCTCCAAAGCATAAATTCTCTTCCAAAGAAGCCTAAATTGCCTTTGATGCTGAAATTGCCAAAAGAATAGCAGAAGAACAGGACAAGGAATTAGATCAGCAAGCCCAAACCCCAATGGATGATGATGAGACTTTAGGTGATTACTTAAACGGGTTTGTGGTTAAGCAAGGAGCAAAGAAGAGAAAGATGCCAACAGGGCACTCCAAAGCTGAGCACAGAAGATTTTTGATAAATTTTGCATTTGCAGCAGGTATCCCAAAGAAAATGGCTCAGTCCATGCCAACTGAAAGGCTGCAAGAGATTCATGACAAGGAGATGGACAAAAGAAAGAGAACAAAAGTCTCTCCAGAAGCTCAACCATCCCAAGAAATCCAACCATCAACTCAATCAGTTCAGCCTAAAGCTGATGCCAGTGCATCTGCTCCCTCTGATCAAGCAGATATTTCTATTCCTTCATCTGTTAAGAGGGTGCTCTTTGAGCATCACTTGCAAAAGGCTATGGAGATAGAGAAGCTGATTGATCAGCATGATTTCACAAAGCCTCAAATCAACTACTGGTTTGCTAAATCACTGGATGACCGTGACTTGAGAATCAAATTTGTAATCAGAAGAGAGTCTGGTCCTGAAGAAGAGTATGATACTTTTTGGCAAATAGTTCAGAAGCTGACCAGAGATGAGCTGATAAAGATGTACAACATAGGGTCTGTTACACAAGTGAGATCTGCTCTTCCACAAGTAAAGCAACTCATCAGAGATCTAAGTACAGTGGTTGACCCTGAATTTGCAAGACAAGAGATAGAAGATGCTGAGAAGAAAGGGAAAAAGATCAAGCAAATCGATCTGTTTGTCAAGTCAAAGACATACAGAATCAAATTCACAGATGGGTCTGGTATCTTCTTAAATCTTGAGTTTTACAATTTTTCAAAAGATATGTTGCTGCAAATAAAATCAGCTAGAATATCTTGTGATAAAGAAGAGATGAAGAGAGAATTTTTGAAGGCTATAGATCATAAACTTGCACAGCTGTAAGTTTTGTAAGCCTTGGTTTGTAAATAACAGCTTACTTATTCATTTCTTTTTTGTATAGAACTTAAAGTCTTGTGTAAAGAATTTAAGTTAGGGGGAGATTGTTGGGAAATAGTTTAAATATATTCAAGCTGTTAGTTAGACTTCTCAGATTGTTAATAGTTTTTATATGTAAATACAAAGTTCATGCTGCTAGTTGAAGAAACTCGAGCTGCTAGTGTAAAAGTTCAAGCTGCCAGAACAAAACAACTCAAGCTGCTCTGCTCATGCTGTCAAGAGATTCAAGCTGCTCAACAGTTTCAGAAACAGAAAGTGCTGATTTTCAGGAAACGATATCTACATGAAGATTCCAGCATATCTACTATCAGAGAAGTCATTATTCGTCAAGGAAACATATCAAGAAGCAATATAAATACATAGAATAGGTCTTTCTATCGTGTGGGTTTTTCATGCATATTTTGAGTCTGTAATTGCTTTGTTGATTAAGTTTTCATAAGCCTCTAAGGTTGTAAAACCCTAAGAACAGTCTGTGTTCTCGTCTAATCAAACAGATTAGAGGTGATTGTAATAGTTGAATTCAGCAATACAAACAGTCTTGATTAATTCTTGTGTGTTTATTCATTATTGATTCTGAAAGTTTTTGTTAAAATAATTAAGTGTTATTCCGCAAACTTCTTGATTAAACTTTGATTCAAAGCAAGATTATTGATTTATACTCTGATAAATTCAAATCAGTTAGTCTTGGTAATTCATATTTAGATCCTGACAAAGAACAAATCACTTGACTCATTCTTGAATTCAATAGGAATTACACATCAGTTTTCAGCTGCTCGAACTCCACAACAAAACGGTGTCGTTGAAAGAAGAAATCGGACACTAGTGGAATCAGCTAGGACGATGCTGGCATATTCCAATTTACCGTTATTTTTGTGGGCAGAAGCAGTTGCAACAGCTTGTTTCACACAAAATCGTTCAATAATAAATAAGAGATTCGGAAAGACTCCTTATGAACTGAGTAATAAACGAATACCTAATATTAAATTTTTCCATGTCTTTGGTTGCAGATGCTTTATTCGGAACGATAAAGACAATCTTGGAAAGTTTAATCAAAAGGCAGATGAAGGAATATTCATCGGGTATTCAAAGGAGTCGTTTGCCTTCCGAGTGTACAACAAGAGAACCAAGACAGTCAACGAAAGCGTAAATGTCAAATTCGACGAAGGAATGGTAATGGCTTCTGAACACCCCAGTTCAGGACCCGAACCTAATATGCAGACTTCGATGGAGTCAACTAAACAAAATGCTGAACACTCAGAATTACATAAGTTGTTTGAGAATTTTTATGAAGACTATTTTGAGAAGCCCAAAACTAATGTTCAAAATTTGGTGCCTGACAGGATTACTGAATATCCAGTCATAGTCTCTGATCTTTCTCAACAACAAGGTTCAGAAGAAACTGGAGAAGCCTCAACAGCAAATGTGCAGTCAACTACTGAGATTGTACAACCAATTGAACCTCCATATTCTTCTGAAACCCCCATTACTTCTGAACATTCAGAAGCTCCTACCTCAGATATCCCACCTACAACATCTAAAGTAACTCCCGAACCATATCTAGATCTCAATCCCAACCAAGACCAAATAGAACGTTTCCACATACAGTTAAGTGGACAAGAAATCACCCAATAGAAAACATCATTAGTGATCCATCTGCGTCAGTCCAAACCAGAAGGGCAACTATAAATGAATGCTTATTTTCAAATTTTTTAAGTAAACTAGAGCCAAAGAATGTAAAAGAAGCCCTTCTGGACGCTGATTGGATTGTGGCGATGTAAGAAGAACTGAACCAGTTCGAACGTTTAAAGGTCTGGAGACTTGTTGAGCGCCCAAAAGACAAATCCATTATAGGCACGAAATGGATCTTTAAGAACAAGAAAGATGAACATGGTGTCATCATTCGGAATAAAGCTCGTCTCGTGGCCAAAGGATACAGCCAACAAGAAGGGATTGATTATGATGAAACATTCGCACCAGTTGCACGAATTGAAGCTATTAGAATGTTTTTAGCTTTTGCCGCTCATAAAAATTTTACAGTATATCAAATGGATGTTAAAACTGCGTTTTTAAACGGGGAGCTAACAGATGAAGTATATACATATCAGCCCGAAGGGTTTACTAATCCTTCGAAACCTGATCATGTATATAATTTAGATAAGTCACTGTATGGCCTTAAACAAGCACCTCGAGCTTGGTATGATGCACTCTCAACATATCTGTTGAGATGTGGATTTACAAAAGGTGCAGTTGACACAACCCTGTTTATAAAACGTCAGGGGTCAGATATCATAGTTATACAAATATATGTAGATGATATAATATTTGGGTCAACAAATCCAGAATTTTATAAGAAATTCGCATTTTTAATGTCCAAAAATTCGAAATGAGCATGATGAGGGAAATAAATTTTTTTCTTAGGATTACAAGTAAAACAATTAACTGATGGTATTTTTATCAATCAGTCAAAATATATACAAGACATATTAAAGAAATTTAACATGGTCAATAGTAGTCCTATGAAAACTCCCATGGCTCCGGATTCAAAGTCAAAACTCGATGCGGACATCTCAGGGAAACCTGTAGATGTGACTCATTATCGAGGTATAATTGGGTCATTAATGTACTTAACAGCTAGTAGACCAGATATTATGTTTGCTACATGTGTCTGTGCTAGATATCAGGCAAATCCTAAAGAATCACACTTAACAGCTGCGAAACAAATTTTAAGATATCTCAAAGGAACTCCAAATCTTGGTTTGTGGTATCCTAGAGAATCTTCATTTAATCTGACTGCTTTTTCTGACGCTGATCATGCAGGTGATAAGATGGACAGAAAGAGTACGTCTGGAGCAGTACAATTCTTAGGTGACAAACCCGTATGTAGGTCATCCAAGAAACAACATTGTGTTTCATTGTCTACAGCTGAAGCAGAGTACGTTGCTATATCGTCTTGCTGTTCTCAGGTGTTGTGGATGAAGAGCCAACTACGCGATTACGGGTTTACACCAAAGAAAATTCCAATATATTGTGATTCTCAGAGCGCAATAGCTATTGCATCAAATCCGGTGCAACATTCAAATACAAAACACATTGACATTCGGTATCATTTCATAAAAGATCATGTAGAAAATGGAAATATAGAATTATATTTTGTACCTACTGAATATCAACTAGCTGATTTGTTTACCAAAGCGTTAGATGAAAAGCAGTTTAATTTTGTGGTATACAAATTAGGTATGTTGAATCGTTAAGATTTAATAATTCAGTAGTTTCAAAATATAATTTTAAAATTTCCAATTTTTTAGTGATTTTATCTGATGTTAAATTCATGAATCATAAAAAGTTTATATTTTTTTGGAATTTAACAAGATCTGGATTGTCATGTGCAGGGGGAGCAGAAAAGAAATTTATCTGATTTTGAATAAATCTGATAAAAATTATCTGTTATTTTGTAGGGGGAGCAGAGCTGAGAAAATGAATATATTTTTGAGGGGGAGCAACTTTCAGAATTTCAAGGGGGAGCAAATGAGTATTGTAAAGAGTTTTAATATTTTTTAATTTTTTTTTTGTGTGGTTTTCAATTTTTTTTTTGTTGTTCTTTGTGTGTGCAAATTTTTTTAATTGTGTATATTTTTTTTAGTACATTTTTAAAATTTTTTGTTTGTTTGTTGAATAACAGAATTTTTTTTTTGTTTTGTGTGGTTTTAAATTTTGTTTGAAATTCAAATTTTATCTTGGTATTTGTAATTTTTTTTAGTCACAAATTTGGGTGAAAACATAATTAGTGGGCTAATTTGAATTAGATGTTGGGCCGGGTTTTTCAAATGTGAAAAAAAAAAAAGTAAAATGGGCCGGGTAAAATTGGCCTATAAATTTGAATTTTCAAATTCAAATTCCTTTTTCCGGAAAATATATCACTTCATCTATCCACTCAGTCTCCTCTCAACAGGAGACTGTTTCAATTGAACACAGGGATGAACTATACAATCTATCCGAAAGTCACTTGGACTTAATGGATATTGAAACAAGTGCACAACTGCCCGTGTGTACGACTTCTTTTCAATCACCGAGTCTAGCTCCTATACAGTCTAGGACACTTGAGTCACCCTCATTTGTTGAAGTGAGTGTGGTTGAACTTAGTGTTCCCACTGGAACATCCTCAGTAACGGAAGCATTTGTTGCTCCGTCACTTGAAGAGGGTGGAAGTCCAGTCAGAGAAACAACACTACCAACTCTGAGCACTGGCCACACAGAAGTACTTTATACAAGTTCGACTGTTGTGACAACTGGAAGTCTACGTGACCCAGTGGTGACATTATCCCCATTTGTTACTGAATCCACATTGACAAAAGCATTGAATGACGCTGTGTCGGGAGTAAATACACATGTTTCTAATCAATTAGCTGAGGTAATGGCCCAAATGACAAACATTCAGAAGTTTTTAAAGGGGAAGGATGTTGCAGAGGAGTCTGTTAAGCAATCTGAGTCAAAACAAGCCATAGAAGAATTAAAGGAAGATTTGAAGGACTTTGTTTTTGAACAATTTGATGAGATGAGAGAACGCATGATCAGCTTAGAAAGTACTGTGATAACTGCGTTAGGTAATCTCTCAGAAAGAGTGGCTGCAGTTGAAGAAACTTGCAAGGCTCAAGCTTCCTCGTCCAAGAAGAAACAGGATGAGCATGACGAAGACTCCGATGATGCTCCTGATGAGGGGGAGAAGAGGAGAAAGCTTGATGAACCAATGCCTGGGATATTAATGATTACATATCCAGAAAAGGAGCCGGAAGTTCAGGAGAAAGAAGCTGGGGGATCTAAAGAATCGGCTGGTGAACAAAGAGAGCTGGGATTGATTCTTCATGAAGATGTTCCAGTTCCTTTGAACATTCAGTCTGATATTTATCACTTTGTTGAGTATATTGATTCAGATGAAGATGTTCAAGAGAAAAGTCATGATCTAAGTATTCAAGAAACAGGAGAAGAGAGAGAGGAGTATATTGAAGTATCTGAAGATGATGATATAATCGCTTTGACTGATGTAGATTTTAGAGCTGAAAGAATTGAGGAGGAGGAAGTGTTAGTTGAGGAAATTTTGAAGGATGTCGAATCGACACCAACGGTTGAATAGCGTGAGGTGGTTGTACAAATTAAAGAGGAATTTGAAGAGTTTCAAGTTGAGAGCAGTGTGGCTCAAGAAAAAGTTGTATTGAATGAAGTTGAAGTGATGGATAGGTTTTTCAACGAGTATGTGCTTGCCGATGAATCTAAGAAACAACATAGACTTAGATTTGAAGCACAACAAGTGGTTCAGAGAGAGATTCAAGATATGCTGACTTTGTTGAATAAGAATGAGATCAGCAAGAAGAAGGTGAAAAAGCTTGAGCTTCCAGAGAATAGATCTGCGAAATTTATCAGAAAAAGGAACAAGATGCCTTATATTGAAGATATTCTGGAGAAACGGATCTTTTGCAAGAAACAAGCTCCATGTTCATTCCACAAGTTGTTTAGAGTACTAGAGCCGAACATGCCTAATCTGGTTAACTATGCCAGTTTTCTGAGAAACAAAACACAGGAGGTTGAGAAGGTCAAGAGCGAATTCAGAATAGTGGACCTGGTGAAGATTGAAAAAGAAAGATTTGTCAAGATTTTTTATCCAAAATTCACAGTCACTAGATCAGATGGAAATACTTATGTGTTCACAGAAGCTGATATGTTTAACATGCACTTGGTAGATATTGAAGATCTTTTTGATGAATTGTGCAGAAACAAAAGAAATGAACACTGTAGATTTGCACTTAATACACTGTTTCACTTCATGCATACCAAGTTGGTATTGATGTCAGTGCAAGATCTACAGATAGGGGTTGAAAGAGGCATGAGGAAGATCAACATGACAGCGCCTCACAGAGATATCAAATTTGCTGGTGAGCTGAAAGAATTTCAAGTGATCATGGTGAAGCATCCAGCAGTCATGTATAAAGATCGGAATAAGAAGTTAAGAGCAATGAGGAGTGTGGAGCTGAACAAGTTTTCAGATGGTACTTTGATTAAAGTTTTAAGTGGTTTGAAAGGTAAGCTTGCAGCAGATCAGAAAAGAAAGACAAAGAAAGGAGCCTTATCTGTTAACGATCGAAGACTCATGGTTGAGTTTATTTCAAAGATTGAATGGAGGCTTTCGGATCGTAAAAGTATCAGAAGATTTGAACAAAAGCTGGGCTTATCGGTTTAACGACTTTGCTATTTTCATCAAAGGGGGAGAATGTTAGGATATGTTTTAGTTGATGAAAACAAAGTCTAGGGACTACTTTTGTATTTCCTTGATAGTTAGTTAAATTGTATAAATAGCATCTTTGACTTTCTATTTTAGATATATAACAGATTATCATTTTGTACGCATTCAAATCAGAGATAGCAGCTACTGTACACGAATATTCTCAATCATCATTTTGTAATCATCAGTTCATCAATCTAATCATTCGGTCAGTGTTTAATTCATTTTATTGTTCTTGATTAATTCATATTGTTGATTGATTGGTAAAAACTTAATTTCACACATTCGACATTGGTCTTGACTTTTAATAATTACTTGATGATCTTTGACTTTAGCGAGCACTTCTGTTCTCTTCTTTAGACTTTGTTTTCAGAGAGAGTTGTCTTCATAAATGCGTCAAGTTCAAAGGAAAGTTTATTAACAACTGCATATATACAATAAAGTTACACTTGCTTATGAACTTCACTATATAAGGTCACCGACTCTCAAGGTCATTGATGACTCTTACTGAATAGGTTTTTTTGATCATTTTCTATAAATTATAAAAAACAAGACCTAAAAAATCTCTAAATGGCTCGTAACAAAACGAAAAGTGAAGACACAAGCGATAACAATATCTATTGATAGATCGATCAATAAACCCAAATCCAAAATGTAAAGAAATTTTAATTCTTTTACACCTTAATTGTTTTCAGCTAGAAAATAACATCTATGAATGATTCAATTATGCATAAATGATTTTGTTAATGTTTATTTAAATTTTTTTATATGTATAATTTCTACATTTCCTCTTTACTTGGCCATCAATTCATATTTGAATTCACGAATATTGTAACAATCTAGTCTTATCTGAACTTTAATTTCTGTTTTTGATTCAATAATGTAAATTTTATTACATTATTAGTATTGTAATTTTAATTAAATAATGAAAATATTTAATTAAGATAAATTAAATTAGTGATGACAAAATGAAGATAAAATCTTTATTAAAGAAAATCAGATGTTGAGGGGTTAAAATTGCCAAAACCCAAAAGTCTTGAAATAAAAAAGACCTTAAGTCTTTTATTTCTCTCATTTCATCATCTCATTACTCAAAACTCTCTCTCTCTCTCTCTCTCTCTCTCTCTCTAAAATCAGCTGGAAACTCAAAGAATCAGAAGAAGAATTCTTGAATCTAACAGAAGATTATCAAGAATCAGTAAAATTTAAGGTAATAAATCAAATCTTCAAGCTTTATTTGGTATTTTAAGAGTTTAAAATGCATAAAAATCGGATTTATAATCTGTAAAATTCGTGTTGCATGTATGAAATATTGGTTAGAAATCATATAATGAAACCCATAAATGATTCAGAAACAAAAATCGTTGATTAAATCATCCAAAAAGTGCAAAAATGTGAGTTTTTATTAACTTTTGTGTTCTTGAGAAAAATTCAACATTTTGGACAAATCTGCTAGATTTAAAGTGTTAAAGAAGGGGAAAACAGTGTAGAAACACCCCAAAAGTGATAATATAACGTTGGATTTATTTGCATGTAAATAAAATTAAGTTTGGTGAATTTTTGGTAAAAACCCGTATGGGTCGACCAACAAATCTGCAAGTCGACTCGGCGAGTCGCCAAGAACACCAAGAATTTCTGAAATTTTTCTAAGTGTTGAATCCAAATTTCGGTTGAGACCCGAGTTCGGATGCGATCTGAATTCGGTTTGACCCGAGTTCGGATGTGATCCGAATTCGTTTTTGACCCAAATTCGGATGGGTTAATCTCGGATCATGATGCTTTTCGGATGCATGCGAATTCGACCGAAGATCCGCATTTCGGACCTCGACTCGCTGAGTCGGTCCCAGATGGTGCGAATTCGGATGTGATTTATATTATCCGAAATTAAGGCTAAGAAACTAACTTTTTTTGGATATGCTTTTATGACTTAATAAAATATATAATTTAGTGCCAATACATGCAATATTAATCGAAATATGAGGTATTTATATGCGAATCTTGTGCATAAAATACAATTGAAAAGATTATGAGTTATCAGAATCAAGCCAATGAAATTCCAAAGATTGATAATGATATTGTTATGAAATAATTCTGGACATGTTCAGATAAATTCTGAACAAAGAACTAAAGATTTAAGGGTATTGAAAGTGGGTCACAGATTTGAAAAGAAAAGCCAAAGATCAGATAGACAAAGATTAAATATAAAAATCCTGAGATAACTCAGGTGGTGGATTTAATCTGCTTGATAAAGACGACAGAAACAGTGAGTTATAGATATTCAGTTTTGCATGCCAGACTTCCGGTTGAGACATATTGTTGATGATAGATTATTTGACATTCATACTTGCTCAGCTAGATTGTGACCTGTGCACACCATGGTTCGGTGATGCCATGTGGATCATGATAACTATTTGACTTATCATTCCGCATGACATTGTACTTACAGTTCATTTCAGATGCTATGAAATTATTGCTATCATGACTTTGATTACTATGCTTTCCTTATTGATCGCATCTTTGACATATCGACTCAGCTTAGCATGATTAGCCTTGTCGGTCTATTGTTCTAGACCTAGCTATGTCACCAGTTCTATTGAACTTGGTATTGATACTCCGATGATCCCCCATGAAGACCACTGGTAGCTAGCCCAGCATAAGTGGATAGCTTCCACTAAAAGCGTGAGCGTGGGCTGAACATCATCCAACTCCATTACTACTATGTCTCAATCATGAGTGCCTGTAGCGGCAGTCCAGACATATCACGCTTGACCCATGATCCGCTTGATTAATGCATGTAATCTGAAAATCTATATTCTCACTAAGCTTTGCTTACAGATGTTGTTTACACTTTTTACAGGAAAAGATAAAGGAAAGTCACCTGCTGGACCTAGTTCTTAGGTCTTACAGGATCAAGATTGAAGTTTTCTATAGACCACTACTCAACAAACCCTTCGGTACTGATTGGCAGATGATAATTGTGGTGGTCTGGGTAGACTTGATTTGATTGTATGATGACATGAATTAGATTAGTCTGGTACCCTTTATAAGTTTAATTTGAAAACTGTAATCTGTACTAAAATTGTATTAAACTTATCCTAATGTTTGTACTTGTAATTTGAAATTCCACAATATAATTACTCTATCTTAGTTATGATTGATATCGTGTTGCAAGATGTGGGACCTAGACTCGTGATGACTGCCCCGTAAGGGGTGGTCTTCACAAATATTCACACAGTACTACATAATAAACGTACTTTCATAAATGAGGAGAATCAAGTAGTCAACACATTGACTCTAATTTACCTTAACCCATTAGCAATATACTAGTCTAATTATCACTCGTTATCATAATTATCACTTCCAATCCAACTCAATAGTAATATACATTTTTTTGTCTTGCAATCTAGTTATTGGGAACATAAAATCAGCGGATTTTCACGTATCAAACTCTAACACATGCCTTTTAACTATGAGTTATATGATCTATCTCTTTTATGTTGGCTGTGAGATCGGTTGCTAAGACCTCTACATGATGGGCTATCCTTTTTTAAAGTAAATTAAGTGGTAGTGAGGTTTGGTGCTCGCAGTGCCAAAAGATGCCTTTTGGCATCTGTATGACCGAGGAACACCACGCCACAAAGGTGGTAGCATTAACTTGGTGTCGGTTATGGTATATTTGTGTCGAGCAAATGAAGAAAAAGGGAGGGAGGGAGAGAGAGAGAGAGAGAGAGAGAGAGAGATGAAAAAAGACGTTTGTTTGTTTATTTTTTAGTGGTACAGAAAGATGGTTGTTAGAAACTTTATTTCTTGTAATTCAAACTTGTGTAATTGCGCTAAATTGTAAATATTTAATTATACACTAAAGGGGATATTGTTAGCCCTAAAATAGTGTATAATTAAATATATAAAAGTCTAGGTTCAATTTGTATATAGGAATAGTTTACTTTGTATGGAATCTTAATTTCATAGACTTTGAGAGGAGTGTTTGGACAAACCCCCAAATTTAAGCTTGGGTATAAATAATATTTTTCTCCTAGGATTTTAAAGAAGCCACCATCCTATGTGTGTGTTTTAGAGTGTGAAAGTTCCTAGAGATTGAGTGCCCAAATTCTCTCTTTGTAATCTTCATATTTTTAATACAAAATCATTTGGTTTATTGTATTTGAGTGCAAAATATATTGGGAATCAAGTTATCAGCAATAATCATTTTCATGGTTTGAGTGATATAAAAAGATGGAATCGACGGATTTAAAAAATCAGATCTATGTAGATAGTGGAATGGTGGTACTGAAAAATTGTCATCCCTTTTACCCTCAATATACATACTTTAATACCTCAACATAATTTTCCATATTCGTAAATAACTCAAGGGGTTAGCCGCATATTTATGCAACGACGTTTTCATCTTTTATCAATTTATGCAACAATATCACTTTTAGCACAATTTATGCAATAATGTATGAGTGTGTTATCAAAAAAAGCAACGCCGTTTTCTCTCTTTTAACAACTAATGCAACGAAATTATTTTTAACATGATTTATGTAATAATGTTTGAACTTATTATTAAAATATGCAACATCTAATCTACTTATTTATCTAGTAAATTAATAGTTTGTTGTATAAAATTCGAGTCACCATCTCTATAAATATCATATGGGTTGAGTGAAAAGCTTATTTGATTTCCATATGACATTTTGTTTCTATTGGTGTATTATAATATTTTTTTCATAACAGGGTTAAAAAGTTGTTGCTCATTTCTATAAGATGGTTGAGGAAATTTGTAACCCATAACTCAAATAACTTCATCTCAATTTAACGGGTTTTACATGTTGTAATTATAGTGCATAAACTAATTAAAATTTGGATTTACTTTTAGTTAAACATGATCGAGTGTAGTATATCATTTTATTAACTTAAATTTGAACTTTTAATATAAATTATCTATAGAAAAAATAGTATTTTGAATAGTGGTGTGTTGGTGGGGTAGTGTAAGGGATGGAAATTAGCAATCGTCACGCGAACACACGATCGAGTCGACCATTGGTGGATATGAACGAAGTTAATGGATGAGTATTGGATATGGAATGGATATGGATGAATATTGAATAGGATAAGTACGACGATTTATCTTCCATGCATAATATTCTTTTGCGCCAAATGAATATATTTTTTCCTTTTATTTTATGTGATTATTCAAATCTATATATGTTTATTGCATAATTATGTAGTTAGATCTAAAAATATAGTAACTTGTTAATCCAAAATATTCATGCAACAATGATAATAAGAATAATAATCAAGATGAACGATAAAAACAATATGAATAGATTAAACCTTGAATGAAAAACACGAAGAACACAAATGTTATTCTCTCTAAGCTTGAACTACCAAATGTTCTTTCACCTTGATATGCCTTAGGTTTCACCTTCAGTTACACAAACTAATAACCTAGAAAACCCCATTTATAGGAAAACTTGAAAACCCTAATAGGCCAAAGCCCATGGACTCAACTATTAAAGCTCGTGCATAATAACCTATTAACTATTAAAAATTACACATCAACCCCCAGACTTCATTACAATAAATAAAGTCCAACAATCTCCCCCTTTGTGATCAAGCCTGGAACTTCAAGATAAGCTTTATCTTCAGATGAACAATCTCTCCTTTTTATGATCTTTGCTTTAAACAACTTTTGGAGGTTTCTCAATAGTGAACACATTCAACTGAACTTTAATTGATCTTCAACTTTGACAAGAATCTTCAGTTGACTTGGAAATGAACTTTGTCACTTTGAGAATCATGAAGATAAACTTCAACTTGAATATGGTTTAGATTGATAACTTTTAATTTGAATCTTCTTTAAGCTTTGAACTTAACACTTTGAAATTTTCAACTCTTGACCTTTTGATAGGCGTTATCCTTTCAACTTTCTTTGACAGGCTTTATCTCTTTTAGCTTGTGAGCCATCGTAGAATCTCTTTAACTTCCTCAGATCTCTCTCCCCCTTCATTCTTCAATCAAAAATGGAATTCTTCAGATTAGCTTTTGTCCTCCTGATTATCTTTCGTCATCTCCTTAACTTTCTAACCTTTAGAAATCTCCCCCTCATGATGATTAAGAGAATCTTGATTATCATGTAAAACTCTGAGGTATCCTTGGCAATTAGCTTACTCCCCCTCAAAATGTGAATATCTGCTCTTTATCATCACAAATTGTCATTAGGCTTCACAACGTGTGACATTGAAACAAAATTACAGGGAAAAAACAACCGGGACCATTTAGGTTTCCTATTGACACAATAGTTAGAGAACTATGTGACCTACGTTCAGCACTGACTTGATGTTAACACTGGTAGAATTTCCAACTAATCATCGTGAAATACTTATATTAAGCATCGTTATAGTTGTTCCGGTTTTGTCATCATTAGACAAGCAATGGAATGTCACGAAGACATGATTTGATAAGTGTCCTAAGAAGTCTATAATCAGTAAGCTTTAGACACGACGCGTAATCAAATGAAGTTCGGAGACTGGAGAAGATGTCTTCATGTTTCAATATCAATGAACTCCAAAGGAGAAATCGATATGTAACATCCTCGGATTTAAATTTATTGTAATTGAGGATTAATTAGCCGAATTTTTTTAAATTAATGTAATTTAAGTTGGATTATGAAAGTTGGTTGCTTTATTAAGAAATTTAAGAATTTCAACTTTTTAGTTATTAA
Organism: Centrapalus pauciflorus; assembly: GCA_020465985.1. NCBI lineage: Eukaryota > Viridiplantae > Streptophyta > Magnoliopsida > Asterales > Asteraceae > Centrapalus > Centrapalus pauciflorus. The sequence continues at coordinate 107,986 of JAANYP010004569.1, read as the reverse complement.
GTATGATTGTTTAAAGTAAATGATGATGAAAAATCAGTATTTAATAGAACCGGATAAGTTGAGGGGTTAAAAGTGTCAATAGCCAAAACTTTGGAATAAAAGACTTTTGGTGTCTTTCATTTTTCATTTCACCATTTGAACTCACAAGAAACTCTCCATTTCTCTCTCCAAATTCTCTGCTGAAATTCGAATTTGGGGAACCAAATTCGTGGTTTACATCTGAATATGAACAAGAATTGATTGGATTTAAGGTAAGAAATCTGTTTTTAAAGTCAAGATAGTATTTTTGGAGAGAAAAGATACAAATTCGGATTTATTAATCATCTGAAATGATGTTGCATGTGTGTTATTCAAGTTGGAAATCATCAATTGAACATCACTGAAGCTCCAGAAACAAGAATCAACGGTTAACTCTTCCAAAAAGGTTAGAAATCTGAGTTTTTATGAACTTTAGTGTTCTTGAGAAAAATATCTTTATTTTTGGTCATTTTTGGATGAATTAGAATGTTATTGAAGGGGAAAATGATGTAAAAACACTCAATATATAGTAGTATATCAAATGTATGGATTGCATGTTGTTAGATTTAAGTTTTGGAAGTTTTTGCTTAAAATCCGTAAGCTGCGACCTTCATACCTGATGGTCGACTTGGCGAGTGACATGGGTGACTCGGCAAGTCACCAAGAACACTTGCATAAAATCTTCAAAAATTCATAAGTGTTGGATCCGAATCCGGTTTGGACCCGAATTCGGATGAGACCCGAAATTGAATTGGACCGAAAACAAATAAGAACCGAACTCGGATGGACCCGAATTCGGATGGGTCAACTTGATTCGGATGGATCCGAAATCCGGCCGAGGATCCGTAATTCGGACCTCGACTCGGCGAGTCAACTAGGCCGACTCGGCGAGTCGCCTGCAATTTAGGTGTGATTCGGATGGGTTATTAAGGACCCGAATTGGTAGTCAAATAATCACACTTTTGGGATATCTTTGGTACTACATTAATGCATATAATGGAGGGTTAATTGGGAATAATAACACCTCGAATGATGGTTTATAACGTGAGATTCAGATGACGGTTCTGATTGTTGTAACACTTTTTATTGTACAAATTGATGCTCGAACACGTATGTGATATGTTTTCCATATGGAAATGTAACAGGTCCCTTGTGGTGTTGTTTAACCCACAGTGGGGTACTTTGTGTTCCGGTTGAAAGCCCGGATAGAAATAAAATTAACTTGAAGCTTAATAACGCACCCACTGTGAGTACCTTTGATTTTTAACATGTTTGCATCTGCTTTGTGTTTGCTTTGCCTGCTGAGGCATGTTGTTTCATTATCATTTGGCACTCTACTAACTTGCGTATATATATTGATGCACATTCATACTTGTTGCATGTCCGTTCATTTGTTGTGCATCCTATTGATGGACCTGCGTGGTCGCATCTGTACTCTGATGTTACTGTTGTATATGACCAAGAGTTTGACACCTCTGTGGTCAGGATAGACAGTAAGTCATCCTCGATGTTATGTCTGCCTCGGATGGTTGGTTTTCCTTATGCTGAGTGTCAACTCGAAGGAGCTGCGGCTCGGGTTTGCGTACTTTGAGTACGTGTGGAGTATACGGTATGTGTTACCGTGGTTACTCTGGGTGGCATCATAAGGAGTTGCAGAATGTCTAAAATCATTTGGTATTCACTAAGCATTCGCTTACCCCTCAGTTGTTGACTTTTTACAAGAAAAGGGAAATCTGCGGCGGGACCATCTAGCTAGGTCATCTATTGAAGTGATTGAAGATATCTACTGTGCGTCTTGGTAACAAATCTATGGGGATAATTATTGTAATAAATTTGGGATGATGTAATATAATTTGAGTATGTTGACTTAGATATGAATCCTCGTAGCACCGTAGGGTGTTTAACAGTTGTATTACTTTTATTATGTACTTTAATGCTTCCGCACTTTGTTTTAAGTCATTCAGATCATTATGTTGTATTTGTATGTTGGTGATTAATCCTGGGTGTATTGTAATGGTTGTTAACGTGGCAAGGGTGTCACAACGAAATGGTATCAGAGCAGTAGTTTGAGATTCAAGTGTCCGTGAGGTCTTGGTCTCAAACATTAAGTGATGATATGTAGTGGTTTAAGTAATGATCTGAACTAAGATAGGCTACGATCTAGTAATCATAGGAAATTGACTATCATACGGGACAATTGGGTGGTGTCTTTAAATAAATGACATGTTACTAAATAAGTTATATGTTTCATATTTCAGAACATGTCTGGAGGAGGAATGACACCCGAAGAAACAAGGGAATTGATACTGGCCATGATGGCTGAGCAAAATCGGATGATTCCAGATCAGTTTCGGGCTCGAGATGAGGCCGAAGCTAAGAGAAGGGAAGACAAGAGGAAGAATAAGGAAAAAGAGGGAAATAATGACGAAGAAGATGACAATACTGGGTCATCTAACAAGCCCAGAGGTTGTCGGTTTAAAGACTTTAAAAAAAATGGAGCGGTCGAGTTCAATGGACTGGGTGATGCTGTTGACGCTCTGGAATGGATAACAGCCACAGAACGGACATTCCGAATCAGCGATTGTGCTGAGAAGGACATGGTCCGGTTCGCTACTGCTATGTTCACTAAAGACGCGGTTATGTGGTGGAATTCCTTGGTTAACGCCTTAACCTTGGAGAAAGTATTTGTTATGTCATGGGCTGAGTTCACGGAAGTTTTTACTCAGCAATACTGCCCTGCTGATGAGCGCCGAAGACTTGAAGCAAAGTTCATGACACTGATACAGGGGACTAAGTCTGTGTCCCAGTATGCGGTAGAATTTACGAGGCTAAGTTTGTTCGCGCCTCATCAGGTCGATACAGAAGAAAGGAAAGTGACCAGGTTTGAGGCTGGTCTTGATCTGGAAATCCGAAGGGTGATGAGCAATGTACGCTACCCACTTTTGCTAGCCTACTGGAAGCCGCTAGGAATGTGGAACAGATTCTGAGTATGTCAGGGTATGTAATGGGGTCTGCTGCTGCTTCAGCTAACCCAACTCAACCTTCACCACCGACACGTCAACGCGAAGGAGGCTACACTGGTTCTTCACGATCATCGCAGTATTCACCGCAACAATCTTACCGTTGACATTCTAGTTCTTCTGGTCGTGCTCGTGCCTACTCCATCAACACCGAGCCGCAATACTGCAATAAATGTCATTTGGAACACTTCGACAAGTGTACTAATGGACGTGCTTGCTTTTTCTGTGGAGAGTTGGGCCATTTTCAGAATGAATGCCCACGGAAATTGGATGCCTGCCATAAATATGGTGTATGGGGGCACTATAGTAGGAATTGTCGAAAGAATGCTCCAGCAGCTGCTGCTCCATCTTCAACTCGATCATCTGGAGGATCTAGTGGTGGTTCAGTCAACCGCCGGAACTAGCCACAAAGGGCACCGGCTCGTGCATTTCAGATTACCGCGGAGGAGGCTAGGGAAAACCCGGAGGTGGTGACGGGTACGTTTATTGTAAATTCTTTGCCTGCACGAGTGCTGTTTGATTCTGGTGCCAATCGTTCTTTTGTATCTACTGTTTTTGCACAACGATTGGCGATGCCACTGTCTAAGCTATCTACTATACTTGACATAGAAGCTGCTAGTAACACTCTAGTCAAAGTAGATCATGTATACCGTAACTGCACGTTAGTGATTGAAGATGTAGTCTTCAATCTTGATTTGATTCCGATAGCATTCAGTGAGTTTGATGTGATAGTCGGAATGGACTGGTTGATCGAGAATGAAGCCCACATAGTGTGTAAGAAACGAATGATAAAGATAACTACTCCGGAGGGGCGTGAGATTTGTATTTACGGGGATAGGAGAAGCGGGGATCTGTGTTTATTAACCATTGCAAAAGCCCGAAAGCTTGTTGCAAAGGGGTGTGACGCTTACTTAGCATATGCTATTGATGCTAAGGCTGAGAAGAAGACTTTGGCCGATGTGCCTGTTGTATCACAATTCCCGGATGTGTTTCCGGAAGACTTGTCTGGCGTGCCGCCTGAGAGACAAGTAGAATTTCGAATTGATCTGATCCCCGGTGCTGCACCGGTAGCTCGTTCTCTGTATCGCCTTGCTCCTACCGAGATGTAAGAAATGATGAAACAACTCCAGGAGTTGTTGGATAAGGGCTTTATTCGACCGAGTTCATCACCGTGGGGAGCTCCGGTGTTATTTGTTAAGAAGAAAGATGGCACGATGAGGATGTGCATCGATTACCGGGAGCTGAATAAGCTGACTATTAAGAACAAGTATCCGTTGCCGAGGATAGATGACTTGTTTGATCAGCTACATGGGGCCAGTGTGTTTTCTAAGATTGATCTGAGATCAGGGTATCATCAGCTGAAGGTACGAGAAAATGATGTGCCTAAGACAGCGTTCAGAACTCGGTATGGGCATTACGAGTTTCTGGTCATGCCTTTCGGGTTAACCAACGCCCCGGCTGTTTTCATGGATCTGATGAACAGAGTTTGCAGACCGATGCTAGATAAGTCGGTGATTGTGTTCATTGACGACATTTTGGTGTATTCCAAGACGGAAGCGGAACATGCTGTTCATCTCACAGAATTATTAAAATTGTTAAGGAAAGAAAGGTTGTACGCCAAATTCTCAAAATGTGAGTTTTGGCTGCAACAGATACAGTTTCTAGGACATGTTATTTCGGGAGCTGGGAGTTCAGTAGATCCAGCTAAAGTTGAAGCCATAAAGAATTGGGAACCGCCTCGTTCAGCTACTGAAGTCAGAAGTTTTCTGGGGTTGGCGGGCTATTATAGGAGGTTTATCAAGGATTTTTCTAAGATTGCAGTTCCTTTGACTTCATTAACAAAGAAGAATGCACCTTTTGTTTGGGAAACCGTGCAACAAGAGGCATTCGATATCTTGAAGAAGACACTAAGTGAAGCGCCGATACTTGCTCTACCGGAGGGCAATGATGATTTTGTGGTTTACACGGATGCATCAAGATTGGGGTTGGGCGCTGTATTGATGCAGCGTGGAAAGGTAATCGCGTATGCTTCGAGACAGTTAAAGCAGCATGAGAAGGATTATACGACTCACGATTTAGAATTGACCGCTGTCACTTTTTCCTTGAAGTTATGGAGACACTATCTCTATGGAACTAAGTGTCAGTTATACACGGATCATAAGAGTTTGAAGTACATTTTCAGCCAGAAAGAACTTAATATGAGACAGCGTAGGTCGATGGAACTTATAAAGGATTACGACTGTGAGATCCTTTATCATCCCGGAAAGGCTAACGTGGTAGCCGATGCTTTGAGTCGCAAAGCTTATGTTAAGGACTGCTGCTACATGATGTCATCTACTATGTTAACATCTACGACTATAGATGATGTCAAAGCTGCTCAAGTGGAAGCTTTGAAAGAAGAGAATTTTGGTGATGAGGATATAAGGGTAGAAATGAAGAATATGGAAACGAGCGAATCTGGATTGAAAGGAATGTACGGAAGAATTTGGGTGCCAAAGTTTGGAGGCATGAGAAAGGTGATCATCGAGGAAGCACATCAATCCAAGTTTTCTGTACATCCCGGAAGCACAAAGATGTACAACGAACTTAAAGCAGACTTTTGGTGGCCCGGATTGAAGAAGGATATAGGCCAGTATGTTGAAAGATGTAGAACTTGCCGGCTTGTAAAAGCCGAACACCAGCAGCCTTATCGTAGTTTGCAACCGCTTCCCATTCCGGAATGGAAGTGGGAACACATAACCATGGACTTTGTTACGAAATTGCCAAAGACTAGGCGTCAACAGGATGCAATTTGGGTGATTGTTGATAGGTTGACCAAGTCGGCTCACTTTGTATCGATTCGGGAAAGTTATTCATTGGAGAAGTTGGCTCAGATTTATTTGGACAAGATTGTTTCTAGACATGGAGTACCTAAGTCTATAGTATCTGATCGGGATAGCCGATTTACTTCAAACTTTTGGTCGGCATTGCAAGAAGGGTTAGGAACGAGGATCGCTATGAGTACGGCTTATCGACCACAAACCGATGCCAAAGCGAGAGGACCATCCTTACCTTGGAGGATATGATGAGATCATGTGTATTGGATCTCGGTGGCAATTGGGACGACCATCTGCCATTGATAGAATTTTTGTATAACAATAGTTATCACGCAACTATAAAGAAAGCGCCGTTTGAGGCTTTGTATGGGAGAAGGTGTAGGACTCCTACGTGTTGGAGAGAAACCGGAGAAACACCGATTGCTGGGCCGACATTGTTACAGGAAACAAACGAGAAAATACAGCTGATTAGACAGAATATGAAAGCGGCCCAGGATCGTCAGAAAAGTTATTACGACAGGAGGCATAAACCAATCAGCTTTGAGGTGAACGATTGGGTTTATTTGAAAGTATCACCTATGAGAGGTGTTACACGTTTTGTTAAAAGAGGAAAGTTAGCCCCGAGATTTGTTGGGCCGTTCAAGATTTCAGAGAAAGTGGGTAATCAGTCATACAGTTTGGAATTGCCTGAAAAGATGTCGGGCATACATCCGGTATTTCATGTTGGGAATCTTAGGAAGTCTTATACTACCGGCAACGAAGATTGGGCGGATCACACTGAGCTGCAGATTGATGAAAGACTCCGGTATGTTGAAGAGCCGGAGTGTGTGTTAGATACAAAAGAGAAGAAATTAAGAAGCAAAGATATAGAGATGGTGCTTGTACGTTGGAAGCATCACAAAGGAGCGAATCATACCTGGGAGACTAAGTCTGAAATATCCGCAACTTTTTGGATCGGAGTAACTTCGAGGACGAAGTTTGAGCGTGGTGGAGCCCAGGCTGTAACATCCTCGGATTTAAATTTATTGTAATTGAGAATTAATTAGCCGAATTTTTTTAAATTAATGTAATTTAAGTTGGATTATGAAAGTTGGTTGCTTTATTAAGAAATTTAAGAATTTCAACTTTTTAGTTATTAAGTATGATTGTTTAAAGTAAATGATGATGAAAATTATGATGAAAAATCAGTATTTAATAGAACCGGATAAGTTGAGGGGTTAAAAGTGTCAATAGCCGAAACTTTGGAATAAAAGAATTTTAGTGTCTTTCATTTCACCATTTGAAACTCACAAGAAACTCTCCATCTCTCTCTCTAAATTCTCTGCTGAAATTCGAATTTGTGGAACCAAATTCGTGGTTTACATCTGAATATTAACAAGAATTGATTGGATTTAAGGTAAGAAATCTGTTTTTAAAGTCAAGATAGTATTTTTGGAGAGAAAAGATACAAATTCGGATTTATTAATCATCTGAAATGATGTTGCATGTGTGTTATTCAAGTTGGAAATCATCAATTGAACATCACTGAAGCTCCAGAAACAAGAATCAACAGTTAACTCTTCCAAAAAGGTTAGAAATCTGAGTTTTTATGAACTTTAGTGTTCTTGAGAAAACAATCTTTATTTTTGGTCATTTTTGGATGAATTAGAATGTTATTGAAGGGGAAAATGATGTAAAAACACTCAATATATAGTAGTATATCAAATGTATGGATTACATGTTGTTAGATTTAAGTTTTGGAAGTTTTTGCTTAAAATCCGTAAGCTGCGACCTTCATACCTGATGGTCGACTCGGCGAGTCGCATGGGTGACTCGGCGAGTCACCAAGAACACTTGCATAAAATCTTCAAAAATTCATAAGTGTTGGATCCGAATCCGGTTTGGACCCGAATTCGGATGAGACCCGAAATTGAATTGGACCGAAAACAAATAAGAACCGAACTCGGATGGACCCGAATTCGGATGGGTCAACTTGATTCGGATGGATCCGAAATCCAGCCGAGGATCCGTAATTCGGACCTCGACTCGGCGAGTCAACTAGGCCGACTCGGCGAGTAGCCTGCAATTTAGGTGTGATTCGGATGGGTTATTAAGGACCCGAATTGGTAGTCAAATAATCACACTTTTGGGATATCTTTGGTACTACATTAATGCATATAATGGAGGGTTAATTGGGAATAATAACACCTCGAATGATGGTTTATAACGTGAGATTCGGATGACGGTTCCGATTGTTGTAACACTTTTTACTGTACAAATTGATGCTCGAACACGTATGTGATACGTTTTCCATATGGAATTGTAACAGGTCCCTTGTGGTGTTGTTTAACCCATAGTGGGGTACTTTGTGTTCCGGTTGAAAGCCCGAAGAGAAATAAAAATAACTTGAAGCTTAATAACGCACCCACTGTGAGTACCTTTGATTTTTAACATGTCTGCATCTGCTTTATGTTTGCTTTGCCTGCTGAGGCATGTTGTTTCATTATCGTTTGGCACTCTACTAACTTGCGTATATATATTGATGCACATTCATACTTGTTGCATGTCCGTTCATTTGTTGTGCATCCTATTGATGGACCTGCGTGGTCGCATCTGTACTCTGATGTTACTGTGCTATATGACCAAGAGTTTGACACCTCTGTGGTCAGGATAGACAGTAAGTCATCCCCGATGTTATGTCATCCTCAGATGGTTGGTTTTCCTTATGTCGAGTGTCAACTCGAAGGAGCTGTGGCTCGGGTTTGCGTACTTTGAGTACGTGTGCAGTATACGGTATGTGTTACCGCGGTTACTCTGGGTGGCATCATAAGGATTTGCAAAATGTGTAAAATCATTTGGTATTCACTAAGCATTCGCTTACCCCTCACTTGTTGACTTTTTACAGGAAAAGGGAAATCTGCGGCGGGACCATCTAGCTAGGTCATCTGTTGAAGTGATTGAAGATATCTACTGTGTATCTTGGTAACAAATCTATGGGGATAATTGTTGTAATAAATTTGGGATGATGTAATATAATTTGAGTATGTAGACTTAGACATGAATCCTCGTAGCACCGTAGGATGTTTGACAGTTGTATTACTTTTATTATGTACTTTAATGCTTCTGCACTTTGTTTTAAGTAATTCAGATCATTATGTTGTATTTGTATGTTGGTGATTAATCCTGGGTGTATTGTAATGGTTGTTAATGTGGCAAGGGTGTCACACGATAGCACATGTGGTATATGAGAAATAAAATAGAAGCTTGTTGAGAAGCAACTGAGTAGATAGAAGGGTTTTGTGCTTGCGTCACTGGGTCCATGACGTATTCTTCAATACCAAATCTCAACGAATGAGATTCGATAGCATGTGTAGGAAACCCAACCATTTGTAGATGTAGATAGGATTTTATTTTCTTTTAATCCATTCCATCCCCTCAAACTCTCAATATCAATTTTCAACTAAAGCTCCCCCAACTAACTTTTATCAGTAAAGCAAGATTTGATGCACCCACATCTCCTTTCATTATACCCCTCTCATTTTCATTTTACTTCTGCTAGACCCGATCAAAACCCCGTTGTGTTGATCCTTCACAACTAAATCTATAAGACTCTCACCTCCCATCTATTAGAAGGATTACTCCATCGGTATGTCATCCGGTTCTAGGTAGACCATAGGAGTGATATATATGTCTATAGTCACATGTGGTGCATTGGAGTCAGCAGAAATCATCTACCATGATGAACTTTGGGTTATGAAATTATAAGTTTTGCTCAGATGACTGCCTAAGCAATAATAGAATTAACTCAGTGAAATGAATCCGAAAGGTATGAAGATGAAATAATGAATCAGAATAAATCAGAATGAGAAAATTCAGTTGGAATGAATGATTCTTATTTAAACGAGATTCGGGATTCAGATTAAGATGAGATAGTGGGATATGGAGATAATTTTCTGATGTAAATAAGAATGATACACAACTCAGATATGAGTCAATTCAATGATGCAAGAATTCACTGGGAATGAAAGAATCTCATGGAGTTGAGATATGTGAGATCATATCAGTCAGAATGTATCAGCATAAGAGAACTAGAACGAACAAAGATATTCTGGTTTGTATGAAGAATAGGTACAACTGGTCTCTTCAGAATGAAACCCCAAAATTTTTTAACTCCCTCTTAAATGATGATTAGATAAAATCCAAAACACTTTTGCCTCATTAAGGGTTAACAAAACAAAAAAAAAACTTTTACTAAAAACACTTCCCTTACAAATATGCACCAAAAATGTTTCCTTTAAAAATTTTGCATATTAGAACAGTGAAAAAATAGAGAAAGATATCATTGTTAACGCATAGATGCAAACTCCACCTACAAATAAGAAACAAATATAAGTAAACAGGAAGTGGAAGCACAAGACAAGTGTAATCCCAAAACATTCAATCAACAATTATAAAGAACACAATTAAGAACACAAATTAATACTAACCGAATGATTGTATATATCCAAAATGATTTACAGAAATTAGAATTGTTGACTACACACTGTAGCCCTAAAAGTTCTTCTCTCTCTTTCCGTGCAAATCCAAATCCAGAATGTCAGAGTTGACATTTTACAAAAGTCTAAATTTCTATTTATATGAAATTACAACTATGCACTATTTACAATTTCAACCCTAGACTTATTTATTTCATCAACTACAAAGTAGATCTAACATTCTCCCCCTTTGATGAAATAAACTCAGTCTTCACTTTGAAAGCCCCAACTTCATTTCAAACCTTCTGACGCTCTTTCGGTTGGACAACCTCCAATTGATCTTCGAGATAAATTCAACCATGAGCTTTTTATCATAAGCACTTAAAGCTCCTCTCTTCGTCTTCCTTTTCTTATTAGCAGCCAACTTACCTTTCAGACCACTCAACACTTTCTAAAGTGTTCCATCACAAAATTTGTTCAGCTCAATGCTTCACATGGCTCTCAACTTTCCATCCTTATCTTTATACATAACTGTAGGACGCTTTACCATGATCACTTGATATTCTTTCAACTCACCAAGAAACTTATTAACTCTATTTAGCTATGCAACATTAATCTTCCTCATTCCCCTTTCAATGTCGATCTGTAAGTCTTGCACAGACATAAGCACCAGTTTAATGTGCATGAAGTGAAAGAGTATCTTCAGTGCAAACCTACAATGTTCATTCATCTTATTCCGACACATTTCATCGAATAAATCTTCAATATCAACTAGATGCATCCAGAACATGTCAGCTTTAGTAAATTTGTACGTGTTTCCATCTGATCTTGTCACAGTGAAGGTAGGATAAAAAATCTTCACAAAACGATCCTTTTCTATTTTGACCAGATCAACAATCCTATATTCACTTCTGACTTTATCAACATGCTGAGCTTTATTTTGTAGGAAACTTGCATAATTGGCTAAGTGTGGTCTGTTAGGCTCCAGAACTGTAAGAAGCTTCAAGAATGTACAAGGTGCTTGTCTCTTGCAGAAAATTTTCTTTTCCAAATAATCTTCAAGGTATGGCAATTTATTCCTCTTTCTTGTATATTCTGCAGATTTCTTAGATGAAAGCTCCAACCCCTTTTTCTTCTTTTTGCTAATCTCTTCTTCATTAAGTATAACCAAAATATCATTGATCTCTCTTTGGACTATCATCTGAGCTTCAAATCTCAACAGATGTTGTCTTTGCGATTCGTCAGCTAAGATATATTCATTGAAGAACCGGTCCATTATCTCCACTTTGTTCAGCTCAGTAACAACTTGTGGTATAATACTCTCAACATGAAATGGTTCAATCACTTCTTCTTTAACATTTACCATAACCTCAGGCTTTTCAACCGTCGGTATAGGTATATCATCTTTTAAAATCTCTTGAACCAACACCTCTTCTTCTTCTATTCTTTCCGCTCTCACAGTAACATTAGTTAACTCAATTACATCATCATCTTCAGACTCATCAATCTCTACCTCTTTCTCTACTTCCTCAATCATTGGAATCTATTCTTAACCTTCATCGTCAGAATCATCATATTCATCAAAAATGTAGATCACTGATTGAATACTCAAAGGAACTGGAACATCTTCATGAAGAATCAATTCCAGCCCAGTTTGTGTATCAACAGGTTTATCCTTGGAGCTTTCAGCTTCTCCCTTCTCTTGAGTTTCTGTTTCTTTCTCAAGATATGCTATCATTAATAGTCCAGTGTCTGGCTCATCAAGCTTCCTCCCCTTCTCCCCCTCATGATCGGAGCATCATCGGAGTCGTCAGCATGCTCATCATGCTTACGCTTCGGAGCAGAAGCTTGAGCCTTACAGGTTTATTCAACGGCAGAAACTCTTTCAGATAAGTTGCCTAAGGCTGTGATAACCGTGCTCTCCAAACATATCATTCTTTCACGCATTTCGTCAAATTGATCTTACACAAACTCTCTTAGCTCTTCAATAGCCTGATTAGGATCTTTTTGTTTCACTGTCTCTTCAGCTACGTTCTTGCCTTTTAAAAATTGATGAATGTTGGTCATTTGATTCATCACTTCTGATAGTTGACTTTTCAAGTGATTGTTAACTCCCGCAACTGCTTCTTTCAAGGCTTCATTTAACTTTGCTTCAATAACAAATGGGGAAAGGCTAACTACTGGGTCACGAAGACTTCTAGTTGTCACAACAGTCGAACTTGTGAAAAGAACGTTTGTGTGGCTAGTACTTAGAGATGGCAAAGATGTAGCTCCGACTGGACTTCCAACCTCTTCAAGTGACGGAGCAACAAATGCTTCTGTGACTAAGGTTGTTCCGGCAGTGACACGAAGTTCAGCTGCACTTACTTCAACAAATGAAGTGGACTCGAGTGTCCTATCGTGTATGGGTTCTAGACTTTGTGCATCAATTGAAGTCGTACACCCAGGTAGATGTGTACTTTGTTCAATATCCATTAAATCAAAAGGATTTTCAGATAGGACATGTGTTTCATCCTGGTGAGAAATTTAAACAGTCTCCTGTTAAGAGGAGACTGAGTGGCTAGTGGGGTGTGCAGATGTCAGTGGGATGCTGACTAATTCAATGCTAACTCCCAGTTGGGAGCTAACAGCGGATGTGGTTTGATCCCGGCTGTCTGGGCTAGGAACCTCCCTCACACTCGCTCTCGCTATTTCAACTATATCTATCAATCCTGCACCTCCCTCATTTGGATCATTACCTCCCTCATCATCATCATCATCATCATTTCCTTCTGCAGCTCCCTCAGCAATATTTGGTAGCGTACGTTCAGAATCTGAGCTGCTCTCTTCTCCCTCACCACCCCTTTCTTGCACTTCTACTCCCTCGCTCACATATTGGCTACCCTGAACTTCAGCCCCATGCTGAAGTTCCTGCTCACCTAAAGCCCCATGGTTAAGAAAACCCGGTTCTTGGGTTTCTACAGGAGCGTGATCTATTTTATACAACTTGACATGCTCACTTTCAGGATCTGCATATTTTAATAACGCTTCTGGAATTGGCATTATGTTTGCGTTCGGTGAATCTTGTACTCCATGCAAGCTCATCATCACATAATCAGGACACCGCTGAGCATTTGAGCATTTTGGGAATCTTTTCATTGCCCCTTAATATCCCCCTTATCAGTATTTGAATAAAGCGTTGAAGTGGGACAAACTTTCGTGCTCTATTAGTCGTCTTTGCTAACACGACCTCCTTCAGATCCTCCCAGATACATTGGGCGTAATCATAATGTTTGTTAAACACGATCCCATGAAAAATTTGAAGACAGTGAATGCTGCATCTATCTATCCCAGTATGTTTAGACGTCATGCATCGGTTTATAATACCAAAAAGCGTGTACCATTCTCCATTAAGTCCATTCCTATGGAACTTAGAGCTCTTTAGTAGTGGTTTAGAGTAACCAAGGCAAATCAGATCATGCACCAGTTCGTCGTCGGATACAAAATCCTCAAAGTCGTCTAGCTCTGGGAAGTTCATGGTATCGATGCGACGTGGTAGAAACAGATTGTGTCTCAGTCTTGCTGATGTAATCTTCGTTTTGAATTGATCGATGGTAACCTTAAAGTGATGGTTATCATCAGCTGGGACAAACTTGACAGTGTCCCAAAATTGATGTAGATATACTTGGGGAATCGAAGGTTTGTATTGAAGTAGATATCCTAAAGGATGGCCTATAAGAATCTCTACTATGATCGGGTGGCTGACTTTTATGACTTTAGGATCAAGGCGATGGTTGTTGTCACGAAAGGGTAGGCAATATTTAGGTTTAACTAGCTGAGTGTCTAGTATGAGAGTGGAAGGTGAAGGTTGGGTGACCGAAGCAGATTTTACTGGTGTGGAAACCAAGGTGTGATTTGAAGATGAATGGGAATCAAATGAGTTAGAAGATTGGGATTGAGCTGGGGATGCCATTTGAAACCTGTGAGAAATAATAAATATGTTAGAATCAGCAGATAATCAAATGAAATCCTGCAAATAGAAAAATAAACCATTTTGCTAGAAATTAGAAAAATATGTGTTTCTCTGTTTAAAGCATCGGGATTCCAGACAATAATATTAAAATATTATTGTTAGGATTCCAAAGTCAATCATTAAAAGTCCAATGTTAGAAAAACACAGATTTTAAAAATTTCTTGAAAAATGTGAAATTTTTCTGAAAAATTAAAATTCACAACACTTAGAAAAATTTTGGAAATATGAGTATGAAACTCGAATGAAAAAGGACTTTCTCGAATGAAATTATTGACCAACTCGAATGATGTTGATGACTTCTCGAAAGACACATATGACAAACTCGAATTAACTTGTTGTTTCTCTAATGAAATGAATTGTCGAGACTTTGATTAAAAATTTTCTAAGTCCTTAATCAGCCCAACTCGATCAATAATAACTGTTCCTCGAACTAACTATAAGCCCAACTCGAATGACACATGAAAGGACTCGAATCAGCTATGAGTTCAACTCGAATGAAACATGTTAATACTCGAATGGAACTTGTTATCGAGGGTTTTGAAAAAATTTTCTAAGTCCTGAAAATAAACCAACTCGAATAACACATAACACTCTCTCGAACCAAGAAGCATCCATCTCGAAAGAAACAAAAGGTTTGTCGATTGGACCTTCACTCAACTCGATTGAAACTTGAAACATTCTCGATTACAGTGTTAATCGAGAAAATGTTTAAAAATATTTCTAAGTCCACAAACCACTGATATTTTCATAAATTTCAATCCATGGACTTTTTCGCCTATTCAAAAGTTGAGTTCTACTCGAAAATTGATTTTAAACAACATTTGTTTACTGAACATTGTCCAGAAACAACCTATTTAGACCAAAAAATTTAATTTTCAGAAACAATATTTCGAAAACTTTTAAAACTGAAAAAAATCAAATTATTGTTTGTGTGTTTGAAACTTAGACTTGAAATTTGATTTTCAAGATCACGAAAGTAATCCGCATACAAACACACATTTAATTTCAGATTGTAATCAACAACACACTAAACCCATTAACACATACATAACTTATACGAACACACACACGCGCTATTCTATATGAATAAAACTGAAATCTTAAAACTGAAACTAATCGAATGAAATGGAAAACATGAAATGAACTTACAATGATAATCAGAAATTCTAAAACTCAGATTTATCATATTTGTCTGTTTTCTTGCCACTGCTCTCTCTTAGATTTGTCATATATGTCATTCTTTTCAAACTTTCGTGAGCCTGTTTTGTATCTCATCTTGTTGTTGGTTGGTTTCCGGTAAAACTTCTTTCGAAATGCCTTTGTCAGTACGGCCATTTGTTTCTTCATTTCCTCAATTTTAGAATCAGCTGGGAAATCTGATGATTCTGATTCTGATGAACTGCTGCTTATTACTACTCGTTTCTCCTTCTTTAGCTTGTATTTGTATTTCCTGTCTGCCAACAACGCTAAAGGATCAACTGTTTCTTTTTCAGCCTTCTTCTTTCCGGACATCTTCCTTAAAACAACTTCCTGGTAGTTGTTAAGGTTTTCAAATACCATATGAAAGTCAATGTCCTCAATATCTTTGGTTTACTGAATTATCATTGCGTACTTTTCCCATTCTGGATTTAGTACGTTCAGGAATTTGACATTGATGTCTAAATTGAACTTTGTGACACCATTCCTTTTCATTTCACTGGCCAGGCTGACAAATCTCAGATATGTACTCTCCAGCAGTTCCCCTTCTCTAGCTCTGAAATTCTCAAACGTCATTAAACTGTTTCGGGCTCTATTTATTGCTGCTCTGTTTGAACCCCTCATCAACTTACAAACCTCATCCCAGATGGATTTGGCTGTTTTGGTATTTGTTAGACATGTATATATATCATTTGGTATGGATATCAACAACAGTTTTCTAGCTGTCTTGTCCCCCAATTTTCTACGCTTTTTTGCTTCACTTAGGTTAGTGATTTCTACTGTTCTTTCAGGGATAGTTGGATTGCCATTTGGTACAGCATGTATGGTCTCAAGAAATACAGACGGTCTGTCATTAAGTGACTTCAGCATCTCATTAGACAGGTCGTGGAAACTGATAAACTCAAGAAATCTCTCCCTCCATTGTACATATTCTCCTCGGTACAGAATTGGAGGTTTTATTTCCGACCTCATGGCTAGTGCGTCTTTGGACATGTTGACTGAATAACAGGAATCTTCCAAGATCTTTTAAATGAAATTTTGATTAAATTTGAAAAATTGATCAAACTTGAATGTAAGTTGATCAAACTCGAATTAGTAGTGAATAAAACTCGATCAATGAATGAACTCAACTCGATCAAAGAATGAGAAAAACTCGAATAAAGAATGTGATCAACTCAAATTGTTAAGGTGCACACTCGAATCTAGAAACAATCAATCAACAAGTTAAAAAGATAACTCGAATGGAGTGAATTGTCAACTCGAATGACTCCCCTATGAAACTCGAATCAAATGAGATTAAACTCGGATAAATTTGATTGATGATTGATTAAACTCGAATTGAAATTGAAATTCAGGTAAATTATTTTGTAAAACTCGAATATAAGTTGCTCCCAACTCGAATTGAATATATGTCAACTCGATTGACACTTCTATTAAACACGAATAGAACTTTGGTTCAACTCGAATTGAACTTTAATTCAACTCGATTGATTTTTCAAGAACTTGATTGATTCTTCAAGTCAACTCGAATGATTCTTCAAGTCAACTCGAATAGTTCTTCAAGTAAACTCGGATGATTCTTCAAGTAAACTCGAATGATTCTTCAAGTCAACTCGAAGACAACTATTTTCAACTCGATTAAAATTCCAAGTCTAGATTTTAAAATTTTTCACTGAAAATGCATCAATTGCTTCCAAATTGAAACCAAAGGTAAGGTTTTCAATTACAAACACTTTTTTGGAAATCACTTTGATTAAAAACAGATTAAACCCATTGTTTTTCACATGAACAGTGAAGAACAAATGGTTTTTCAAAAATTCAGAAAAGTTGATGTATCTTTTTAAGTGATTGGAATTACAGATTAATCTTATGATCACAATGTTCGTTTTTGAAATATCTTCCTTCGATCCAATTTTTCAACAACTATGAACCACAAAATCAAAAACCCTAAGAGGATTTATGATTTTTCGAAAATATGCGATGAAACAGTAACCGTATTTCAAAATTTCAATCAAAAATAATTCCAGAATATTCAATCAACAATTATAAAGAACACAATTAAGAACACAAATTAATACTAACCGAATGATTGTATATATCCAAAATGATTTACAGAAATTAGAATTGTCGACTGCACACTGTAGCCCTAAAAGTTCTCTCTCTTTCCGTGCAAATCCAAATACAGAACGTCAGAGTTGACATTTTACAAAAGTCTAAATTTCTATTTATATGAAAATATAACTATGCACTATTTACATTTCAACCCTAGACTTATTTATTTCATCTATTACAAAATAGATCTAACAACAAGTAAGAAATCTATGCTCCCTGTTGTAGTTTCGCCAATGATGTTGAGTTGATAGACAGATAAGCACGTCACATGGGAAGTTTTAAAAACCACTGAGGGACGGGTCCTAAATCTGATGTGATTAGAAGTCATTCCTATGAAGTCCGGATTTTGTACTGAGATGCACAAAAGCCATTTCTTTGAAGATCGAGTTCTACTCAGAAGTAAGTAGAAGTCATTTACTTACAAAACAATCGCGTAACTTTTGGTACCTATTGGTATTTGGGTCCGTTCAGGTTAATTTTGGGTACCCATTTGTGAGTAATTTCCTGCTTCTCTGCCTTAGGCAACCATTGCCTGTTTGGTTCCTTTAAGGCATGATTAGGTATAATTACAAGGTTTAGTAGTACCCAAATCAAATAACTGTTAAAAAGTATTTCAAAACATGTTTATGTGGTATGGAAGCATTACCTAAAGCATTCTTTTGATTAACATCTATTACACCGTTGCTATTCTTTCTAACATGAGAATTAGAATTAAATGGTTGTGAATCCATTTGATTCTTAGACTGACTTTTCATTGGAGTATGTGAATTTGAGTAGTCTGAGTCGTTACAACTAGAATGCTAGTTATGCCTATTGTTTGACTTTTCGATCTTTTGTGGCTTTCGGTAATTCCATGTACTCTTAATGTAAGAGTATATTGAATTCCTTACAGCTCTTTTGAAAGCAGATTTAGAAGATTCATCGTTGTAAATCTTGATCGAAACTTACAGCTTTGTTTTGCCTTTATCATTACCCGTTGTAAGATTTTCAATTCGTGAACACTTATGGGTCTCGATTTGAGCTTCTAAATCTTTGACAATTCTCAGCCGTGAGGAGAGATCATCATCATAAGACTTAGTATCGATTTTGAAAGAGTGTTCACAAAGTAAGAAAACTTTCTTTTCATGCTCAAAATCTTTTGTCATTTTCGAAATCTGTTCCTCTAGTTCCGCGATTTGAAGATTAAAATATTTTGAGTTGCTTTGAGAATTTTGAATAACATCGTGAAACAACCCCTTGTATAGAATAGCTTGTGCAGCATATTCTTTTCCTTCTCTCTCATATTTCTCTGCACTCTCTAAAAGGGCATCCTGAAGATCAGAAGCTTCTTTTTCAGATTCAATAGCTTTTGAAAACTTTTCAGTTTGTTTTCCAAAACAGAGATTTGATGTTCAAGAACTAGTTGAGGAACATATGGATGAATTTTAGGTAAGGTTTGCGTTGGACTCAACTCTTCTTTGGAATAACACTCAATGCTTTCTTCAGAACACTCAAGATTGAGTGTTTTGATAACTTTCATTGATGTCATCATAAGTAAGACTTCAACGCATTTTCGCCGGGTTTTATAATTTGGTTTGGGCTAAAGTCATATAATGGTTGTGTAGTTTTTAAAGTGTATCGATATGGTACGTGTAGTTTTTTAATTATTCATAATATACATGTACTTTTTGAATCGTTCAAAATATGATCCCTAGGGTTAGTAGTTACCGGCTATACTGGTTAAAAAAGATAATGTGGACAAGGTTTTTCAGTTTCAAGATATGAGTTGGCAATGAAAATCTGATGTGATTTTAACAATTACTTGAGTTAGCAATTTATGTGATACAAGAAAGCAACATTAAATTAAATTTTAATTATCAAATCAAATAATCATATGTCATGTCAGCTTATATTACAAAATAGTCGGTCATAAAACAACTATACGTATCATATTTGAACAATTCAGAAATTACACGTATAATATGAATAATTAAAATAGTACACGTACCATATCGATACACTTTAAAAAGTACACAACTATTGTCCGGCTTTAGCCCATTTGGTTTCTTCTTCTTTAAAAGCATCCTCTGAACATTTGTGCAAAATAGTTTTATAACCTTGTTCCATATATTGAAAATCGTACAGTGTAGGCAGACGATAAGACACTTTATCCAAGATTTTTGGATTTTCAAAGCCAATACCTTTCTTTGAATTGTAAAACTAAGTTTCTTTTTTGCCTATGCATATGAATGGTCTGATCTGTCTGTCCTCATTTTAGCAAAAGATCTTCCAATTTCTTAACCGGTATATACAGATCAACTCATTCTTCTGAAATCATTTCATATTTAGCTTTGTTTTTAGAACTTTCAAATTCAGTAGACTCAACCTTGATTCAATGAACATTGATTCTAGTAAAATAACAGTGTGAGTTGTCTTGGTGAGAGATGACTGAAGTTAATCCTTTATGATTAAATCAATTGCTCTATCGTGATCAAGTTTGATATAATCATTGCACTCTCTTTTCCAACGTTTTTCAAACATGTTACTTCTCTGCTTTTCTTCTTTTAGTTGATTTTCTAAGTTAGAAACCTCTTAAGTTAAAGTTACTAACCTAGAATCGTGATGTTTATCAGAAGAGTGGTGACTTACCTTTGATGAAGATAGAGTACTTTGTCTAATAGTGTGACCGACATCTTCTCGTTTGAACCAGATGTTGTTTGAATGGATCGGTAAGATTACAGATTGATTTAAACTTGGTTTAACACTTGAAATTCCAAAGTTTTAATAAAAAAACTTCCGAAAGCCAAACAAAATAAGTTCCGTAGGGAACAAAAATAAGTTCCGAAGGTAAATTCCGGACAAAATGTTCCGAAGACAACTTGAAAATAAGTTCCATAGGCCACTTTTGGAGACAAAATGTTCCAAATACAACTTGAAAATAAGTTCAGAATGCCACAAAATTAGTTCCGAAGACAACTAAAGAGTAAGTTCCGAACACTTTTCAAAGGTTCCGAAAGAAACCAATTCAATGTTCCGGAATGAAATTGAACCAAAATTCAGAAAATCCAAGTGCCAAACCAAACAAAAAAATTTCTGAAATGAACTGTAAGCTCAGAAGGAGCAACTTGAGCAAATTGAATTCTTGAAATTAAAACCAAAAGTTTTGAATGAAAAAAATGGAATTCCGAATATTGTAAAGTCAAATTACAAAAACAATTGCGAAACAAAAAAGTGGCGAAGGCAATGATAAAGTGAAAGTTGCTAAGTAGAAAAGAAAAAACTGCTAAAATATAGTTCCGAATGTAATACTAAAATAAAGTTCCGAAGCCAAAACCTAAAACCACTCTGAAGTCAAAATTAAAAAGATAGTGAAGTCAACAAAAAATCAAAAGTTGCAAAAAAAATATAACAAATAATAGATAGTAAAATCTAAAACTTGCGAAATCAAATAGATAGTAAAATCAACCTAATGAATTGTAACTAGCGAAGTGACATAAATTGCGAAACAGAAGGGCCCAAAATTGCCAACTGTGAAATACCAAAAAAAACTTCTGAAGTCAACTAAATATCAAACTTACAATTCATAATTGTGAAATCAACTAAACTGACAAACAATAATTTTTTTTATCTAACAATTAAGATCTCGTAACTTCAAGAACAAACAGCAACCTTTGAACTGCGAAGTCAAAACTTCTTTTTTTTGGAAAAAATTTCAAATCAATCAAAATAATGTTTTGGCTCTGATACCCATTGTTATCCCAAATATTCAAGCAACAATGATAATAAGAATAATAATCAAAATGAATGATAAGAGCAATATGAATAGATTAAACATTGAATGAAGAACACGAAGGTTAAGTTATTCTCTCTAAGCTTGAATGCAGGGGCTGATTTATTCATTGAGTACGGGGGCCAAACGACCCCGATAACTTTTTTATTTTACGTGTTATGTATATAATCGAAAAAATCTCGACCCCTATGATTTTTTAAGTTTGACCCCAATTAACTTGTTAGTTTTTATAAATTTTACACATAAAAAAATTTGTTACAAAATCTAAGAAAATATACTAAAACCTAATTGTTTCTAACCCATTTAACAAATAACTTAAAAATACATGTGTATTGAACATTCATTTATTAGACTATTACATTGTTAGACACTTCACATTTTGGCTTGATCTAGGAATATATTGTTAGTTTTATTGTTATTTACTTATTAGTTGTTTTTAAGAATCATCTTTGTTGTTTTAGTCTTTTAGATATTTAAATTATATATATATATTGCCGACGGAGCAGAGAGAAAAAATGTCCACGTGGCGCAATATTACTGGCTAAAATTCAGAAAATTAAGGCTACACGCTGAGTTGGCGCAATATTACTGGTTAAAATTCAGAAAATTAAGGCTACCTGTTGAGTTGGCGCAATATTACTGGTTAAAAATCAAAAAATTAAGGATGTCCACTGAGTTGGCTCAATATAACGGGTTAAAACTCAGAAAATAATGGGATTCTGCAGACTTTTAAAAAATCCTGAATCTGCTCGATTACAGTCAATTCAAATCAGTAAAAAATGTTGCATAACAAACTATGCAGAAACAATGCGGATAATATCATGTAAAAAATGCAAAAAGCTAAAGTGTTTTTTACATAAATCACAGACGCAATTTAATGGGCCAGAACGTCAAATACCATTATCTTCAAGAAGCAGAATTTCGTTTAAATATAAAAACATGATTTACAAATCATCAATAATACAAAATTTAAATATATAAAAGTTTGCTTTATAATATTGAAAAAGAATAAGCATATATATGTTTACACTTTTATAGTTTATCTCTTTGTACAACTCTGCAACCAAATTGTGCGGACAAAAAAAATTGCATTTATCCTTGCTGACACATAATGCCAGCAATGTAATTATCAAACTAATTAGTTGTGATGTAGGGTTAATACCAGTCAAATTTCAGCTTGAATAATGTGTTACAACAGCTGGAAAATCATAAATAAAATAGAGATAAGACTGGGATATGATAACAACCAGAGAAGTTAAAAAAAAATTCAAACAAAAAACGCAGAAATAACCTGTAAAAAATTAAAAACCTGCAGAAAATTTAAATGATACTTAAAAATACCAACGTGTTCAAATGATACTTAAAAAAAAAATCAAAATAAGGATAATATTAAAGCTAAAAACATGAACTAAGATTTCTAATTATGAAGGATATCGTTAGATAATACCAAAACATATAGAAAATATCTATAACTTAGATAATATCTATATAAAATAATGTCAAACTAAAAAGTAGAAAAAAATGGGATAAAGTTGACCAATTGCAAAATGGGATAAGGTTGATCAACTGATATGGCACAACTACAATCAATAAAAAACATGTGAATTCGTAGATTTAAACAGAAAAAACCCAACTAAATGGGATAACATTGACTAAATCAATAACCACCTAACAAAAAAGCAGCAAAAAAGAAGGATAATGACTATAAAACAAGTGTTCCACTTTTATTTAAACAAATTTCAGTAATTTATTTAAATGGAGAAAAATACGTCTTATGGCAGAAAAAAATAAATTTACCTGCAAATATATGAGCGTACCTCCACAAGCTTTTCAAAGGACACAATTCTCATTAACAAAGAATTCGACTTCTATGTCACTTCGTCTCCACAACATCAACATCCATGCATATCAAATTTGAAGGTGCTGTCCAAAAAAACAATGTGTCTTTTAGTACAATTGCTTCTGTTTTGATTAGTTATCTATCGTGTTCATTTTGTTTTGATTATAAGCAACTTACGTGATCTCTTGATGTTTCTAACTTTTTAGTGATTAATTTAGTCGGTGTTTCATTCATATAAATCACCGATAACTGACGTGAAAAAGGTTAAGAAGCTGCTAGATTTGTTCATTTAAATCACCTATAAATGGACTAACTTAATGCGGAAATTAGCATACCTGCTTCTCTTTCAAATGCTTCCAGCCGATTGAATATGAACTTGACCTCTGTTTCACCCCTGTCTGTAGAAAATGCAAGCGGACTGACTACTCTCTCTAGCAAGCAAGCAAATCATAGCTAAAGGTTTAAATTTTTTTTCCCATTTCACTCATTTCCATATAAAAATGTTTATTTCCAGATGTTCATGAACATTAAATGAAATTTCAACTATTATCAAACATATATTTTACAAACATTTTCTGGTAATTATCATCCTAATATTGTCAATTTAAATCATTTCAGTACGAACCAACATTCAATGAAGAAACAATTGAAGTAAACATTCTTTCTTCACATGATGAGGTAAAAATCTTTTTATATGCATTTAAATTTATATCAACTTAGATACATTAATATCACTTGCTTATTTTCATTTAATTTATTACAGATTGTGGCTAACCATGAAGAAAACGAAGTCATCGTTATTTTCTCTGATGATAGGGTAAAAACATCATGTTATTTACATAAAAGTATTTTCTCTGTTTTATTTTTAGCCCTTAGATCAGATTATAAATTCATCCCGACCCTTGAAAATCATATTTAATAGGTCCTATGCTGACATGGCTCAATTACAGCCATTAAAAATCAGCTTTATTCAGCTCATTTCTGACATGGCAGAATCCTTGTCGTTTAAATTCATAAAAAAATCAGAATAAGATTGTGAATCCTAACTAACATATTAGAAAAAACAGGATCATTTTATACTGCATGTACTTGAATTTTATCAAACTTAATAAACCTGCTGAATATTATTGGCTCCCTAACAAAATACTGAGAAGAAAAGGGAAAGTATCATGTTATCTACAAACGAATTTGCTAGAATTACTTAGATAGATTAATTACCTGCAAGAAATTTTTGAATAACATTAATACTTAATAATATCTTTTAATACAATAGTTGTTGGACTGCTGGAGAATGCAAAACCAAACAAAAAAAAAAAATCAGAATTTGAACACGTGATCTTTTTATATTGCATTTACTTGATGAATCTCAACTTTTTTTTTCCATACAAATGGTTTTATGGATCTGTAGCATGTAGCATTACTAACTGAAAGTTTCAACCATTTTGCAGGGAAAAACAATGACTCTCCCAAACATGAAGTACAAAGACAATGATGTAATGACAATTGAACATAAGACATATGATTATAGATGATTAATTTTCTTTACAATCATCCAATCCATTTCTCCACTTATTATTTCACGAACATTGTTCCAATCATTTTCATTATCTCATTGTAGGAGATCAAAGACAAACATGTTGAAAAGAATGAAAGATCTACTCATTCGTTGAATGTGAACAACAAACATCAAATTGAAGTTTCATGTAAAATGTCAAATGAGGAGGAAATACAGGTTTTATATTGCTATTCATATTAAGTTTACTTATATTTACCTAATATATTTACAATAATAATGTTAATATTCATCAAGCAAATCGTTTTCAGCTCCATTAAAGAGAGTGGAAATTTGATATAATTTCTCTAATTGCTCATTCGTTGAATGTGAAGAGCATACATCAAATTGAAGTTTCATGTCAAATGTCAAATAAGGAGGAAATACAGGTTTTTTGTAATGTTTTTCATATTAGGTTTACTTGTATTTACCTAATATATTTACAGAATAAAAATAGAGTAATATTCATCAAACACCGATTTGAACATTTCTTCCTACATGGTTTTCAGCTCTATTAATGATTAAAGAGAGTGGAAATTTGATAAAAAAATTCTCTAATTACTTATTTTTAAGAGACTACAAACAATTTAATAATGAAATTAATAAAGATTTAAATAAGAATCTGTAATACAAAATAACCACAAATATAAATCTATGCAAGTAATCAAGTATGCAACATTCTTAAGATCATACATGATATAATCAATATTGTAATGGAACTTATTAAATAATTTTACTAAAGTTGGATGATGACATATATAATTTAACAAATTAAAGACATAATTTTTTTTGCAAGTTTTATTTCAAGATATTAAAAACCTATCTTTTGGTGTAAGTTTATAGTAAATTGACTTACTTATATGTTTTAAATGACTAATGTATTTACATGTTTGTTTTAGCTTTTCCTGGTTTAGAAAATGGTTTCGAATGGTGGTTTTTCACTTTCTATTTATTTTGTTTGTAATTATTGTCAATCTAATTGTATTACTGTCCGAACTAGGGATCAAGGAAAAACCTGCAAAGGTAATCGTTCTTTCTAACGATGATGATGATTATGTATAATAATTATTATGATTTACATTTGAAGTTATCACAATTTGGCTATGATTAATACTAACTATTTTGTTGCATTCAAATTATTACTGCATGCGACGAACCAGAACAAAACGCAGTTGTTATTCTTTCATTAGATGATCAAGTAAATGCCATGTCATTTGAATTTATAAGTTGTATTTGCTTATTCACATTGACTATTATTGGGTTATTTGCATCTAATTTTATTACAAGTTGTGGAAGACTAGGAAGAATATATCGAACGGTCTATGGCTACATGTGGCGATTGAGTCTCAGGTAAAGTAAATTGAATAGAAGTCATGTTATTTATATTTTAAATTATTATCTACTTATCAAATTAATATTATTTAGTTGATTAAATTAAACATATTTCAAACCGATTAATATTATTGTTATTATAAACAACAAATTTGATTATTATTATTCTTGTATATTTAAGAGTAAAAGTCCACTTATTCGACGAATGTAAGTTTTAGTATCACAATCAGGTGGTTTGTGTTGTACATAGACTAGAATGTTGTATTTCAGACACTTAATTTTTCTATTACTGTTTATCTTCATTTAACATTTTGTCATGTGTGTTTCTTATTCTATAAATTTACAGTTTGTTTTATTATTATGATACATTATGGGTAATAATAAACTAAACAAAAATAAGAATAGTGTAATAAATACATGAAATGAAGTCATTAGTATAATAATAAATACCGTGAATTCATGTCTTCGGCATCTTTAGCATCCGCTGGCATCCAAATTCAGATGTCCTCTCATCAAACCCTAAAATAACCAAGACAAACAATCTAGAATCAATATTTTCCATTCATTATACTATTGTCAAGATACAAAACTTGTAATGATTATTATCATAAACAACCAAATAAATAAATAGAAGAAATATCATTCAATCTAAGATCTATTCCAAATATAAAGGTCGCACATGACTAACACAAAAGACGGGGTATATAAGCACGCTAAAGTGATTTTGATAGAATTCGTGTTTTATGGCTTTACTTTACTATATGTTAATTTGTCTATCCATATTAAAAGTAAATTAATTTGTTGTTACTGGTTATTGTCCTTGCATTTTTTTTATGTGGTAATAAAACTATATGTCAATTTGTCTAGCCATATGAAAGTTTTTATTTGATAATTTAATGCATTGGTTGGAAAAGTGATGTGGATGAAAGTTGGAAAACTTGCTTTGGTTGATGCATAGTAAGTTGTCGATTAAACTATCAAAAGTCTAGAAAAATTACAGGTTAGTCAATCAAGAAATATATGCAAGTCACATGCACTTATCACTTATAACCTTTTGCTTATAGTTTTATACACAATACTTATAATTATATGATAATGTTACTTCATTTATTTTAACATGCTTTCTTTCAGTGTTTATTAAACAATTTTGATATATTTTCATCAAGATCAAATATATAATAAAAAGTTTTCATTTTTTATCGGATTAAGTCTATGAAACTACTTTTGAACGTATTGACTATATAAAACCATAGATAATTCTGATAAAATCATAAAACCATAGGTTATTATGAAAATTTTACTTCTTAAATATATTATTGTGATTTTTTATTTGTTTTAAAAGTTAGTAATGATGTTTAATTTGTCAAATTATCATTATGTTGGCTTCTTCTATGAAAAATGAAGTTAATAAAAAACTAATTGAGTAAAAAATTTAGAGAAAAGTGTTTTTCCTTTTAATTTGATGCGAGTTAAAAAAAATAATATCATTTTTGGAAAAAAAAATTAAGCGATACAAAGATTTGGTAAATAAAATCAAAAAGTGCTATCTTTTCTAAATAAGATAATATACATAAATAATAGCCATTACCAACACATACATTTCACAAAATCAGATCATAAACTCACAAACGAGTTTAAAACCCAAAATACACAGTAGTATTACCTTTTATATAATTCTTTCTTAACAGCAACAAAAATGAATGAAAATGCGGTGTGTTACCTCTTTATAGCACTAAATCCATGACCAACATGTCCACCTTTAATTCTTCAATCCCATCTATCATATACTCTCTTGCACCTCCCCATTACAATTTTATCACACCTTGAATCTAAACAAACATATTTCACATACAAAACAACTCAAATTCTTTTCAATGTCATATGTTATAATAATTTATAACTTCAAACTTTATTAAACAAATAAATAATTTATAGAATTTACAGCTTGAACTGAACACGTCATTATGATAATAAATTACATTTTTTACAAAATGTAAATTAAAACTCATTTATAATAGCTAAAACTCTATGCTTTATCAATGAGGAGCTCGATCTTCTTACCACTATCCAAAACACATATATTCAAACAATTCAGTAACTCGGATACTATAAACAAATTTAATACCAGATCGAACTCACAAACTGTTTCAACAAATCAGTTATATGAACTTACAAATGATTTTTTTAAAACGAAAATCATATCGAACTTAAAAACACATACATAAAACACACATAGATAAGTTAAATTACGCAACCGATTTGAAACCAAATCTGAAACTGCATTTTAAAACCAGATCAAAATGCATAAATCGATTTCACAAGCAAATGACTTCATAGATCTGTAACCCTGATAAAAATATCAACCCAAACTCAGATATGGAACCACGTCGAAGTTCATTTTAAAACCATCCACAAAGAACGAAACCGAAGAAATCAAACTCAAATCTTAAACAAAATAATACCTCAAACTCGATTCTGGTCGATGAATGGAGTAGGAAAGATTGTGTAATGGCGCCGGTTGCGTAAGTCTAAATGAGAGAGCTTGCATCCAGATGATGAGGAGTGCTTGGGAGATCGTCACGAGCGGGTCTCGAATAGAATCGACGAAAAGGGGCTAGGGTTTCTATTTGGTCGAACCTTTTGTAAATTGTGTTATAAAGAACGTCTCCTCTGGAAGTAGGCAAGTAGCCTGGACATGCTTTTTCATTTTATTATTTATGTGTATATAGTGGACTTTTTTTTATAGTAACCATTTCCACTATTTCATAAATATATATAATACATTATATACTATATATTTTATCTTTTTTTTTTTTGGTTTTTAATAGCTTTGATTATTATTTTACAAACACATATCATAATCTCTGCTTTATTAATTATTTATATGCAACTGTACAATAATTTGAGTCGTGTTAAGATAATTAGAATCACTTACATCGACATAATTAACATGTTTATATATTTAAAACAATAACTGAAAGAATATATTTTGTACAAAACAACTTTTTGTCATTTGTAATTTTAAAGGCTTTATAGATTTTGCATCGTACAAAATATAATATATTATATAAATTCATTGCCCACGGAATAAAAAGAAACCATACTCATATGGTTTGATTACATCCTTTAAATCACAGTAAAAATGATCTTAGTCATATAAAGTCATAGAAATTTGGTTTTACGTTGACATAAAACATGTCTAACAATTAAAATTGAGATTTATTCGTGATCTGCTCAGTTGACACAATTATAAAAGCTTTACAGATTTATGTACGTCATACATTATATAAAATTGTATATTATGGTAGAGGAATCAAATTATTGTTGTATACAAATCACTAGCCAGAATTGAATATAGTCGGTATTATAATAAAACTATTATTAAAATTTCAATAAAAATAAATCAACAAACTGAATATGACTGATTATAATAAATTGTATGTCAAGATATAGGAAAAAAAAATCGGTCATAAAATACAACGCAAAATATTTTTAAAAAAAGCAATAATACAAGTTTTAAAATTTCATTCATCAACAAAACACAAAAATGACGGCAATTGCAACAAATTTAATCACAACCAAATTAAACAAAATAATAAAAGAGACATTTTAATCTTTTTCCAGGCTTGAAAAAAATATCAACACTTTTTTAATCTCAACTATAAATTATCTTTGTTTAAGTTTTAGTGCATGACATTGTTGTATTAAAAAACATTGATTTTATAATAAATCACTTGATGAACGCACGTGTATTAATTGTGTGTAATAACATTCATGATGCAAATAAGTACTTTTTTTGTTCATCAAAAATATATAGTTTTTCTAAATAAAAAGTATTTTTATCATGTGATTGTCTAATTAAAAAATATTAATTTTGGAACCTGTCACCCGAGCAACGCACGGGTATTCAACTAGTTATTATTTGTTTAAGACTTTAAGTGTTTAACAATTAACATTCATTTACATTTGCTTATTTGTTTAGTTCATAATTCAATATGAATCGTTTTTAAAAAAATTTTTACCAAGATCCTAATTTCTATCAAGTGGAAGAACTTCTAATAATTCTCCACAAATTCCACATGTAATTCGACAATTGGGTTTGAAAAAGTGTTGTAGTGTTTTGGAAACTAATAATCAGATAATAACTGTAACAAAATTGTTGTCATAAATGTTGTGAAATGTAGTTTCTACCAATTAATCAACAACATGAAATTAATAAGAACAATAGAAGAATCAACACTGACCGAATGATTAGATTGATGAACTTGATGATTACAAAATGATGATCTGGAATATCTGCGTACAGTAGCAGCTTTCTCTAATTCGAATGTATACAAATGATATTCTGTTAGATCTATTAAAATGGAAAGTCAAAGATGCTATTTATACATTTATACAAACTATTAAGGAAATACAAAAACAGTCCCTAGACTTTGTTTTTTTCATCAATTAAAAACATATCCTAACATTCTCCCCTTTGATGAAAATAGCAAAGCTGTTAAACCGATAAGCCCAGCTTTTGTTCAAACCTTCTGATACTTTTACGAATCCGAAAGTCTCCATTCAATTTTTTGAAATAAACTCAACCATGAGTCTTCGGTCGTTAACAGATAAGGCTCCTTTCTTTGTCTTTCTTTTCTGGTCTGCTGCAAGCTTACCTTTCAAACCACTTAAAACTTTAATCAAAGTACCAACAGAAAACTTGTTCAGCTCCACACTCCTCATCGCTCTCAACTTCTTATTCCGATCTTTATACATGACTG
Organism: Centrapalus pauciflorus; assembly: GCA_020465985.1. Taxonomy (NCBI): domain Eukaryota; kingdom Viridiplantae; phylum Streptophyta; class Magnoliopsida; order Asterales; family Asteraceae; genus Centrapalus; species Centrapalus pauciflorus. Next base: position 77,101 of record JAANYP010004569.1, on the reverse strand, counting down.
CTGGATGCTTTACCATAATCACTTGAAATTCTTTCAGCTCACCTGCAAATTTAATATCTCTGTGAGGTGCAGTCATGTTGATCTTCCTCATGCCTCTTTCAACCCCAATCTGTAGATCTTGCACTGACATTAATACCAATTTGGTATGCATAAAGTGGAACAGTGTCTTAAGCGCAAATCTACAGTGTTCATTTCTTTTGTTACTGCACAATTCATCAAACAGATCTTCAATATCTACCAAGTGCATGTTGAACATGCCAGCTTCTGTGAACACATAAGTATTTCCATCTGATCTTGTAACAGTGAATTTTGGATAGAAAACCTTAACAAATCTTTCCTTTTCAATCTTCACAAGCAGTTGATTCAGCAATTTCTAGTCCTCATCTATCTGGTATTTCATCCATTCCGTCAACAATTCTGAATTCGCTCTTAACCTTCTCAACCTCCTGTGTTTTGTTTCTCAGAAAACTGGCATAGTTAACCAGATTAGGCATGTTCGGCTCTAGTACTTTAAACAACTTGTGGAATGAGCATGGAGCTTGCTTCTTACAAAAGATCCGTTTCTCCAGAATATCTTCAATATACGACATCTTATTCCTTTTTCTAATAAACTCAGCAGATCTATTCTCTGGAAAAGTTCAAGCTTTTTCACCTTCTTCTTGCTTATCTCATCCTTATTCAACAAAGTTAGCATATCTTGAATCTCCCTCTGAACCACTTGTTGTGCTTCAAATCTAAGTCTATGTTGTTTCTTAGATTCATCGGTAAGCACATACTCGTTGAAAAACCTATCCATTACTTCTACTTCATTCAACACAACTATTTCTTGAGCCACACTGCTCTCAACATGAAACTCTTTGTTGGTACATCCTGTGTGACGATAGCAGTCTAAGTGATCCTACATTGTGATTTTAGCAAGTGTGTGTTATATATGTTTATATATGGTTGATATTTATTAGTGTTTGTATGTTTGAACTTGATGTAACGTATTACAAGAAGTTCAAACATAAAGTACAAAGATAAAATCAATCATAAGTAATAACATAAGTTTCAACACTTAGTTGTTTATGTAAAAGGCTAGATTCGAATCATACAAGGCTTGGCATTCGAATCTGTGATAGATTCGAATGTAGCCTAGATTCGAAGAGCCCAGATTCGAGAGTGTCCTTGTGGACAGACTCGAATGGGCCTTGGGCCAGATTCGAGTTTGGCCCACATCAGACTCGAATCAGGGTCTATAATTAGGGATAGACTCGAAATATTGTCAGACTTTTGGCAGAATTCGTGAGGAATTAAGCTTAAAGCGATCTCGAGTTTATCAGCTTGGTTAGTGCCGTTTCGGAGAGAATCAGTTCGTAGGATCGTTCGTCAGTCGTTCGTTCAGCCTCTGATAGTCTCCGTGTTTCGTAGTTGAGAGTTTTCCGTCTAACCGTTAACGAGGATTCCGCACTCGTTGACGGATCCGTGTCTAGATAGATCTCGTAGTGGTAGACCTTACAAGTGGTATCAGAGCCTAAGGAGTGTTCTTGGTGTTCATCTTGATACATTCTAGGTTTCTTGACGCTAGTTGGACGGTTTTTCTCTCAAAAACGTATTTTCAAGCTTAGCAAATTCTTATTCGGAAAATACTTTGTGGTTTTTCACGTTTTTGATCGAAATCATTATTTTTCCTTAGAAAAATACTGGTTTAATCTGAAAAACATCAAAAAATCAAAGTGTTAGCCGTTTTTCGAGTTTGCGGCGCTCGAATCTAATAGGGGTAATTAGGGTTTCACTTAGTGTCGAGTCTAACCAAAATACGCTCCTTTCGAGTCTGTTTCAGAGGGTTTCGAATCTACCTAGTTTCGAGTCTGTTGCTTCATTCGAATAGGATCTCGAGTCTACTTAGTTTCGAGTTTATTTCGAGTCTAGCTTAGTTTCGAAAAGGGTGTCGAATCTGCTGTCGTTTCGAGTTTGCTCTGACCTTCGAATCTGTGGAGTTTCGAATCTGACTTAATTTCGAATCTAATTGAACTATAACACTTACTCGAATTTAATCCCAAATAAATTGGAATCTAATTACATTCGAATCTATCTAGATTCGAAGGAGTTAATCCACATTAGTTTCGAATTAAATTAATTAAGGGCCAATTCAATTACTTTCGAAAAGATGTCTAATCTTCATAAATTCCTAGAAATGGACCAGGAGGTCGGGAAGGCAAACGCACCGCCTAAGCTGATGAAAGTCGAGGATTATTACTGGTGGAAAGACCGATTTACTGATTTCGTGCGTTTTAACGACATGCGCATGTGGGTGTGCATCGACGAAGGGTATATTCCACCGGTGTCAGAAGTTGAAGGCCGTCAGAAGGTCTTGTCATACCAAATGATGAAGGAGGATGACAAGAAACTGTATGAAGCCGAAAACAAAGCCTTCTCGCTAATCCGTATGGCTTTGCCGCAAGATATACTGCACACATTCAGGACTCAAAAGACGTCGAAAGAACTTTGGGAGTCGCTAGAGAAAAGGTGTGAGGGTAATCCTAGAGTTCGGAGAAAGCGTACTGAGCTGTTAAAACAACAGTTTGCGATTTTCAAGGCGATTAAGGATGAACAGCTGGATGATATCATCACTAGGTTCTATCATCTGTTGACCGAACTTGAAAGTCATGGGATTGAGTTTACTGATACTGACAAGAACAACAAGCTTCTTGATGCCTTACCAGCCAAATGGGCTATGTACGTGGCAATGATCAAGCTGAACGAGGACAAGTATTACTCTCAATCTCTGGATGATATTGTGGGAACGTTGAGGGCATATCACTTCGAGCTACTGAAGGCCGAGACTGATTACGAACAAGTCCAGAATCCAGCGATGTATTTTGGAAAGACAACAAAACCTTCAGCGGCAGCCGAACCGAAGACTGCTACAGCGTTTTTCACGGGAGAGACATCGTCACCAGCAGAGTCTGATGACACATTGAATCGCGCGTTCTTAGGATTAGGAAGATCGGAAGAACCGCAGCCTCAAGTTCAACAGGCATCGACATCTCAGAGCTATTCGAAGATGCCAATGAGCGCAAAATCAGCGGAAGAACATCTGAATCTACTTGCTTCATTTGAGGCCGCATACGGAAATTGTGTTCAAGGGAAGATTAACGATCCTGCTCTATGGGACGAGGATTACGATCAGGTCGACCCTGATGACTTAGAGGAAATGGATCTTAAGTGGCAACTGGCCATGGTAACCCAGAGGGTTAAGAGATTCATTAAAAGAACTGGGAGGAATCTACAAATGAATAACAAGGGGATAGGATTTGATAAGTCCAAAGTAAAATGCTACAACTGTCAAGGACTGGGACACTTCGCCAGGGAGTGTCAGAGACCGAAGGTAGAGACATACCAAGGGCAGAGTCAGCATCAGGGACAGTTCCAAAATCAGTCCCAACAACGATACCTTTCGAGTTCATCATCTGGTCAAGCCAACCTAGCGGGTCTACTATCCAATGTCACTTCAGATAGACAGCTAGATGGTACGTATGACTGGAGCTCACATCCTGAGTCGAATGCTAGAGCCTTCATGGCTGAAGTCACAGAAACTGGATGTAATGGGGACGAGCAGACCACACGGGACAGCAGTCCGATGTGGGTAGAAAAAGCGAATGATCAGACAGTGCTGGAGTTTGCTGCTCAGATGGCCAACGTGGAATCTGATAACTCAAAGGTAAGTCTGACTTATTCTCTCTTTCGTGAATTATGTGCTTTGTGTGTTAATTCTAACGATAGGTTAAATCTAGTCCTAGAATCACATAAAACCATATCTGCTCAAAATGAGAACTTAAAAGTTGAAAATGCTAGCCTAAATGATATCAATCAAGATCTTAAAGAAAAGCTTAAGGCTGATGCTCAAGACGTAGTAGTTCTAAAAGACAAACTCAGTGAGCAGTGTGTTAGGATAGAGCTAATGTATGAGCACGTTGAAGCCTTGACCAAAAGTCTTAAGGATAAGGACATAGAGCTAGCAGAAACAAAGGTAAAGGTAGCAGAGTCAAATAGCAAGTTGGAGAAGTTTAGGAATTCGAGTCTAAACCTAGGGAAAGTTTTAGATGCCCAACGACAGTCTAAGAAGCCCGTAGGTCTAGGATTTCACGAAATTCCTCCACCTTTCAATGCGAACTATGTGCCTCAGCCTCAGGAGAACACTGACAAATCAGTAGACTTAGAGGAACTACCTGAACCGACACCAGAGCCTATAGCTGAAAATACACCTAAGGTGGCTGACTCAACCGTCAAGGTTAAGAAAGTCAAATTTGTGTCTTCCTCCAGTGAAACACCTGCAGGAAAACAGAAAATTGCTTGGGCTGATCAGGTCGATGAGCCAGACACCGTAGATGTACCAAAGGAAATAGACACTAGTGAGACACCTAGATCTAAGGGAACTCACAAAAAGTCCATATATAAGATGTCTTGCTTTAGATGTCACGAGAAGGGGCATGTTGCTTCTCACTGTCCACTTAGGAAAGCCGATGTTACACCTAAGCCAGTGAATCCAACACCTGTTAAGCCCTCAACCAGTGTGGCAAGCACCAGTAGTTCTCAAAGTACCGAGAAAGCTGTGCAGGCCGCACCCAAACAAGTTGTGAAAAACACACCGGTTAAGGTTGGACCAAAGGAAGGGATTAGGACAAATTCACCGAATCGAGTCATTAATCAATCTAGGTCAGCACCACAACAAGTCTATAGGAGCACAACACCTAGCAGGTCACACACTCCAGTTAGGTCGCACACTCCAGTTAGACAGTACGCACCGGTAAGAGCTCAAGCATCACAGTCCGAAATGCCATATAATAGGAATTATTCTAGAGCTCCACAACAAATGCCTACTCCAAGGCAAAGAGTGAACTTAAATCACTCGGCACCACAACAGAACCCAGTTCAAAGGCCCAAGTCACCTGAAAGGCGAGATGGGTATTTGAAAGAGTTCAAGTATGTGGACGAGAATGGTATTACCAAGTCAGTCATGGCTTGGGTTCCCCGTGATAACTAACCTATTTTCTTTCATGTGCAGGAGATTACCACAGGTCCAAACAACAAGTGGTTCGTCGACAGTGGCTGCTCTAGGCACATGACAGGGGAACGAGGTCTGCTTACAGACTTCAAGGGTGGAAATCGGGGATTCGTATCATTCGCGGGTAGCAAAGGTGGAAATATCACGGGTACCGGAGTAGTCACTAATGGGACAATCAAGTTGGACCAAGTTTATCATGTTGATAAACTGGTTCACAATCTCATTAGTGTATCTCAAATCTGTGATAAGAAGAACTCGGTGTTATTTACTGACACTGAGGCGTTAGTGCTAAAGCCGGGATTCAAAATTCCTGAATAATGGGTATTGATGCGGGCACCAAGGAAGAATGACTTGTACATGCTGGATATGAACAAGCCGGAGTCTTTGATGGGGCCAATCTGTCTATTATCCAAAGCTTCGGAGACGGAATCCGTACTGTGGCACAGACGCATGGCTCACCTGCACCTAAGGAAAATGAACTACATAACGAAGAATGGACTGGTGCAGGGTGTGCCAATGAAGAGCTTTCAGTTCGAGGACAAGTGTCTACCGTGCATGAAGGCAAGCAACATAAAAAGACACACAAGTCCAAGAAGCAGAACTCGATATCCTCAACATTCGATTTGTTGCATATGGACCTTTTCGGCCCTATCAACAAAAGGAGTATAGGAGGTAGTTGGTTTTGTTTAGTTATCACTGACGATTACTCACGGTTTTCTTGGGTTTTCTTTTTAGGTACAAAGGACGAGACGACTTCCAAGCTTATCGGGTTCTTAGACCAAGTGGAGACTTCCTACGGAACAAGGGTTAAAAATATTCGTAGTGATAATGGGACTGAATTCAAAAACTCTGTAATTGGTGTATATTGCCTTTCAAAGGGCATAGTGCATCAATTCAGTGCACCATATGAACCTCAACAAAATGGGGTGGCCGAACGTAAAAATAGAACATTGATTGAAGCTGCAAGGACTATGCTTTCGGATTCAAAGCTTTCTACCATGTTTTGGGGGGAGGCAGTGAATACCGCGTGCCACATTTTAAACCGAGTCCTTACAGTCAAATCTTTGAACAAAACATGCTATGAAATTTTGAATAAACGGCCACCTAACCTAACTGGATTCGAACCGTTTGGAGTACCATGCACTCTTTTACGAACAAAACATCAACCGAAGTTTGGTGAAAAGGCTGACGAAGGATACTTCCTAGGTTACGTGCCGAACTCACCAAACAAACGGGTTTTTAACAAAACGAGTGGTACTGTGGAGATTGTGTATAATATTGAAGTCACAAGTTATACACATGAACCCCAAACTGGTCCGGAATGGATATTTGACTATGATAAGTTATTTGAGTCATTTAACATTCCTTTGGATGATAATGCAGGTACAATCGAAAAAGACATGGCGACGTTGCACCTAAATGACGATGGCCATATTTTTCCGAGGACTACGTTTGAATCCACATCCGAGCCTACAGCGACAGTAGATGGATCTCCAGAAGTTACTGATCAAGAAGCACCTACCACTGAGAATCAGACTCAGGCATCAAGTTCCAACTCTGAGGAAAACGTCCATGATGAGGAAAATGTAGAATCTGAGCCTGTTCCCCCATTAGGTGAAATAGGATCTAACTTAGGAGATAATCTAAGGGTAGATGAGATAGAGACCTCTAGGATTAACAAGAACCATCCGATAGAAAGCATCATAGGAAATCCTAACGAGGGTGTGAGGACTCGGAGTAGTGTAAATAACAACACTGTGTTGTTGTCGTTGATAAACGACTCCGAGGCATATCACACATGTCTATATTCATGTTTCATATCGCAAGTAGAGCCTAAGAATGTGAAAATGGCACTTAAGGATAACTCCTGGGTTGAAGCGATGCAGGAAGAACTTTCGCAATTTAGGAAACTAGAAGTGTGGGAGTTAGTTCCATTACCTCGAGGGGAAGTTGCCATAGGAACCAAATGGGTTTTTAAGTGCAAAAGGGACGATCGGGGTATAGTCACGCGCAACAAGGCTAGATTAGTTGTAAAGGGTTTCAACCAAGAGGAGGGAATCGATTACAACGAGGTTTTTGCACCAGTAGCAAGGCTGGAAGCCATTAGGTTGTTTCTAGATTTTGGGAAAGTGAAGGAGTTGGTGTACGTAGAACAACCGCCCGGATTCACAGATCCAAAATATCCTGATAGAGTATATCGCTTAGATAAGGCTCTATATGGATTGCATCAGGCACCTAGGGCGTGGTATGAGACTCTATCCAACCATCTGTTAGAAAACGGTTTTGAGAGGGGTAGGATAGATAGTACTCTCTTTGTTAAGAGAAAGGGAGATCACTTTATCTTGGTGCAAGTGTACGTCGATGATATCATCTTTGGATCATCAGACGAACAGATGTGCAAAGATTTCGAGAAGGTGATGAAGTCTAAGTTCGAGATGAGTGCTATGGGAGAGTTAAATTTCTTTTTAGGGTTACAAGTTGACCAGAAGAAGGAAGGGATGTTTATTCATCAGACTATGTATGTCTATGACATATTGGAACGTTTCGGGATGGAAGGAACTAAGTTGACTGCCCATTTCAGCACGCCGATTCAATTGAATCATAATCTCGGGCCGGGTACTGAAAGTGATACCGATGTGGATCTGACACTATATCGGGCCATGATTGGGTCACTTATGTATTTAACTGCTTCAAGACCTGATATTATGTTTGCTGTTTGTATGTGTGCTAGGTTTCAAGCGAATCCGAAGGAGATGCATATGAAAGCTGTGAAGCGGATTCTACGATACCTCAAGTCGAAACCGAAGCTGGGTCTTTGGTATCACGCGGAGGGAGATCTAGAGTTGGAGGCGTTCACGGATTCTGACTACGGAGGATGCAGCTTGACGCGCAAATCAACAACTGGAGGTTGTCAGTTCCTAGGAGGGAGATTGGTATCCTGGCAATGCAAGAAACAAACATCGGTAGCCGTGTCAACGTTCGAGGCCGAGTATGTTGCTGCTGGTAGTTGTTGCTCACAGGTTCTGTGGATACAACAACAATTGCGGGATTACGGTTTGGCTTACACTCAAACTCCAATTAGGATAGACAATCAATCTACAATTGCTATAACTAATAATCCAGTTAAACACAACAAAACAAAGCACATAGACATAAGACATCATTTTATTCGTGATTGTGCTGAAAAGAACTTAATCAAACTGGTAAAAGTGGCAACAGAAGATAATAATGCAGATTTATTTACCAAAGCGTTTGATAAGTCACGGTTTGAGTATTTAATTCAACTGAATGGAATGCGCAACCCAGAGTAAATTGACCTTAGTAGTAGTAGTTTATTTTCTTTTATAGTCGTAGTATTTCTTTCTTTAAAGTAGTCTGCTAATTTAGGAAAGTTTCTATTTTTAGTAAGTTTCTATTTTTAGTAAGTTTCTATTTTTAGTAAGTTAGTAGGTTATCTTATTTCATATGAAAAACAAAAAAAAAAGAGAGAGAAAATTACAAAAATACAAAAAAAGAGAATATCAAAAAAAAGAGTTAAGTCTTAGAAGCATAGGTTCAAAGTGACGAAAATTAGCACAGTCGTTACAAACTCTAAGTGTTTAGGCTTTCACACATAATGCAACTAAATTCTAAGTGTTATACTTTATTTTAGTTTGATGTGTTGGTAGGCATAATACATGTAGGGAATCTCAAGGCTAATAAAATATTCTAGAAAAAGTCAAGCGTGTCACTAACTTAGATGTATGACCAATCGGTCTTAATTTTTATGTACAAGACATACAAACTTTGAGTCTAAATGAGGTATGCAAACTTTCTGGGGATGTATGGCAACATCAAATACATCTTAAAATGGAAAGAATAGAAATATCATACAAAACTGAGAGTCGAAAACATGCAACTCTGTTGTACGTAAGTACAGACCTGTTGTCTCTGTTTAGATTCGGGTTAGCAGATATGTCGCTTTGTTGTACGTCAGTACAGACCTGTCACCGTTGTCTTGCTAACTTTAAGAATAAACCTTAAGTCAAACTAAGACACTTTGTTGTATGAAAATACAGACCTGTGTCCGATGTTTGTCTTTTAAAGAAAGTTTGCAAATACCAACAAGTTAGAATCTTAGTCTGTGTGCCTTGATCATAAAAGTATGTCTATGTCTGAGTCACGTAAGATAATTTCCTGATAAATAAAAATTCCAAGAGATATTCTGAAATGTAGAATGTTTAAAGGGGTAAAATACCAACAATCGGCTAAATAGGTATGTCACGACAAATAATCAAAGGAATCAAAAATTCCTAAGTGTGAAAGTTTAAGTACTGAAAGTAAGTATCAGACATCGCTATCTGATTGAACCTTTCTTAGACTATACTCATCAAAAATATTTTGTTTAGTATTTAGCTTAGGTTGTAAATTTTATAAGTATCGCTTAAGTCTGGATTAAATTTTTGGTCAAAATTTTATTTTTATTTTATTTTATTTTATTTTACCTTAGTTTACTTTATTTTATTTTATTTTATTTTATTTTATTTTATTTTTTAGTTTAGTTTAATTTTTAACTTAGGTAAAAGGTCAAAAATTACTGAGGATGCATTCAAAGTTGGATAAAATAAACATGGCGTGAAATATCTTGTGCTTAGGGTAAAAGATTGGGCATAGTTTATCTTGTTACACAATACCGTAGAAAAAGGTTGAAAAAGTTGAGGTTATTTCAAAAATTTTCGAAATTTTTCTAAGTGTTTGGTGGTTTCGAGTTTAGGACAGACTCGAGTGTGGAAGGATTCGAATCTGTCAGTAGATTCGAGTCTAGCCTTAGACTCGAAGGTTGGTAGTATATATAGGTAAACAGTGAAGTCATTTATTTCTTACTGTTTCCGAATCTACTTCCTCGAATCTAATACCGGCGATTTCGAATCTATCCTCGAGTCTATCGTATTTCTCCTAAATGACATTTTGTCGAGTTTGAAGCTAGTGTGTTCGATTCTACTCTTGCATCTAGGTATAATCAACTTGATTGTACAAGATTCATGTAGTTTTATACACAATTTTAGGCTAAATCATCGATTTTTGAAGGTTTAAGGGTCGAAATAGGGTTTTTCCAAAATTACCAAGTTTGGACCGATAAACAGTCAAATTAAAGGCATATATCTGTGATTAGTAACTAGTAGGACTAATGAATGTAATTTTCTAAGTCTAAAAATGTTAAAATCAAGAGATTTGGTGTTTGAAATAGAATCGGCGGTTCGAATCTGTTCATGCTGTGTCTCGAATCTGTCATTAGATTCGAGAGGGCAATTGATTCGAATCTGTCATTAAAAAGGGACTTATTCGAATCTGATACATTCGAGTGTATATTTTATTTGCATGATTTAATTTAAATGTTATTAAACTTGTAAAGATTTAATTGTGTTAGATTTTGTACATAAACAAGTACAAAATAAAACAGATTTGAATTTAAACAAGTTTATTGATTTTTAATGAATCTAATAGTTTTGTTTATTGTGCAGAAATGGCTGTTCGAGCGTTTGTGCCTAAGCACAATATGGTGCTTGTTGGTACACCCTGTGTGACGATAGCAGTCTAATCGATCTGCGTTATGATTTAAGTAATATTCTGAATATTAACAAGTGTTTTGATATATATGTTTAATATATGTTTGTCTGTTATTGATTGTGTGTTTGAACTTGATGTAACATATTACAAGAAGTTCAAACATAAAAGTCAAAGAGTATGTCAAGCATAAGTTAAAACATAAGTTTCATCACGTAAGTGTTTAAGTGTATTGGTTAGATTCGAATATGTAAAGGAAGACATTCGAATCTGTGATAGATTCGAATGTATCCTTAGATTCGAATAGGTTAGATTCGAATCTGTCAGATGGACAGATTCGAATGAGGCCTTAGGCCAGATTCGAGGTTGGCCCACAACAGACTCGAATCAGGGCCTATAATTAGGGATAGACTCGAATGATTAGCAGACCTTTGGCAGAATTCGTGAGGAATTAAGCAATAGGCGATCTCGAGTTTATCAGCTAGGTGAGTCCCGTTTCGGAGAGAATTAGTACGTAGGATCGTTCGTGTGTCGTTCGTTCAGCGTCTAATAGTCTCCGTGTTTCCGTTGGTTGAGAGTTGTCCGTCTAACCGTCAACGAGGATTCCGCACTCGTTAACGGGTCCGCGTCTAGATAGATCTTGCAGTGGTAGACCTTACAAGTGGTATCAGAGCCTAAGGAGTGTTCGTGGTGTTCTTCGTGTTCATCAGAAACATTCTAGGTTTCTTGACGCTAGTTGGACGGTTTTTTTTCTCTCAAAAACGTGTTTTTGGGCTTAGCAAATTCATATTCGGGAAACACTTTGTGGTTTTTCACGTTTTTGGTCGAAATCATTATTTTTCATTTGAAAAATAGTGGTTTAATCCGTAAAACGTCAAAAAATCAAAGTGTTAGCCGTTTTTCGAGTTTGCGGCGCTCGAATCTATAGGGGTAATTAGGGTTTTACTTTATTTTCGAGTCTAACCAAAATACGCTCCTTTCGAGTCAATTTCAGTCAGTTTCGAGTCTGTGTTGCTTCGAATCTGTTAATACATTCGAATTGGATCTCGAGTCTATATTGTTTCGAGTTTGTTTCGAGTCTGTTACTGTTTCGATTCTGTTCTTCGATTCTGCTGAATTTCGATTCTGTTTGTGCCTTCGATTCTAAGGGTCTTCGAGTTTAAGAGTCCTTCGAATCTGACCTATCTTCGAATCTGTGGGATTGTTCGAATCTGACATTATTTCGAATCTACTTGAACTTTAAGACTTAATCGAATTTAATTCCAAAAGATTAAACATTAATTAGTTTCGAATCTATCTAGATTCGAATAATTTAATTTAAATCAGTTTCTAATTAAATTAATTAAGTTCAAATTCAAATTCTTTCAGAAAAGATGTCGAACCTTCAGAAATTCCTTGAAATGGATCACGAAGTTGGGAAGGCCAATGCACCACCTAAGCTGATGAAAGTTGAGGATTACTACTGGTGGAAGGATAGATTCACGGATTTTGTACGATTCAACGACATGCGCATGTGGGTGTGCATTGATGAAGGGTACATTCCACCAGTATCTGAGGTTGAAGGCCGTCAAAAGGTTCTGTCATACCAAATGATGAAAGAGGATGACAAGAAACTATTTGAAGCTGAAAACAAGGCTTTCTCTATTATCCGAATGGCGTTACCTCAAGATATCTTGCACACATTTCGGACTCAGAGGACGTCGAAAGAGCTTTGGGAGTCTCTTCAGAAACGGTGTGAGGGTAATCCACGGGTACGTAGAAAGCGTACAGAGCTGTTGACCCAACAGTTTGCAATTTTCAAGGCTCTTAAGGATGAACAGTTGGATGATATTATCACACGATTTTATCATCTGATAACAGAGCTTGAAAGTCATGGTATTGAGTATTCTGACACAGACAAGAACAACAAGCTTCTTGATGCCCTACCGGCCAAATGGGCTATGTATGTGGCTATGATTAAGCTGAATGAAGATAAATACTATGCTCAATCACTGGATGACATCGTGGGAACGTTGAGGGCATATCACTTCGAAATGATAAAGGCTGAGACTGATTACGAGCAAGTCCAAAATCCGGCGATGTATTTTGGAAAGACATCAAAATCATCAGTGACAGCTGATCAGAAGAGTGCTACAGCGTTTTTCACCGGAGAAACGTCATCGCCACCAGAGTCCGAAGACTCACTGAATCGCGCGTTCTTAGGGTTAGGAAGATCGGAAGAACCGCAACCTCAAGTCAATCAGGCATCTACAAGTCAGAACTATTCAAAGATGCCAATGAGCGCAAAGTCGGCGGAAGAACATCTGAATCTGCTTGCTTCGTTTGTGGCCGCATATGGAAATTGCGTTCAAGGGAAGATCAATGATCCAGCTCTTTGGGATGAAGATTACGATCAGGTCGACCCTGATGACTTAGAGGAGATGGATCTTAAATGGCAACTGGCCATGGTAACCCAACGGGTTAAGAGATTCATAAAGAGAACTGGGAGGAATCTCCAGATGAATAACAAGGGGATAGGATTTGATAAGTCCAAGGTCAAATGCTACAACTGTCAGGGATTGGGACATTTCGCGAGGGAGTGTCAAAGACCGAAGGTAGAGTCATACCAGGGACAGAGTCAGCATCAAGGACAGTACCAAAATCAGTCCCAACAGAGATATCTTCCGAGTTCTTCATCTGGTCAAGCCAATCTAGCGGGTCTGATATCCAATGTCACTTCTGACAGACAGCTAGATGGTTCCTATGACTGGAGTTCACATCCGGAGTCCAATGCTAGAGCTTTCATGGCTGAAGTTACGGAGAATGGTTGTGATGAGGATGAGCAGACCACAAGGGACAGCAGTCCGATGTGGGTAGAGAAAGCGAATGATCAGACCGTGCTGGAGTTTGCTGCTCAGATGGCCAACGTGGAATCTGATAACTCTAAGGTTAGTCTTTCTATTTCTCTATTTCGTGATTTATGTGCTTTATGTGTTAGTTCTAACGATAGGTTAAATCTAGTCTTAGACTCACATAAGACCATAGCTGCTCAAAATGAAAACTTAAAAATAGAAAATGCTAGCCTAAATGATATAAAACAAGATTTAAAAGAAAAACTTAAGGCTGATGCTCAAGATGTAATCGTTCTAAAAGACAAACTGAGTGAGCAGTGTGTTAGGATAGAACTTATGTATGAGCACGTAGAAGCCTTGACTAAAAGTCTGAAAGACAAGGACATAGAGCTAGCCGAGACCAAGGTTAAGGTAGCAGAGGCAAATAGCAAGCTGGAAAAGTTTAGGAATTCGAGCCTAAACCTAGGGAAAGTCTTAGATGCCCAAAGACAGTCTAAGAAGCCTGTAGGTCTAGGTTTTCACGAAATTCCTCCACCTTTCAATGATAACTATGTGCCTCAGCCTCAGGAGAAAACTGACAAGTCAGTAGTTTTAGAGGACCTGCCTGAACCTACACTTGAGCCTAAAGTAGAAAATACACCTAAGGTGACTGACTCAACCGTCAAGGTCAAGCAAGTGAAATTTGTGTCTTCCTCCAGTGAAACACCTACAGGAAAACAGAAAATTTCATGGGCTGACCAGGTCGAAGAGACAGACACTGAAGATGTACCAAAGGCATTAGACACTAATGAGACACCTAGATCTAAGGGACCAACCAAAAAGTCCATGGATAAGATGTCTTGCTTTAGATGTCACGAGAAAGGGCACGTTGCTTCTCACTGTCCAAATAGGAAAGCTGATGTTACACCTAAGACAGTGAATCCAACACCTGTTAAGCCCTCACCAAGTGTGGCGAGCACGAGTAGTTCTCAAGTACCGAGAAAACTGTGCAGGCCGCACCAAAACCTGTTGTGAAACAAACACCGGTTAAGGTTGGACCAAAAGAAGTGGTTAGGACAAATTCACCGAATCGTGTCTTTAATCAATCTAGGTCAGCACCTCAGCAAGTCTATAGGAGCACCACACCTAGCAGGTCACACACTCCAGTTAGGTCACATACTCCTGTTAGACAATATGTTCCGGTAAAAGCTCAGGGATCACAGTCTGAAATGCATTATAATAAGACTTATTCTAGAGCATCACAACAAATGCCTACTCAAAGGCAAAGAGTGAATCTAAATCACTCGGCACCACAACAGAATTCAGTTCAAAGGCCCAAGTCACCTGAAAGGCGAGATGGGTACTTGAAAGAGTTCAAGTATGTGGACGAGAATGGTATTACCAAGTCAGTCATGGCTTGGGTTCCCCGTGATAACTAACCTATTTTCTTTCATGTGCAGGAGATAACTACCGGTCCAAACAACAAGTGGTTCGTCGACAGTGGTTGCTCCAGGCACATGACGGGGGAAAGAAGTCTTCTCACAGACTTCAAGGGGGGTAATAGGGGATTTGTATCATTCGCGGGCAACAAAGGAGGAAATATCACTGGAACTGGAGAAGTCACTAATGGGACGATTACATTGGATCAAGTTTATCACGTTGATAAACTGGTTCATAATCTCATTAGTGTATCTCAAATCTGTGATAAGAAGAACTCGGTGTTATTTACTGACACTGAGGCGTTAGTGCTAAAGCCGGGATTCAAGATACCTGAAGATTGGATATTGATGCGGGCTCCAAGGAAGAATGACTTGTACATGCTCGACATGAACAAGCCAGATAATTCGATGGGTCCGATCTGCTTACTATCAAAAGCTTCGGAGACGGAATCGGTTTTGTGGCACAGACGAATGGCTCACTTGCACCTGAGGAAAATGAACTACATAACGAAGAATGGTTTGGTGCAAGGTGTGCCTCTGAAGAGCTTTCAGTTTGAAGATAAGTGTCTACCGTGCATGAAGGGCAAGCAACATAAAAAGACACACAAGTCCAAGAAGCTGAATTCCATAACCTCGACATTCGATTTGTTGCATATGGACCTTTTCGGCCCTATCAACAAAAGGAGTATAGGAGGTAGTTGGTTTTGCTTAGTTATCACTGACGATTACTCACGGTTTTCATGGGTTTTCTTTTTAGGTACGAAGGACGAGACGGCTACAAAGCTCATCGGGTTCTTAGACCAAGTGGAGAACTCCTACGGAACAAGGGTTAAACATATTCGTAGTGATAATGGGACTGAATTTAAAAACTCTGTAATTGGTGTATATTGCCTATCAAAGGGCATCGTGCATCAATTCAGTGCACCATATGAACCTCAACAGAATGGGGTGGCCGAACGTAAAAACAGAACATTGATTGAGGCTGCAAGGACTATGCTTTCGGATTCAAAGCTTCCTACCATGTTTTGGGGGGAGGCAGTGAATACCGCGTGCCATATTTTAAATAGAGTCCTTACAGTCAAATCATTGAACAAAACATGTTATGAAATTTTGAATAAAAGGCCACCTAACTTAACTGGATTCGAACCGTTTGGAGTACCATGTACACTTTTAAGGACAAAACATCAACCGAAGTTTGGTGAAAAGGCTGACGAAGGATACTTCCTAGGTTATGTGCCAAACTCACCAAACAAACGAGTTTTTAACAAAAAGAGTGGTACTGTGGAGATTGTGTATAATATTGAAGTCACAAGTTATATACATGAACCCCAAACTGGTCCGGAATGGATATTTGACTATGATAAGTTATTTGAGTCATTTAACATTCCTTTGGATGATACTGCAGGTACAATCGATAAAGACATGGCGACGTTGCACCTAAATGACGATGGCCATATTTTTCCAAGGACCACGTTCGAATCTACGTCCGAGCCTACTGCGACTGTAGATGGGTCTCCAGAAGTTGCGAATCCAGAAGAACCTAATACTGAGAATCAGACTCAAGCATCAAGTTCTGCCTCGGAGGAAAACGTCCGTGAGGAAGAGAATGTGGAAGCTGAGCCTGTTCCCCCTTTAGGTGAAATAGGATCCAACTTAGGAGATAATCTAAGGGTAGACGAAATAGAGACCTCTAGGATTAACAAGAATCATCCTATCGATAGCATCATAGGAAATCCTAACGAGGGTGTGAGGACTCGGAGTAGTGTAAATAACAACACTGTGTTGTTGTCGATGATAAACGACTCCGAGGCATATCATACTGTCTATATTCGTGTTTCATATCGCAAGTAGAGCCCAAAAATGTGCAAATGGCACTTAAGGACAACTCCTGGGTTGAAGCGATGCAGGAAGAACTGTCACAATTTAGGAAACTAGAAGTGTGGGAGTTAGTTCCGTTACCTCGAGGGGAGATTGCAATAGGAACCAAATGGGTTTTTAAGTGCAAAAGAGACGATCGGGGTATAGTCACGCGCAACAAAGCGAGATTAGTTGTAAAGGGTTTCAACCAAGAGGAGGGAATCGATTACAACGAAGTGTTTGCACCTGTAGCAAGGTTAGAAGCAATTAGGTTGTTTTTAGCTTTTGCCTCCTTCAAAGGATTTAAAGTATATCAACTGGATGTTAAGAGTGCTTTCCTGTATGGGAAAGTGAAGGAGTTGGTGTATGTAGAACAACCGCCTGGGTTTACAGATCCTAAATATCCTGATAGAGTATATCGATTAGATAAGGCTCTTTATGGATTACATCAGGCACCTAGGGCATGGTATGAGACTCTATCCAACCATCTTTTAGAAAATGGCTTTGAGAGGGGTAGGATAGATAGTACTCTATTTGTGAAGAGAAAGGGAGATCATTTTATCTTGGTACAAGTGTACGTAGATGATATCATTTTTGGATCATCAGACGAACAGATGTGCAAAGATTTCGAGAAGGTATGAAGTCTAAGTTCGAGATGAGTGCTATGGGGGAGTTGAATTTCTTTTTGGGGTTACAAGTTGACCAGAAGAAGGAAGGCATGTTTATCCATCAGACCAAGTATGTCTATGACATATTGGAACGGTTTGGGATGGAAGGAACAAAGTTGACTGCCCACTTCAGCACGCCGATTCAAGTGAATCACAATCTCGGGCCGGGTACTGATGGTGATACCGATGTGGATCCGACTTTATATCGGGCCATGATTGGGTCACTTATGTATTTAACTGCTTCAAGACCTGACATTATGTTTGCTGTGTGTATTTGTGCTAGGTTTCAAGCGAATCCGAAGGAGATGCATATGAAAGCTGTGAAGCGGATTCTACGATACCTCAAGTCGAAACCGAAGCTGGGACTTTGGTATCACGCGGAGGGAGATCTAGAGTTGGAAGCGTTCACAGATTCTGACTACGGAGGATGCAGCTTGACGCGCAAATCAACGACTGGAGGTTGTCAGTTCCTCGGAGGGAGATTGGTGTCCTGGCAATGCAAGAAACAAACATCGGTAGCCGTGTCAACGTGCGAGGCCGAGTATGTTGCTGCTGGTAGTTGCTGTTCACAGGTTTTGTGGATACAACAACAATTGCGGGATTACGGTTTGGCTTATACTCAAACTCCAATTAGGATAGACAATCAATCAACAATTGCTATAACAAATAATCCAGTTAAACACAGTAAAACAAAGCACATAGACATAAGACATCATTTTATTCGTGATTGTGCTGAAAAGAACTTGATCAAACTGGTAAAGGTGGCAACTGAAGATAATAATGCTGATTTATTTACCAAAGCGTTTGATAAGTCACGTTTTGAGTATTTAATTCAACTTAATGGAATGCGCAACCCAGAGTAAATTGACCTTAGTAGTATTTTATTTCCTTTTATAGTTGTTATATTTCTTTCTTTTTCAGTAGTCTGCTAATTTAAGAAAGTTTCTAATTTAGGAAAGTTTCTATTTTTAGTAAGTTAGTAGATTAGCTTAGTTTAATGTGTTTTGCTATGAAAAACAAAAGAAAAAAAAAGAGAAAATTACAAAAATACAAAAAAAGAGAATATCAGAAAAGGAGTTAAGTCTTAGATACATAGGTTCAAAGTGACGAACATTAGCACCGTCGTTACAGACTCTAAGTGTTTAGACTTTCACACATAATGCAACTAAATCCTAAGTGTTATACTTTATTTAGTTTGATGTGTTGGTAGGCATAATACATATAGGGAATCTCAAGGCTAATAAAATATTCTAGAAAAAGTCAAGCGAGTCACTAACTTAGATGTACGACCAATCGGTCTTAATTTTTATGTACAAGACATACAAACTTTGAGTCTAAATGAGGTATGCAAACTTTCTGGGGATGTATGGAAACATCAAATACATCTTAAAATGGAATGAATAGAAAAATCATATAAAACTGAGAGTCGAAAACATGCAACTCTGTTGTACGTAAGTACAGACCTGTTGTCTCTGTTTAGATTCGGGTTAGCAGACATGTCGCTTTGTTGTACGTCAGTACAGACCTGTCACCGCTATCTGCTAACTTTAAAAATAAACCTTAAGTCGAACTAAGACACTTTGTTGTATGAGAATACAGACCTGTGTCCGATGTTTGTCTTTTAAAGAAAGTTTGCAAATACCAACAAGTTAGAATTTTTGTCTGTGTGCCTTGATCATAAAAGTATGTCTATGTCTGAGTCACGTAAGATAATTTCCTGATAAATAAAAAGGCCAAGGGATATTCCGAAATGTAGAGTGTTTAACAGGGTAAAATACCAACAATCGGCTAAGTGGGTATGTCACAACAAACAATCAAAGGAATTCAACAAATTCCTAAGTGTGAAAGTTTAAGTACTGAAAGTAAGTATCGGACATCGCTATCTGATTGAACCTTTCTTAGACTATACTCATCAAAAATATGTTGTTTGGTATTTAGCTTAGCTTGTAAATTTATTTTTATAACTTAAGTCTAGATTAAATTTTTTAGTCAAAATTTTATTTTATTTTAATTTTATTTTTACCTTAGCTTATTTTATTTTATTTTATTTTATTTTGGTTTAGTTTAATTTTTACTTAGGTAAAAGGTCAAAAGTTACTAAGGGTGCATTCAAAG
Organism: Centrapalus pauciflorus; assembly: GCA_020465985.1. Taxonomy (NCBI): domain Eukaryota; kingdom Viridiplantae; phylum Streptophyta; class Magnoliopsida; order Asterales; family Asteraceae; genus Centrapalus; species Centrapalus pauciflorus. The sequence continues at coordinate 57,621 of JAANYP010004569.1, read as the reverse complement.
TTGAATAAAATATACAATGCGTGAAATATCTGAGCTTAGGGTAAAAGATTTGGCATAGTTTATCTGGTTACACTACACAGTAGAAAATAGTTGGAAAAAGTTGAAATTATTTCAAAATTTTCTGAAATTTTTCTAAGTGTTGGAAATTTCGAATCTAAGACAGACTCGAATGTGAGATACTTCGAATCTGTCAGTAGACTCGAAATTGCACAGACTCGAAGGTAGTTAGTATATATAGGTCAATAGTGAAGTCATTTATTACTTTACTGTTGTCGAATCTGATTTCTCGAATCTGTTCTGGCGATCTCGAATCTAATCTCGAGTCTATCGTATTTCCACTAAACGACATTTCGTCGATTCTAAAGCTTTTGTGTTCGATTCTAACTTCAAATCTAGGTATAAGCAACATGATTGTACAAGATTTTGGTGGTTTAATACACAAATTTGGGATTAAACATCACATTTTGATGTTTTATAGGTCAAAATAGGGTTTTTGCAAAATTACCAAGTTTGGACTAATAAAAGATCAAATTAAAAGCATAAATCTATGATTAGAACCTAGTTGAACTAATGTATGTGATTTGCTACGTTCAAAATGGTTAAAATCTTGGATTTTTGTTGAAAAAGGGGTGTCGGCCTTTCGAATCTGATAATGGATTCGAATCTGATCATGGGTTTCTCGAATCTATCAATAGATTCGAGATGACCAGATATTCGAATCTGTCCATCAGACTCGAATAGGGTATATTCGAATCTGTCCATTACTTTCGAATATGGGCACTTCGAATCTGTTACTCTCGATTCTGTACCTCATTTATTTTGTTGAATTTAAATTTTATTAAACTTGTGAAATTTAATTGTGTTAGATTTTGTATTTAATCAAATACAAGATAAAACAAATTTGAATTTAAACAAGTTTATTGATTTTTAATAATAATCTAACAATTTTATGTATTGTGCAGATATGGCGCTTCGTGCTTTCGTCCCTAAGCACAATATGGTTCTTAATCCAGATAATCATATCCCTGAGGCGCAGGGTTTTCGTGAAGTGTTGGACTTCTTAGCTGAATCCAGAATTAGCTACGCTTTGTTTCAGAACATTCCGATTGTAATCTCATATGTGCGGCAGTTCTATGATCACTTACAAGTTGACTGCTCTGTCACCCCGACAGTGCTGAGAACAAGGATCGCAGGGCAACCGTTGGTATTCTCTGCCGATATGCTGCGTCAAGTGTTGCAGCTAGGATCTGAGGAAGAGGAGTCTGGGCCTATTGATTTTCCACTAAATATTAGGCAAGCGGCTTTTCAACGAATGGGTTACAGTCTAGATGTAACAAAGTCGTCATATATGAAGAGTGGCCTGATTGGGCAATGGCGTTTCTTGGTCCATGTCTTCATGGTCTGTTTTGCACCGAAGAAAGCTGGATTTGATTACATTGTATCAAAAATCCAATCAGCAATGATCGCGATGGTGTACAATAAGAAGTTTAGTTTCTCGCAGCTGATTTTCTCAGAATTTATTCATCAAATCACGGCTCCTGAGAGAGAAAGGTTCCTGTTGTATCCGAGGTTCGTGATGATGTTGATACGTCACTTTTTGCCAAGTCTGCCACAATCGAATGATTCTTTGAGCGTAAATGTAATGGAAAAACGCATATTTGCTGATTGTTCCTCACACCGAGGAAGATTGGCTGTTCCTACTGCTCGTCCGTTGTTTGGAGCTATCTTAGACAGGAACTTTGTGGCACCTGATAATGCCAACTGGGCATGTGAAATAGAAGTTCAACAGCAACAGCAACAGCAACAGCAACAGCAACAGCATCAGCAACCGCATCAGACTCGTGTTCGTCCACGTGATCCAAGGCGAAGACAAAGAGATATTACAACTCAGTCTCAGGCGTCTAGGCCTTCTACGAGTCAGCCAGAGCCAGAGGTACAGGAAGCAGGGCCTTCAAGTGCCAATCCAGAAACCGAGCAAATAGCCCAAACATTGGAGGAAATATGGGCTTCGGGTCCACATGCAAATGAAGATGTTGCAGCAGCATTGGTGGATGAGCTGCTGAGTCCGCCTGAAGATAATGATGATATATTTCGTGATGTTGACGAATATGAGCCAGAGGGGGCTGAGGCAGGATTGACATCTTCGGAATCTGAAACCGAATCAGATGAAGTTCATGAGGTGGTAACTACCGAAACTGGAAGTTGTTTTGAGACTTATGGTTCTAGATTGATTGTCAATCAAGGTGGTTCGAGGAGGAGAGAGACCAGGGAATTGGAGGAGTCCGATTATGAAGAAGAAGAGATTGCTACGTTAGTGACGAGGCCACGAGCAAAACGTCATAGATTTATGCAAGGGTCGTCTTCTACCTCGGAAGCACAACCAGAAACCTCTCCAGCCCAAACCCAAGCACCAACCACAGATTCACCATCACCGCCACCTCAGCAACACGAACCCTACATTCCGCCACCATTCAATCCTTCTCCCCTTCAGTCCATTCCATCTATGCCAGAAGCATACAATGAAAATCAAAGATTTCTGCAGCTGAAGAGTCGAGTAGATTTTCAGCACGTTCAAATTATAACTCTCACTAAAGCAGTTGGTGAACTCCAAGAGCATAACGCTAATCTGGATAAGGAGAATGCTGAGTTGAGAATGATTATTGAAGGTGTAAGAGATGAAAACACTGAGCTTAAATCTTTTGTCACTGATCAGTCATCCGAGATCCGAGCAATGAGGTCCCTCATTGAGCAGTTAATGAAAAACCTTCAGGCTCAGGGGGAGACGTCGTGTCGTGATCAAGAAGTACAGAGGCGGAGGGACGATGATGAAGATGATAATCAAGGCAATGATCCCAGCTCTCAAAGACAGGATGAGCCAGTAGATTTTTCTACTGCTCAGGCTGCTCAATCTCAGGGGGAGCCAAGTCAAGCAGAAGGTGAAAGAGGAGAGGCTAGTTCTTCAAGGAATTTAGACAGCGACATGATCGATGCGCTGAAAGATATTGAAGAAGAGCTGATGGAGTTTGATTTTGAAGATGAAATGGAAGAGTTGGAGGAAGGGGAATTTATTCCAGATGATGTTGTTGACTGGAAATCTGACGACGAAGTGATAGAGGATGAAGACGATCAAGTCAATGAAGTTATTGTCAATTCACAACCAGTAACGGAGCTATATGAAGGACAAAATCATGATGTGATTGACATTGACTATATCAAAGTAGCCTCAGTCGAGGATAATGAACTTGAAGAGGCCGAGATGGAGCCATCTAGGACTGACTTGATCAATCTTTGGTTCAAGAAAGAGGAAAAGAAAGAGAGTTTGAAGATGAAGAAGAAGATGAGAGTTCCAGGTGCTGGGAACTTCTCAGGAGGCATTATTAGCTGGTTCTTTGACAGAGAACTGCAGCTGTTCATTTTGAAAAGAAGAGATGGACTTCAATACTTGAGGCGGACACTGAAAGCTTTTAATTCTTTGCCCAAGATTGAAGTTAAAGAGTTAGCCTGGAAGGAGCTTATTAATATTGGAGATGATCCTTACGCAAACGTTATTGAAAGAATCATAAGGAAAGAAGGGCGATCAGGCAAATTTGAGAGGCTTAAGCCGAGATCAGGCAAGAGGGTCGAGGATGGATCAAGAATAGATCCTCATACTGGAAGACCTTGGGCTAGAATGATCTACAAGCCAGTCAAATGCTTGAAAAGAGTGCCAATAAAGCCAATGCCACAAAATGTTTTGAGCAACATGAAGTGGTGGTACCTGGAGATTGATACTGCTGAAGCTATAATGGAGGATCAAGACGAGCAGGTAATTTTGAAGGTATACGACCCACTACATTTGATAAACCTATCTAAGGACGACCTGAAGAAGCTTCACGATCAGCCTATATTCTTCACTGAACCATGGAGATCTGAAGCCAGGAAGTTCCAAAAGGTAGTTAAAGTTTGTATAGATGCAGGGTTATATGCAGGTAGTAGCGTCTATAGCTCTAGTACTTAAATTTGATTTAATGTAAATAATTAGAAGCTATCGTCAAGGGGGAGTCTGTTGGTACACCCTGTGTGACGATAGCAGTCTAATCGATCTGCGTTATGATTTAAGTAATATTCTGAATATTAACAAGTGTTTTGATATATATGTTTAATATATGTTTGTCTGTTATTGATTGTGTGTTTGAACTTGATGTAACATATTACAAGAAGTTCAAACATAAAAGTCAAAGAGTATGTCAAGCATAAGTTAAAACATAAGTTTCATCACGTAAGTGTTTAAGTGTATTGGTTAGATTCGAATATGTAAAGGAAGACATTCGAATCTGTGATAGATTCGAATGTATCCTTAGATTCGAATAGGTTAGATTCGAATCTGTCAGATGGACAGATTCGAATGAGGCCTTAGGCCAGATTCGAGGTTGGCCCACAACAGACTCGAATCAGGGCCTATAATTAGGGATAGACTCGAATGATTAGAAGACCTTTGGCAGAATTCGTGAGGAATTAAGCAATAGGCGATCTCGAGTTTATCAGCTAGGTGAGTCCCGTTTCGGAGAGAATTAGTACGTAGGATCGTTCGTGTGTCGTTCGTTCAGCGTCTAATAGTCTCCGTGTTTCCGTTGGTTGAGAGTTGTCCGTCTAACCGTCAACGAGGATTCCGCACTCGTTAACGGGTCCGCGTCTAGATAGATCTGTCAGTGGTAGACCTTACAGTGCTTCATCCAGATCACAATCTCCCTGAGGCGCAGGGATTCCGACAAGTGCTTGATTTCCTAGTAGAGTCTAGGATCGGTTTTGCACTGTCTCATAATGTGCAGCTTGTTTTGCCTTACATTCGTCAGTTTTACGATCATCTGCAGGTAGACTGCTCGGTCACACCGACAGTTCTACGCACTCGTATTGCTGGACAACCGCTGGTATTCTCGGCAGATATGTTGTGACAAGTGTTGCAACTGGGCACACAAGAAGAAGAAGCTGGTCCGATAGAGTTTCCTCTGAACATAAGGCAAGCGGCCTTTCAGAGAATGGGATACAGTCTCGATGTGACAAAGGTGTCATACATGAAGAGCGTATTAATTGGACAGTGGAGGTTTTTAGCACATGTGTTTATGGTGTGCTTTGCGCCAAAGAAAGCAGGATTCGACTATATAGTTGCGAAAATTCAATCTCGGATAGTCGCGATGGTTTATAATCGACCATACAGCTTTTCGGAGATGTTCTTTTCAGAATTTGTTCACCAGATAACCGCTCCCGAAAATCAACAGTTTTTGTTATATCCGCGGTTCATTATGATGTTGATCAGGCATTTCTTGCCGAATCTACCGCCGTCGAATGACATTCACAGTGTTGCTGTTATGGACAAAAGGATTTTCGCTGACTGTTCCTCGCACAGAGGAAGGTTGGCTATTCCTGTTGAGCGTCCGTTATTCGGAGCAATCTTGGATAGGGAGTTTCAAGCCCCGGATGTTGCCAACTGGGCAGGGGTAGTTGAATTTCAACCGAGACAACAACAACACCAACAACGACAACAGCCACAGCCACAGCGTGTTCAAAGGCGTCGACAACGATCAGCTGCAAGTCAAACTCAGGCATCAAGGCCTTCGACAAGTCAACAACCAGAAGTTCAAGAAGCCGGGCCATCAAATGTTCCAACTGAAGCTGAGCAACTGTGCCAAACGCTTAATGAAATCTGGGAGGCAGGTCCTCATGCGAACGAAGATGTCGCTGCAGCATTAGTAGGTGAACTACTTAGTCCACCAGAAGGAGAGGAAGACGTGTTTAGAGATGTTGATGAATATATGCCAGAGCAAGCTGATAAAGCTTTGTCATCATCGGAAACCGAATCGGAAGAAATGGAGGAGCTAGAGGTTGAAGCTCCTGAATCAGTGGCTACAGAACCTAATATTCAAATCAGAACGTATGGATCTAGGTTGGTAGTTAATGAAGAAGGATCGAGGAGGAGAGTTGTAAGGGAATCTGATGATTCAGATTTTGAAGAGGAGGAAGTTGCTCCCTTAGTGACTCGGCAAAGGGCCAAGCGTCACAGGTTCATGCAAGGGTCTTCTTCAACATCCGCAAGCCAACCAGAAATCACTCAAACTCAAACTCCAGAACCTCAAGCCACCGCTCCACCTCCACCACCACCTCAACATGAACCATATATTCCATCACCCATTCGCCCAACTCCTGTTCAGTCCATTCCATCTACTTCGACCACCTACGCTGACAATCAGAGGTTTATGCAGCTTAAGGGACGCGTTGACTTCCAACATGTCCAAATCCTAGCCCTAACAAAGGCGATCGGCGAACTCCAGGCGCATAATGCAAATCTTGATAATGATAATGCCGAGTTGAAGAAGATTGTGGAGAATGTCAGGGAAGAGAACACAGAGTTGAAGTCCTTTATCGCAGATCAATCGTCAGAGATCCGATCGATGCGGTCCCTCCTTGAGCAGCTTATGAAAAATCTAAAAGTTCAGGGGGAGACAAGTTGTAGGGATCATGAGGAGCAGCGTAGAGATGAAGATGACGAAGGCAATGATCCCGATGCGCCCAATGAGAATGAGCCAGTAGATTTTCTTGCTACTCAGGCTACACAAGTTCAGGGAGAGCCCAGTCAAGTTGAAGGAGAAATGGGAGAAGCTAGTTCATCGAAGCAGCCTACAGATTTTGAAATCAGTGAGATGATCGACGCTCTTATGGATCTCGATGATGATCCGATGGATGTAGATTTTGACTATGACGATGAAGAGCTAGAAGAAGGTGAGTTTGTGCCAGGGGAGATAGTAGACTGGCAGTCGGATGATGAAGTAGTTGTTGATGAGGATGATGAAGCCGACGAGATAGTCGTACAGCAGAATCCTATCACGGATACTTACATGATAGATGGGAATAATATTGTCAACGTAGATGTAGTGAATGTTGCGTTGAATGTTCAGCCATCAACAGAAGAACCTGCTAGAGAGCTATCAAACGAGGAAAAACGAAAGTTATGGTTCAGGGCTGAAAAGAAGGAATTGGAGCTTAAGAAGACAATGAGGGTGCCAGGTACTGGAAAGCTGTCTGAACGCATATTAAGCTGGTTCTTTGATAGAGAACTGCAGCTATTTGTAATTAAGAGGAAAGACGGGCTTCAGTACCTGAGGCGAACTTTAAAAGCGTTCAACTCCCTGCCAAAGATCGAAATCACTGCGCTAGCATGGAAAGATCTGATAAACATTGGCAATGATCCCTATGCGAACGTAATTGAAAGAATCATAAGAAAGGAGGGGAGATCAAGGAAGTTCGAGCGATTGAATCCAAGGGTCGGGAGAAGAGTAGAGGATCCGTCACGTATCGATCCTCTAACTGGACGACCTTGGATGAGGATTCACTATAAGCCAGCTAGATGTCTTAGGAAGGTACCTCTCAAGCCGATGCCACAGAATGTTTTCAAGAATCTGCATTGGTGGTACGCTGACACTGAGACTGGGGAAGCGGTCATGGAAGATTTTGAAGAAAAAGTTATTCTTAGAGTCTACGACCCTCTTAACCTGGTAAACCTCTCCAAAGATGATCTTCATATTTTGCATGCCTGTAAGATCTCTAGTGATGCACATATGGACAGTGAAGCTAGTAAGTATGAAAATGTAGTCAAGGTATGTGTTGAGAAAGGTTTGTATGCTGGTAGTAGTTTGAATCAATAAATAAACAAAGTTCTTAAGTCAAATGTGTGAATTGTTAGAAGCTATCGTCAAGGGGGAGTCTGTTGGTACATCCTGTGTGACGATAGCAGTCTAAGTGATCCTACATTGTGATTTTAGCAAGTGTGTGTTATATATGTTTATATATGGTTGATATTTATTAGTGTTTGTATGTTTGAACTTGATGTAACATATTACAAGAAGTTCAAACATAAAGTACAAAGATAAAATCAATCATAAGTAATAACATAAGTTTCAACACTTAGTTGTTTATGTAAAAGGCTAGATTCGAATCATACAAGGCTTGGCATTCGAATCTGTGATAGATTCGAATGTAGCCTAGATTCGAAGAGCCCAGATTCGAGAGTGTCCTTGTGGACAGACTCGAATGGGCCTTGGGCCAGATTCGAGTTTGGCCCACATCAGACTCGAATCAGGGTCTATTATTAGGGATAGACTCGAAATATTGTCAGACTTTTGGCAGAATTCGTGAGGAATTAAGCTTAAAGCGATCTCGAGTTTATCAGCTTGGTTAGTGCCGTTTCGGAGAGAATCAGTTCGTAGGATCGTTCGTCAGTCGTTCGTTCAGCCTTTGATAGTCTCCGTGTTTCGTAGTTGAGAGTTTTCCGTCTAACCGTTAACGAGGATTCCGCACTCGTTGACGGATCCGTGTCTAGATAGATCTCGTAGTGGTAGACCTTACACTCTTCAGATTCTTCTTTAACTTGTACAACTACCTCAGGCTTTTCAACCGTTGGAGTTGATTCAATATCCTTCATAATTTCCTCAACTAACACTTCCTCCTCCTCGATTCTTTCAGCTCTAAAATCTACATCAGTCAAAGCGATTATATCATCATCTTCAGAAACTTCAATATACTCATCTCTCTCTTCTACTGTCCCTTGAATACTTAGCTCTTGATTTTTCTCTTGAACATCTTCATCCGAATCAATATACTCAACAAAGTGATAGATATCAGACTGAATGTTCAAAGGAACTGGAACATCTTCATGAAGAATCAATCCCAGCTCTCTCTGTTCACCAGCTGATTCTTTAGAGCCCCCAGCTTCTCTCTCCTGAGCTTCCGGCTCCTTTTCTTGATATGTTATCATTAATACCCCAGGCGTTGGTTCATCAAGCTTTCTCCTCTTCTCCCCCTCATGAGGAGCGTCATCGGAGTCTTCGTCATGCTCATCATGTTTCCTCTTGGACGAGGAAGCTTGAGCCTTGCAGGTTTCTTCTACTGCAGCCACTCTTTCTGAGAGATTACCTAACGCAGTTATCACAGTACTTTCTAAGCTGATCATGCGTTCTCTCATCTCATCAAATTGCTCAAAAACAAAGTCCTTCAACTCTTCCTTCAATTCTTCTATTGCTTGTTTTGACTCAGTTTGCTTAACAGACTCCTCTGCAACATCCTTTCCCTTTCAAAACTTCTGAATATTTGTCATTTGGGCCATTACCTCAGCTAATTGATTAGAAACATGCATATTTACTCCAGACACAGCTTCATTCAATGCTTTCGTCAAAGTGGATTCAGTAACAAATGGGGATAAAGTCACCACTGGGTCACGTAGACTTCCAGTTGTCACAGCAGTCGAACTTGTATAAAGAACGTCTGTGTGGCCAGTGCTCAGAGTTGGTAGTGTCGTTTCTCTGACTGGACTTCCACCCTCTTCAAGTGACGGAGCAACAAATGCTTCCGTTACTGAGGGTGTTCCGGTGGGAACACTAAGTTCAACCACACTCACTTCAACCAATGAAGGTGACTCAAGTGTCCTAGACTGTATAGGAACTAGACTCAGTGATTGAAAAGAAGTCGTACACACGGGCAGTTGTGCACTTGTTTCAATATCCATTAAGTCCAAGTGACTTTCGGATAGATTGTGTGGTTCATCCCTGTGTTCAATTGAAACAGTCTCCTGTGAGGGATAGTTGGGTGTGCAATCGTCAGTGGGATACTGACTTGTTCAATGCTAACTCTCATAGGAGAGCTAACAGTAGACGTGGTTAAATCCCGGCTTTCTAGGGTTATGGTATCCCTCACACTCTCTGCAGCAATTTGTACAATATCTACCATCATTCCTCCTCCCTCATGATGATCACCTCCATCATCACCATATCAATTTGGTTTAGCTTCTGCTGTTTGCTATCATAAATATCAAATAATAAGTTTTAAAGTGTTTGAATTTGCATTTTAACTTGTAAAATGACCAAATAATCACTTATTAAACAAATAAGCTATATTTTTTTGACTTATGAAAAACTGTTTAGGATTAACTCTAAACGCAAATAATCATTTATTAACGTATGCAATCCAAATACATTAAATCAATTATTTGCGTTATTGTAACGTAATAATCTAATAATCTCTATCATAACGCAAAACCAAACACCCTCTCAATTGGTGATGAAAATGACTATTGCATTTGAATTAGAAAGAATTGCTCAATGTTTTGGACGATCATGTAATAACTAATAACTCGTTTTCAAAAGATTAAAACTCGTAGGAGAAAACTGTAGAATCTAATTCCTTTTTAGTTTGTAACGATTAACGAGTTGTAGCATTTACGTAATTCTTGAATTATGTAATCAAGATGAACCGACCGAACTTTTGAGGTTTGAATTTTTTTTATAAATTTACGGCAGCGTCATAAATTCCGACCCCTGAAAAAAAATTTTCTGGATCCGCCACTACTTGAACGGCCAAATGTTCTTTCACCTTGATATGATTTAGGGTTCACCTTCAGTTACACACACTAATAACCTAAAAAACCCTATTTATAGGAAAACTTGAAAACCCTAATAAGACAAAGCCTATGGACTCAACTATTAAAGCACGTGCAAAATAACCTATTAACTATTAAATAATTACACATCAACCCCCAGACTTGACTACAAATAAGTCCAACATAACTTGTTAATAAACTCCACTAGACATCGTTACCTCAAAAACCAAAGCTCACTACCAATGGCTTAAATTTAGTATCCACATTCTTAAAACATTGTTATTAATAAACTCTGTTAGACGTTGTCACTCCAAATTCTAAGTTCTAATTAGTTCAAGCGGTTGAGCCTTCGACTTCTATAGTAAATGTTCTCATTTCAACATCCCAATGATTGGTGATTTAATATTTATAAAAAATTATATTTTAATTATATTTGTTTTAACCTATATTTGGGTTAATCTTTTATGTAAAGCAAACTATGTGTTGACGAGTGACGACAATTGTGTTAAACCTATGTACTATAGTAATTAAAAAAATAATTTTCTAATAAAATATAACATATAAAACTTATAAAAAATTTAAGGGTTAAAGGTGAAATATTGTTAACTATCCGAGTTAATGAAGTATGTTGCTATATTTGGTATTTTGATAAAATCAATATTTTTTTTATAAGAGAAGGGTATGACTTCTCATAGAAACACACACACCTTCAACCTACTTTGTGTTCTTGAGAAATTGAAAACAGAGGCTTGGTAATTTTTGAAGAAACCATAAACAAAAAAAACTAGGATTAACCTAAGAATTAAGTTAAGGAGTTATAAGTAAATACCCATTTATATTTCATGTTCTTTATTTCAATGTTCAATTGGTGTTTATGAACTCTAGAAGGAAGTTAGGGTTTCATGAATGTTTGAGGATGATAATATTTGATAAAAGTAAGCCTAGATTTATTGATGCATGCATGTTTGTTATATAAATTAGGGTTTGAACTCAAGATATGATATTCTGAGGTTTTTGAAGTGGGAATATCGTTATGGCTAAAATGATTAGGTATGAGTGTGATGTTAATAAAAAATGATATTTGTTACACCAGTCGCAATGTGGCAATGTCATTTGGGGTAACGTGACAAAGTCCCTGCCTTTGACAATTTTCTCGTATTATATAAAAAGGGTTTAGTGCAAGGAATAACATGACAATGTCAGAAAAGCTACATTGTCATGCTATATATTCTGTTGGTAATAAAAGAAATGGCATGTCTTAGAAATGACATGGGTACGTCAGAAAATCTACATTGTCATGTTAAGTTTATTTGTAACATGAGAATGTCATGTCTTAAAAGTTACATAACTACGTCAGATTAGCAATGTTGTAATGTTAAGTTCTATTTGAAAAAAAAAAAGAATGTAATAATAAGTGGCATGTCTTCAGAGGGGAGCATATAGTTCGTTATGTCTTTGTCAAAACTTTATGATTTCTTAAATTTCAATGACAAATTAAGTTCTAACCCATATTAGTATAACATACATGCATGCATCATGAGCTTGAGCAGGGGACATGATCACAAGATTTTGGGTTCTGTTTGCTAGAAGTACATTACACTCATAAAGAGATTATCTTGTCGTGTTAAATGACTTAATATGATATTACGTGATTGTGTCAGGTATATTATAAACCAATAATTAAAGCATAGAGCTTATGATAGCTTGACAATTGAAGTTCATTTCTTTTTGGAATATTATGACTCAGTTTTTTATTTGTGATAGCAAGTACTATGAGTTCTAGTATTAATATTTTGTTAACACACAAATATGAATGTTTTATAAATTGCATGAACACTTCTTAAATCGTTATCTATGATTGTGATCAATACTTATTGTTATCATATCTCTTTTTTATTGCAAGGAAGCTATTACATGTTATCCGTGGGTACCCGTCATTAATATTGTGGTTGTATTGAATTACTTCGTGTAGTTGTAGTACGGTGATAGTTAGCCATTCTAGTGACGATGCTAGGAAACCCTCATAGGGTAATGATTGTAAGATTTGTTTATTGCACATTTTCTATTTACTTAATCTTCATGCATTCTATGTGTTGGTGTTTAATTTTATTATTGGAACTCACTAGACAACATTAGTCCCTTAATATTTAAGTTGAAATATTTCAGAAAATGTTGATAAGGGTAAGGCCGTTGTTGAGCCGTCCAGAGTAGATAGTGACTTGGACCTTATAATTGATTGAAATTTGTGATCACCTTTAGCGTGTATCTTGTGTTACTGTTTGGGTTACGATTCTTTTGTATAATTTGTGTAAGTGATTTAGAATATCAATCAATATTGAAGTATATACTAGTATTTTGTGTTACAGATTATGAATTTTGTATATACCTCATTGAATATAGAACTTTAAATTCATTTTTATTTTTCATCGTGTATTGTTATTTTCTTGAATACGAATCTATATAATTAATTATAATTGTATAGGGGTTTTCATTTATGTCAAACATTGATGAACATGTCTAATATATGATGATCTTCATTTTTAGCACATAACTTTTTTTGTCATTTTAAGAATTTATTAAAATTTTCACCAAAAATGAATATTGTAATTTAATGAAAATTAAAAATAACTCATTTAGCAGTTTTGTTATCACATTCACATTTTTTATTTCTAATTTGGTGGATGTATAATTACAATAATAAATGGTTGATCTTTTTAAACATATACGCGAATAAGTTAATATTTTTCATATAAGTAATGTGGTTAAGATGAATATACATGTGTGAACTCATTAGTCATTATTCATGACCTTGAAGAAATGAGTATATTGGTTACAAATTTAAGAAATTTTTTATTTTTTCATTGCATCGGAGTATTTATGTTGTTTTTACATAACCCCTTCACATAGCATATATTCAACTCCGTGGGGGTGGACGATTTATATATATATATATATATATATATATATATATATATATATATATATATATATATATATATATATATATATATATATATATAATTAGATCCCACGTTCAACAATCACACTTCGGGTGAGATCGAAAGATGATGATCTTGGATATCATAATATCACTAATAAAAAAACGAGAGTATAATTTTAATTTTTGTGGAATTTTGATCCAAAATACTCTTTTTTTATGAAGATTTTTCTTATGAAACAAAAAAGGCACATTTTAATGTTTTTGACAAAGATGTACTCAAGTTTATACAACCCCGACCTTTTTCACATTCACATGTTTATTGTTTATTAGAAAGTTATGGGTATTACTTGTCAAAGGAAGATAAACCACATAATGATTCGGCGTAGACATTGAGAGGACATTGGTCCTAAGAATTAAGGAATGCATTTACGTTATGTAGCAATAATGTTAATTTATGTTATGTGTTAATGCAATAATTCTGAATTTATAATTGACAATGTAACTTATTTCATATTATGCTTTATATGTTCTGTCACCATATAATATGGTTTCTATGAGTTTCAGGGACATCCCGTAATTTTGGTGGTCCTATGTCGAATTATAAAACAAACCCTAAATATAAAGATTTTAAGTAAATGCAAAAATTTCGGTAATAATACGACAATATATAAATATTCAAATTAAGCATAGAAACAACGACAACGACTATATGTGTATGTGTCTATCCATGGGTGGATCCAATCTATAACCACTGGTGTCACGTGACACTAATAATATTTGACAGCAATAGATATAATGACATCTATTATTTTTATTTTTGGTCTTACACTACGTAGATACGTTCCTATGTCTATTTGTGAGTAATATTTATCAATTCACAATAATTTTTATGTTGAGGTTTCATTTCAAGATTAATATATATTTTTAATAAAGTTATAGTTACAATTTAAGATAAACTCCATATATTATATATGTATATCACTATATCTAGAAGAAGTTTAGTAAAATAAATAGTTTTTTTCTCGAATTACAAGTCAAACAACTTCTTGACGGAATTCTCATAAATCTGTCTAAGTACATCCACGATCTTCTAAAGAGATTTAAGATGGAAAACTGTTCATCTATGAAAACTCTCATGTCAGTCTCATCAAAGCCTGATGTCATTCCAATGGGCAAGGCCACTGTAGCTTATCAAGGAATGATCAGTTCATTGCTCTATTTAACTGCTAGTAGATGAGATATAATGTTTGCTACATGTCTATGTACTCGGTGGTGCCGATCCAATGGGCAAGGCCACTGATATAATAGCTTATCAAGGAATGATCAGTTCATTGCTCTATTTAACTGCTAGTAGACGAGACATAATGTTTGCTACATGTCTATGTGCTCGGTTTCAAGCTGATCCTAAAGAGTCACATTTGATTGAAAAACGATTTAAGTTCCTGGTAAACAAGTTAGACATGTTGAATTTATCCACATAAATTAATTAAAACTGCAACATTTATGCAATGTTAGTCTGATTTCGTTTAAGTCAGATTTTCATTTCTTAAAAGTTACACTATTTCGTAATTTATGTCTCGTGTTTATTATTTTCAATTCCAGTCTATGTTGGCGTTCTTTATTTTTTATATATGATGTTTCGGGATGCTTCACGGTAAGATCTCGTTTCTAGTTTTATATCATTGTGTGTCCGAGTGTTTTATCCGAGTATGCACACTCGGAGGAGGATAAAGTGTACTTTTATTTGTTTTTTTTTTTTTTTTGTTTTTTGAAGTGTGTTAATTTCTTTTGCATTTTGTGTGTGTGATGTATAAAAGAAAAACCTACAAAGATTTTTTAGAAGTTTTTATGCATGTTTCTCGAGTTCCAAAAAAAATTCAATTATTTTTAACTTTTTCTTTGTGTGTTTTAAACTTTTTTTATGTTTTAATTTATAAAAGACAGGAAATTCCAAAAATAATTTTCGCCTGATTTTGCAATTTTCCAGCAATTAAATTTATCTTTTGTGGTCTATTTATGGGTCAAGTCCCCCAAAATGGGTTGGGGGAAACCGAAATTCAAAAAAGCTATATAAAGGGTCCCCACACCGTATGTTTCCTCTCTGTTCATCTTCTCCAAAAACTCTCCAACATTCAAAACTCTCTTAAGTTCTCAACTGTTTCATCATCAATCTACAAGTGTTGCAGTGTTTAAAGTGATTTTGTTCCAAAAAGTGAGTTCTCTAAAAGTGTTTGTATACGTGAATATATGTTTACCCTTATGATTTCGTGCTTATAATGAACCTGAAAAGGGTTTAAATGGCTTCTGAAAAATGATTTTTTCGAAGTTAAGAAATCTAAAAGGTTTTTCAAAATTTAACTTTTTGATCCAAAATGATCAACAAAAAGTTGTTTGTGAGTTTTACGAAGTTTCAAAATTATTCTAAGTGTTGGTGTGTCTTATCTTAGAGTTACAACTCTCGAATAAGAAAGGATTCTCAAAAGGGGACATATTTTTCTAAGTGTGAATCTATGGTCCAGCCATATACGAGAGTTATAACTCTTGTACATAGCTTGGGATGTTTCAATGGCAAAATTTTCTAAGTTAGAACTTTCTATACTTTCCTAATTCGAGAGTTACAACTCTCGAATCATACAGTATTCGCAAGTCTCTTTTAAATGGCCTAAATCAACACATTTTTCTCAGTATAACTCACGAACCAAGTTATATTCGAGAGTTACAACTCTCGGATTATACATGATTCACAAGTTGCAATTGTTGGGCCACAAAATCTCTAAATTTTCTAAGTATTACTCACGTATAGTGTCTGATTCGAGAGATATAACTATCGGGTCTCACATGATACACAAGTTGCTTTCCTTTTGCCTTGGACTTCAAATTTTTAACAAAGTTACTTTTCGAAGGAAGTTGTATTCTACAGTTACAACTCTCGGATGCCTCTCCATTCAAGAGTTTCACAAAGGCAAGATTTTGAAATTAAAATTTTCAAACGGTACTCTCGGATTAAGCTTAATCTGAGAGTTACAACTCTTGGATGCCACTATATCTGAGAGTTGGCCCAAATTTTTCTATGTCTGGAAAAACCAGTGTTGAACTCACTTCAAAGTTCACTTTGTCTAAAGATTCACCTCATGTCCAAAGGATGTTTGACATGAATGGATCTCAATTGGGACTCGTCTTGATCACTTTGGTTCTCTTGATGAATTTACTAACTGGAAATTTATCAAAAGAAGCCCTTTAACAAATCAGATCTAATCTATCTAAATCCAAATACATCAAACATTCTTGACTAAGTCCAATATTAACTGATAGACATATATCTAACACTCAGTGCTTCAACAGGTACAATGGCCTCAAGATCACACCCAACAGAAAATATACCTCAAAATAGTCCACAACATTCACATGGTCATTAATCACCTGATGATGAACTCACCTCTTGATTCGTCGCACATCCTTCGCGCTCATCTGAACACATCTTCCCACGGAATTTCTGGCCGGAAATAAAATCAAACAACTTCCTATTAGACCCAGCCTTCTTGAACAAAACTGAAGAAGATCCTGGTCTCCTATTGTCAAACATAGTTGTTGAGGAAATCTTATTAGGCCATAGACTCAGTTATGCTCTATCGAGTTGCCCAAGGCCCTGACCTCGTAAAGTGTATCTCCAACAATTCTGGAATTTCCTTGAATATCATCCAGACCCCAACAACGTTCACATCGCAAGGACATCAAAGACAATTCTGTAGAAATCACCTTTTAAAAGTTCAGGTGAATCCTTCATCTTTTTTAGATGATCATCTCGTATTGCCATGACCAATATTCTAGAGATACGACGCAAAGATCATAAGATGGCTGTTAGGGATTTTCTTGATAAAATACTTTATGATCCGATTACCCCACCTGAAATCCCTGACATTCCTTTGACTGAAGAGCTCATCGCATATGTCAATCAAGAATGTTAGGCTATTAGGGAATATAGAGAAGTTAGCCCTACTCCGATGGCTCAACCAGAACCGGCTGAGCCTGCCCGAGGAGCTCACCTTAAAGGACTAGGTCTAGGGAGAGAGCATAGGGAAAATGAGAATGAGATGGGTGTCGAAGATGGTAAAGAGCCTAAGACACGAGAAGAAGAAGAGAGACCCGTCATTGAGACAACAATTAATGAAAGTAAGGCTCAAGATGAAAGGGGGAGTTAGGATACATAGTCTTCTCATTTACCACCGCTTAATATCTCATCTCCTTCTCCTCATAATGATGATGATGATGTGACTCCCACGGCTCCAGTGCCTAAACGCTCACTTGTTGATATACACAAAATCATAAAGAGCCGAGTGGGAGTTAGAAGAATAGCTGACGCCACTCAGCCACACATAAGCCGGACAACCACATCTGCTATCGATACCCATTCATTGGGTGTTGGTATTAAACCAGACACCATTAGGCCAATGGTGTAAGCACAAACCACACCCACCCACTCACCAGCTTATCAACAAGCTGTTTCATCTTCTCACGGGGATCAAACATATATTCTATCGGCAACTCATTTGGAGTTAGCCGATATTGAATCAAGTAGACTATCGCCCCAGTCACCAACTTCATTTGCTGCACAATCGAGTCTAGGGCCACTGAAATTGACACAACTTTGGCTAGGACAATCGAGTCATCATCAGGCCTGCAAATTCTTTGTGATCTTACTAGAAACTCGGAACTGTGCGTACTACAAGTATGCATGTGATGATGAGTGGGAGTCCTGTCACGGCCACACCATTGCCAACCATGAACACAGGCCACACAGGCATCTCCTTAAGATACCTTCTGTGAGAACGAAAAGCCTAGGTGGCTCCGGTGCTGACCCAGACTTCGTGTCCAAAACTGACTTTGCAGCATTTCAGGTGTTAATGTCACAACAACTGAGTGACATGTATGGTTTCATGACAAAGGACAAGGCCAAAGCTTCTGATCCTTCAATTGAAGACCTGAAAAAACCACTTCATATAAAGTTGAGTCCCGAGTCTAACCTTTAACCTACAAACGCATTGCTGCTAGAGATCCTAAATAACAAAGCATCTGGTTTATCTAACCATGAGGACCCTCTAATATGCCAAATGGGTGACTTGTTGCGAGTAATACCAAATCATGTCAGGGTTAGGGTAAATGGAAAATCTCCAATGTACTTTAAGTACCTACAAGTCTAATGACACAAGATCCACCGACTACTACTGTTGCTCATCGACCAACCAAATCTTCAGAAGAAGAATCTGAGTCAGGAGCTAAATTAGCCCTAACGGTATTGGAAGATCCAGAGCAATTTCTAAAGCTCTTTGAATCTAATGAAGAAGAAATCTTAGAAGCTATTCCTCTGAAGACATTCAGCCCAAATGACGTAATCAATTTGGATTCTGATGAAGAGGAACAGGCTGCTCACGAATAGGTTCTCAAAGAATCTTTAAGGATTGAATATACAGGTGAATAAGGTATAGCCCCTACAGAATTTGCCTTTTAATTGCCTTCTGATGATCCCATACCAACTTCCAAAGAGCCTCAGCAAACTCAAACTTCTCCCAGAAGTCACTGGTCATACCCGTTACTCCAGATCAATCACACAACCCAGACAAGTCTTCGCGCAGATTTGAGATATTTCAAGAACAACCTGAGTTACCAACTCCTTCCTCTACTGCCTCAAATAGACTGAAAGAAATATCATGGATATAAGCAGGAACGTCCTCAAGTGTTAGTTCCCCTCGATAACAAAGGAGAGAAGAACGACACACTAAAAGACTAACTGCTTAAGCTCTTGACTGGGTAAAGAAGAGGGTCAGTAGTCCCTATATGGAGGAAAAGTACAAGAGATTGTTTGTGAAAACTGTCAGAGTCGAAAAGTTCTGGTCTATGGAAGGCATGTAACAAAGAGACAGAACATTTTACACTGCTATGGTCGGAACACAGGTCGCGCATCAAAGAGGTTGTAGCAATTAAAGCCGGAAAATATCTAAGTATTCTCTAGCCGATCTTTCAAGTAGAAAGAGAAGACAAGACTTTCTCAGAATTCTCTAAAGAAGATTTTGCCAATCTATTCCTATAATACTTGGAGTTTCTGTACCTGCACCTACTTCATAAAGTATGTGGAATGCAGAGGTCGATTGTCAAGTTCCTTTGAAGGCATCTGACTCTGTCTTTAATATTTGATTTCCAAATGGCACTTGAAGCTCACCAAAGAAAGGTCAAGTTGCTGGCACCGAGGCAAGACACTCCCGGACTCGAACGTTTACCAGTAGAAAGGTGATAACTACACCTACAGTCGGAGTGGTCTACTTGAACTCACAACGACAAAACGCCTTCATGCGGAGAGATGAATTGGAAAAGTTTTCATATGGGACTCTGTATGTGGTACTAAAAATGATGATGATCAGAATAGACAACATTAAAGAAAGCATTGAAGCAAGGTGAGATGCAATGAGGATTAAAAGTGGTGCTAAAACTGGTTAGAGACTTTCAGCAAGAAGTCAGAGATAAACTCGAGTATCGAATGACTGTGCATAGACTTGATAGATACTTTGATCAGAGAAAGCTTGTTAACAATCTGAAGCCGCAATCTGAAACATAATCACAAAGGGGGAGATTGTTAAATCTAGAGTTGTGAAAATTTCAGGGTTTATTTTGTAATAGTTGAAACTTAGTTTTGTGGCTAAAATGTAAAGACTCAAACTTTGATGTAAATCGGCCAAATACCTTGAAAGGTCAACCCATGGGTTTAAGTGGTTGTGTTTGAGTCCAAGTACAATTCTATTCCTATAAGTATAATAGTTTTAGGGTTTTGTCGTACGAATCATTGTGTTGCAGATTTTGAAATCAATCAAAAATATTACTTTCGTATGATATTGCTATAAGTGAATGTTCTTATTGTTCATCATATATTCATATATTTCTTCATGTGTTCTTGGTCTTCATATAAATAATGTTGTTTGCTTGACATAACTAGGAATTACATAAATTAAATAAAATTTTATATTCTCAAAATAAAGGTTAACTAAATTATTAAAATTACGTATGTCATAAGAAGGCAATGTCAATTGACATTCTAATTTAATGACTTGTGATAATTTGTTTAGAATAGATGAGAATGGTCCATTGCTTTTGCTTTCACCATCTTATAAACAATATTTACACTAAAATGATAAATATTAGAAAGGTTAAGTTTGCAAAGATATTCAAAATAATAACTTACAATCTTTCTTGACAAACTAGATAAAGGTGTTGCAGTGAAATCAAAGAAAAAGTATTGAAGTTCCCTACAATGAACTTTAATTGGAAAATTGATTTCATCTCTAAGAGGGAGATTGTTGGGTACAAATTTATATAGAGTTGAAATCAATTCTTTTGTATAAGTTTAGGGGGCTTTATTGTAAATAATCAAAAGTTGCATTGAGTATAAATAGGAGTATAGAGTACTGTTCACGAAATTGAACAGTACATGAAGATAGAAGATTACTTAGCAAGAAATGAAGAACTCAATGTAATATTTCTTCTCTTATCAATATAAGCATTCAGCATTATGTGTTAATGAATTGTGTTCATATGATTGTGATTTATGTTGATATGAATTTCTGAAATAGTGAATTATCAATTGGTATCAGAGACAAATATGGTTGAATTTGAGTGATTTTCGATTCTGAACACTGTTCTATCGTTTTTATGAAAATTCCCAATTTTTTTTGGTTTTTGATTGTGTGGATAAAATGGAATGAATATTGGGTCAAAGGACTGGATTTAAGAGTCGAATTCATTGATATATGATTCAGATTGTAATTCCAAACACACAAAGTTTAATTTGAAATTTTCTGAATTTTTGAAAAAAGTCGAGTTCCCCAAGTTTTTGCCAAAATTCAAGGTTTTGATCTGATATTAGAAAAAGTTGTTTTTCAAAAAGTGTTTGTGTGTGAAATCCGCACCTTCAATTGCAATCTGAGGTCAATTCGATCATTTTTGTTGAAAAATATTGAAATCAAGGCTTAGAAAATTCCTCAACTGTTGAAACTCAAAATATATTGAAAGTTTCAGTTATATTCGAGTTTTATTGTGTTTTAATCGAGTTTTGATATTAACTTATCGAGTTTGGTCTTTTTGTCATTCGAGTTTTATAACTCTTTGTTCAAGTTTGTGCCTTTGTTACTCGAGTTTGATCCTTTGCATCTCGAGTTTGGTTACTTGTTTATCGAGTTTGACTTCTTAAACATCCGAGTTTGGTCATAAGGCTTTCGAGTTTAATTCTTAATCATTCAAGTTTCATTAAAGTTCAACAGAGTTTCACAAGATATCAATCGAGTTTGAATCTTTAATATTTGAGTTTTATACAATTTTCATTCGAGTTTGACTGTACAGTCATCGAGTTTTATACATCATCTTCGAGTTTTGCAAAGTCTTATCCGAGTTTCATTGTTCATCAATCGAGTTTCATTTTTCATTGACCGAGTTTCTCACTTCATTATTTGAGTTTTGTCAGTCATTGATCGAGTTTAATCCGTAATTGCTCGAGTTTTGTAAAGCTTCATTTGAGATTCATAATGCATCATTCGAGATTCAGTCTTTAATATTCGAGATTTCACACATATCACTCGAGATTTACTCTATTTGACCTTTGCTGCTTAAATTGGTCATAACTTTTGACTGGAACATCGTTATAAGGCCTACCATACGTCATATCGAAGCTTGAACCGAGATCTATGATTTATAAAACAAGCAAAGCCAGTTCGGGCAATTTTCGAGGCCTAATTCGACTCCAGAAAAAGTTACGGGCATTTTTCTACAGACTAGCTGAAATTTCAACGTCAAAAAGTCAATTCAGAGCTTATTTTCAACAACTTATCATTCACAGATACATTTTTCAGAGCTTTAATTGGTAATCACTCATGAGTCGTTAAACATTCTTCGAAGATTCAATTTCAAGCAATTCAAAATGGCAAATGAACATCTTTCAAAGTCTGAGCTGATTGCTAAACTTACTGAATCTGAAAAGATTCGTAAGAATAATGATGACATTCTTGTTCAGTTAAATACAGATAAAGCTTTTGCTTTACATGATGTATCAAGACTGAAAGAAGAAATTTTGGGTTCACAAGAAATACAAAAAGATTTGAATTCTGAGAATAATGCTCTTGAATTGAGAATTTCTGAATTAACAAAAGAACTTGATGAGTCTAAACAAGAAAATATTCAGAATGCAACTCAGTTAAAATATCTTTCGCCTGAAAGATCTGAGCTGTACAAGAAAGTTAAAGATCTTGAAGAAACACTTTCTAAGACAAATCATTCTGATCAAAGTTTGTTACAAACAATTCTGATGAGTTTTTTGCTCTTGAAAAGGAGTTGTCTTTAACCAAAGAGTCACTTGAGAAGGAAAGAAATGAGTTCTTGCTTAAAGAACAAGATTTCAAAGCAAAATATAAATTGTTTGATGATGAAAGAAAGGTGTTCTTGATTAAAGAACAATCTTTTAAAACTGATTACCAATCATTTGATAATGACAGAATTTCATATTTGGACATTATCAAAGGATTAGAAGATCAGCTATTTCATCTTACTAAACAATTTAATGATTATTCTTCTTCAAATAAATCAGAGGTTAGAGATCCTTCAGTTTGTTTAGAACACAAAGTTGATCATTCTAATTTGTCTTTCGAAAGTGAAAAGAATCTAACTAAAACTCCTAAGTTTGATTCAACTTCAGATCTTAAACTTAAATATCTGTTAAAGATAAATAAAGGCAAAATATAATATTTGAAAAACTTTCGGTCAAGATTCACACTGGTGAATCTTCGAAATCAAAATTTTCAAAAGTTTCTGAAAATACTGGTTATTCTTATAAGATAAATCTTCACAGAAAAATACCAGGTATTATCAGAAACAGGCTAGCACCAGACGATTTTTCAGAAAGAAGAGTTCGCAAATTCTTCTCATTCAAGCTCAAGTTTCTTTCGTTATTCAGATATTCAATTTCATCATACTCAAAGAAATTTATTTTCTGAATTTGAGAGAGAAGAGATATAATCTGCAATGGGTACCTAAACCCAAGTTCAAGTGTGTACCAAAACTTGTTTTAAGATGGGTACCCAAGAGTGCTAACAAGTCTGGATCCAAATCTGTTTGGATAGCAAAGACATCTTGATTTTTACAGATAAAATGTTTCTAGTTAATTCATACTAGAACTCGATCCTCATTGGAAAATGGTTTTTAGTCAATTCAGACTAGAACCCGGTCTTCATTGGAAATGGCTTTTGTACTTCTCAGTACAGAACCCAAGCTAAAGACTTTTAGTTACATCGGGCTAAACCCAAGCTTCCGCAACAATGACTTCTAATCATTTCAGATTAGAACCAGATTCTTAAAGACAAATCTTTCTGAAATTCCAGCACTGAATCCAACTCTGAAGTTGAATTGACAAAGAGAGAGTTTTATTTTTATAATTTTTTGCTCCTGATTTCTTTTCCATGAGTTGACTAACTTTGTGTGCTTATTTTCAGGGAGAGTTCTAGATCCACTCTGACGATGACATCTTTTTCATAAAACTGTGTGTATTTTTCACAAAAATATTTTGTGCACACATAAAAAGATTTTTTGAGCTGAAAAGAATAAATCATTTAAGGATATTCATTTCTGGTTCTCTGAATAGATCATTGAGGTTGATTGTTCTAATCTCTTTGATTTTCGTTATCTCATTGCGTTTGGGATTCTCTTCATGCATTCTTATTTCTTCCAATTCATTCTTACTAAATTCTCCCATAATCTCTCATGAGCTAATTCTTTCATGAAAATCTTATTCATTTCATTTCATATATCAGAATTTAAATTTCATTTTGATATCTCCCAACTCATCATTCCCCATATTCATTCTGAGTTTCATCACCCAGTTCATCTGAGCTGAAAATTCTAATCATTCTTTGTATGATATCCCATGAGCTGAAATGCTAAAGATTATTTCTGCTGACTTCGATTATGCACCAAATTATGTGATATAAATATCGCTTCTATGGTCTAACCAGAATCGGAAGACCTACCCAAGGAGCAAACCATCTGTAGTTTGTGTGAGTGAGGGTTCTTTAGGCATATTAGTTGAGAAGTGTCAGTTATCACGGGATACTGACAGGGTCAAGTAGAGGTAAAATGTAAGTGAGAGGTGTAAATTGAAAGGAGATGATGGTGCATCAGATCACGCTTTCTCTATAAAGCTGACTGAATTTATTTCTCAAAAGTGAGCCGGGGGGAGATTAGTTGAAAATTGATGAGAACTGAGAGTTAAGAAAGGATTTGAAGAAAAGACAATCCTACCTACACTGTTTCGGCTGGGTAAACTTCATAATCTATCAAGTCCTAGGAGACTTTATATTGAAAAAGACGTCATGGACCCAGTGACGCATGCACTTAACCCTATCAACCACTCAGTTATCTCTCAACAGATTTCTGTTTCAATAATCACGGAGATATGATGAGACTGTATTATTGCATGTCTTCAGTAGTTTTAAAGGCTCATATATGCATTTTCACTTCGTAACTATCATACTTTTAAATCATATTTGTCTTTCAGGGTCCGGAATTCATTTCAAAGCACCACGAGAAAATTCAGCGCGAACCTAGCAGGTCGGGGAGTAGGGCTACGCCCCCTACACCCTAAAACAGAAAGATTTTAAGTTCCAGATTAGTTCCAACGCAGACTGGTGTACCCCCAGGAGCAGGGCTATGCCCTTGCGGCGTAAAAAACCTGCAGACGCGTTTTTGAGCCAGGATCCCTAATTTTTCATCTCCTCTATAAATAGCGGTCATTTGCAATCGTTTTTGGGGGTCCCGAAGTGTTAAAAAAAGCGGCGAAGCACTGCCGGAGTTGATTCACAATCCGATTATGAAGATGGTGGATTGCATCCATTCGAGCCCATGATGATGTCTCCAACCATTCCCGGTGAAGAGCACACGATGAGCGGCTAAACCACCATAGCCATTTGCGGATGATCTACGGCTAAGTTTTACATTCTTGAATTTCACTTTATGTTATGATGTATTTCGTGTTTCTTGAATACTTTATGTGTAATGCAAATGATAAACATTCAGTTATTATTATGAGTAAATGGTTTGGTTGGTAAAAGCAAGATAGTTCATAGTGGTATTATTATTTGTGTCGAATCCATTAGTTTAGGGATTAAGACAAGTAATGAATATTGCATGCTCTATGCCGAGATTTATTGGTTAAAGTATTTATGAATAATTTGACTACGCAATTGATTATGTCTATGTGATCGTTGCATAAAATTCAAGTGAGTAATAACTTATGTCACAATGATCCCGTAAATGGTTATCTTCAATTTGCTTGTTAATTAATTCGTTAGTTGCTTGCCGTTGTTTTAGTTATAATTTAGTCGTAATCATTATTCCAAACAAATCACTCATTTCACAATTTAATCGCTTTTATAAACCTAAAAGAACTAGCTAATTAACCCCAATAAACCTACACGCTCCCTGCGGATTCGTCCCTTACTTCCATACGCTAATAGTTAGATTTATGATTATTTCTATGGGCCACAACGATGGCTCGTCAGATTTTGGTGCCGTTGCCGGGGAGCGGTAAGCGTTTGTTAGGGCTAGAAGTTAGTTTTGACTTAGTTTAGGTTAGAGTAGGTTAGTACTTTATATTTGGATTATTTTCGTACTTTCATTTCTATTTTATTAAAAAAAATCATAAAAAAGGGTAATTGTAGCCACTCTACTTTTACCACAAAAAATATAAATAAATAATAAATAATAACAATAAAATAATTAGTTAACTAAGTACTGAAGTTCAAGAGTAATCTTAGATGTGCGGAGGACGAAATTAATCAAGAGAAGAAAGTTCCAACTTTCAAGGAGCCGAATATAGCCGGAAGTCTCGAAGCCGGAAGTCTCGATGCCGAAAAATCAGAGCTTCTAGTAGTTAGAATGAGTGAACAATTAAGAATGACTGTTGAGTCACATTATCGCCCTAGTGATGTGCCCGACTCCTCACCTATTCGATATCCGAAAAATGAGAACGAACCCAAAGTTCGACCTCAATTATTCCAAATTCTTCACATATTTAGAGGAATGCCTAGTTAGAAACTCTATGAGCATTTAGCTGAATTTACGGCTATTTGTAAAGCTAATCACGTTCGAGGTATAACCACCGACGGTTTAAAACTTCGACTATTCCCTTTCTCTTTAAAAAAAGCCAAAAACTGGTTTGTGTCGCTACCCACCAATAGCATCACAACCTGGGATCAAATGAAGCGCGCATTTCTTGTTGAGTATTACCCCATAAGTAAAACCACTGAGAAATGAAAAGAGATCACTGGTTTTAAACAAAAGCCTGGTGAACAATTCTACGAGGCATTTGATCGGATGAGCGAATTGGTAAGAGCTTGTCCACACCATGAAGTTCCAAAATGGATGCTCGTCAAAACTTTCTTTCATGGTGTGAGTCAAGAAAGCCGGAACATGATCACCGCCGCTACTAATGGTACGTTCCTAGCTAAAGAATATGATGAGACTTGGGAATTACTGAATCAACTCAGTAAAGGTCTCAAAGTTCAAGCCGAATCTGAGAATAATATTGGAATTCAGGTGATGGGTATAGACAATGCTTGGAAACTTGAAGTAAAAGGTGAAATCTCAGAACTCGGAAAGAAGATAGATCAACTGATAAAGGGTTTTAGTCAAAACCCCGCTGCATCAGTTAATTGCGTAATATGCGGAGATCCATCTATCATTCTGAAACATGTCCTCAAGTGCAACCCTTGCGTAATATGCGGAGATCCATCTCATCATTTTGAAACATGTCCTCAAGTGCAACCCATTAAAGAATACGCTAATGAAGTATATGGTTTTAGAGCTCATCGGGAGAAGGATAACCCATTTTCGGAAACCTATCCGGGATGGAGAGATCATCCTAATTTTCGACGAAAAAATGATCAGTCTACCGATCATCAGTCTAAACCAAGGTATGAACCGCCACGATGAGAATATCAATATGGTTCAACATCTGCTGCTATGGATGAGCGATATTACAATCCCAACCAACATGATCAACCTCAGACGAATATGAGTTCTTCACAATTTTTGGATATTATGAAATTCATGAAGCAATAATCATATTTTAACGAGATGTTGAGTCGCCAAATGGGTCGAATAGCTGAATCGCTCACAAGACGAGAGGAGGGGAAGCTTCCAAGTAATACAGTTCTAAACCTTCGCATGCACACGGCAAAGAGAAGAAGCATGAGGTTAATGAAGTGTCCAAGGTGACTACCCTGAGAAGTGGTATAGAGGTAGATAACAAGATCGAAATGCCAAAGGAACGAGAGGTAGAAGAAGACACCGACATTGAGGTCGTGTATGAAAAGATAGCGGATCCTAAAAAGAAGGAAGGTTCTGAAAAAGATCTTTCAAGGAACCAATTAAGGCAGACATTCCAACTCCCAAAGTTAGGGAGGCGGTTAAGGATCAGGACACCATAGTTCCTCCTCCTTACCCTGCTGCTCTAGAATATCCGAAATCATCTCCATTTGGCAAGAGAGGTCCAGACCCGAGGATGTATGAGACTTATTTAATCAGGTCAAGATCAATATCCCATTGGTCAAGGCTATTCAGCAAGTACCCTCTTATGCCAAATTTCTAAAAGATCTCTGCATGCAGAAAAGAAAGTTTAAGGTCTCGCTTCCCAAGCAGATCAATTTAACTGAGCAAGTGAGTGCAGTGATTTTTAATTTCTTGCCACGAAAGCTTAAAGATCCTGGACACCTTTGATCCAGTGACAATTGGTAATGTGAAAATAAAAAAGGCATTACTCGACATTGGAGCCAGTGTAAACATTTTACTTGGAAATTTGTTTGATAAACAGATCTAGGCCAGTCACAAACCACTGATATAATCTTACAGCTGGCAGATCGGTCAACGAAATATCCAAGGGGTATCTTATCGGATGTTATAGTAAAAGTAAAAGATTTTTACTATCCGGTCGACTTCTTAGTCTTAGATACAGAGAGTTCTTTTGGAGAAAACCAGCCGACCATAATCTTAGGTAGACTGTTCTTAGCTACTATTAATGCTCAAATCAATATTAGAACGGGGGCTGTAGATATTGCATAATCCTAAGCTGCGATTAAACGTGTTCAATGCTTCCACCGCTGCTTCAATTGATTCAAAATGCTACATGATAGATGCAGTGGTTGAGCTTAAGCAGCATGGTTCACTAATCAGTGCCAAGGACACCACCGAATTATTCTGTGCTGAGCACGACACTGCTAAGATGAACTCTGATAAATGCAACAAGCTTGAGGCAATCATAGATACCACACTAGAACCTAAACAACCACCTTGGACCCAGAAGACTGAGAATCTACCAATGAACCTGCCTCAGTCTGCAAGGCCTTCAATAGAACAACCACCTGTTCTAGAATTAAAAACCTTGCTTGTGCATTTGAATGACACTCTATCAGTCATTATTTCATCTGATCTGACCAAGGCACAAGCAAAAGCTCTACTGCAAGTGTTAGTAAAATACAAAGAGGCAGTAGGTTGGACCAAGAATGTTGTTGCCGACCTCCTATCTAGACTCCAAACTCTCCGGTTACACTTAACTGGTCACATTAGCGACTCCTTTCCTGATGAACAATTATTGTTAATCTTCAAAATACCATGGTTTCCATTAGACACAGGTTAAAATGGGCCACCGATAATATGCTAGTTGCTGAACTAATTAGGTTAGACTAGTATAGGAGCAGTATGTCTGGCTGAAGACGTAAAACTTCGCGCTTCCTGGGAGGAAACCAAGAGAACTTTATGGGTGTGTTTCCTCACGAGACAACACTCGTCCACTCAGAATACCAAGGGGTTTAACGGCTTCTTGCACGTGCTAAGTGCAATCGTGATTCTTTACGAAAAGGCAGATTATTTTAATTATTTCTTTATTTTATTTAAATATTGGTGTCACCAACTAAGTTGGTGAGGACTTCCAACCAATTTTAGTTGTTTCTAGATTTAGTGTACTTTTATTTAGTTTCATCTATCCCAAATAAGCAAGGAATTTTATTAAGGATGTGATTGTGTTCATTGTCTGCTCATTATAAATTGTATTTTATGTGACGAGGACGTCACAATGGTCTACGTTGGGGAGGGTAGATTCTTTAAAATGTTGATCTACCGAGCCTCCACAAATTTTTTTATTAGACTGAATTTGACCACTTGGGCAGTGAGCTACGACATATCATGAACAGCGGAACTGAGTATATTAAGAGGAGGTTCAACATCATGAGGATTTTCACATTGGTACATCTTTGGTCTTCTTCCTCCTTACTTGTGGATCAGGTACCATCGTTCCTTGGTCCTCACATTTAAAATATTTAGGTTTGCTTGTTTGGGTTAGAATTTTAATTTTTGTTATTTTATTAATTGAGTGCGTTTTATTTTCATTTTACGAGTCCTATTAAATGTGAATGCTTAGTGTCAATGCAGTCTTTTAAATTTCCCCAATGGTTCTTGTTTGTCGATGAGGCCGTGGAAAATGATGATACATAGAAAATTGTACCTATAATTAGTTAGTGTTAGTTTGTAATTCCAGAATTATGTTAAGATTCGTATTAATAATTAACATTTTCATGTAAGTTGAGTTCAAGTAAGTTAAGGTACATTTGTGCTTAAATGAAAATAATGTGTCAAAAGATTTTGGAAAACTCATGCAATAAGGGGGATAGCTTAATCATGTTTTTAGCCTCAAAATATTCGAGTGTAGCCTAGTTGGTTCGGGAAATTAAGTCATATGGGGCATCATTCATGTATAATCCCTAAAACCATCTGGTTTGGAAGTGGTTGACTCAAATCCCGCTACAAAAATTTAGTTTGTTTTTTATCATATGAGAGAGAGAGAGAGAGAGAGAGAGAGAGAGAGAGAGAGAGAGAGAGAGGGCTTTGGTAAACTGATGTAGCGAATGTCAAACGAGCATGGTGGCTTGGTGGAGGAGGATGATGAATAGTGATACCATGGAAGAAGAAACAGGGGCCGACCCAAGTGGCAGGTGGGGGTGGCATGTGTCATTGGTCCTTCTGTAAATAACTTTATTTCGTAATTTAATATTTTAGGATTGTTTGTTTGTGCAACCGGTGATTTTTTGAACGTGCAACCGTGATTTTTAAGTATTAAAACATCATTAGAATAATTTGAATGAAAAATGGTTTGGGGTTTTAATCACAAAAAAACTGACAAGTTGAAGGTATTTTACGCAATTATCTCTTAAAAGTATTATAACAGGTTGTTTTGTTGATAAGTTACATTAATGTGTCATCTATTGGATGTTCGACATCATCATGCTGTCGAACAAAGATAAATACCAAATCAAGAATGATGCAACATAGACGATTGAGCTTCATGAGTCCACATTGGTCCTAATATATAGACAACAATTGATGAGGATGGATTGTGTAATTAAAAAAAATTAGAATAACCATATTTTGGTAATTAAATGATAACTCGTTGTCTTTTACTATCAGATATTATTTGAAGATTAAAAGATTTTATTAAACTTAAAAACTCTAACTATATGCCCATTAGAAACACAAATCTCTAACTTTATTAAAATTTGTTAAAATATCATCATAAGCAAGCAATTTAAATCAATAATAAAATAAAAATAGCGTCACTAATATATGTGGATTAATTATTATTTTTTCATAAATTAGTATACTTATGCTATATTCAAATTAACAAAATAAAATAATAGTTGGGTGCATAACATGACAGGTCTTTACTAGTATATTTAATTAAAAATCCAAACTCATCAGACCGGTTATTAGAGTGGTGGGAGTACCCACCTTTCCCAAACCCACCTTTCTGTACACGTCAGCGTCACATCAGCTTTTCTCTCTCCACCTTTCCCCACCTTTCTAACTAGGAAATACCTACCTTTCTTAACCTTTCCATCTTTCTTAATTTTTTTTAAATATATTCATTTTAATTAACAAAACAATTAAAACTAAAATAATTAATTTCATAAATATTTAAAAACTTACATAACAAAATTACGAAACTAAAAACTAAAAACTTACGAAACAAAATTAAAAAAAATTACAAAACTAAAAAACTTACGAAACTAAATATCTAAAAATTACGAAGAGATATGTTGTAGTTGTAAAAATAGTGTGTAAATAAATGTATTGAATGTAATAGTTATAGAGACTTATATATATATATATATATATATATATATATATATATATATATATATATATATATATATATATATATATATATATATATATATATATATAAAATGTGTGTGGGGGTTAAGTAAAAAAAAAAGAAGAAGAGCAAGAAAGGTCGCGCGGGGTTGGAAGGCCGGAGCGGGCCGGTTTTCGGCGGGGCCGCATGCTGGGGATGGTGTAGCCGCCGGCGTGTTGCCGAGGTGGCAAAGGCCGCCCATACGCGGCTTGTGTACTCCCCTCTCCCTTAAGGTGGACGATAGGGACGATTCCACAGGATCCCTAAGTTATTAGGGCCTCCATTAAAACCACCACTCCTTGTTTTGTTTCTATGAAAGAAAACCCATAACAACAAAAATTTAGTTTGTTTTTTATCAAACAAAAATTTAGTTTGTTTTTATCATATGAGAGAGAGAGAGGGCTTTGGTAAACTGATGTAGCGAATGTCAAACGAGCATGGTGGCTTGGTGGAGGAGGATGATGAATAGTGATACCATGGAAGAAGAAACAGGGGCCGACCCAAGTGGCAGGTGGGGGTGGCATGTGTCATTGGTCCTTCTGTAAATAACTTTATTTCGTAATTTAATATTTTAGGATTGTTTGTTTGTGCAACCGGTGATTTTTTGAACGTGCAACCGTGATTTTTAAGTATTAAAACATCATTAGAATAATTTGATAAAAGTTTTTATAATCTTCAATCAAATTAATAAATTAATTTGTTGTATAATTATTAATAATTTAATGTTACAAATAAAAAATAATGAATTAATAATATAAAGCCCAAAAATAAATACCCAATAAGCCATTATTATTCATAATTTTGGTTCATTTCACCAAACTCAATACCACTATTCTTATTCAATCCCAAAATTTATGAAATTTCAATTAATAGTATTGGTTGTTAACCTGACCCAACCAATATAATTAATACAATTATAAAATCGAAAACACGGCTCAAATTTATGCCACCGGCGACTGAAAATCCCGTCACTGAGAAGTTATAAATATGTCAAAAAAATCCCGTATGAATTATGACCTCACATAAATCCTAATGACTTGTTATAAATAATTAGATATGTCCAAAATCTACAAATGCAAATTTAGTAACAAAGATATTCGTATTAAAATAAAGGATTAAAAACAAATTTACAAATGAACAAGAATTAGCCGAAACCGTTTACAATTTTGGAATGCTTGTGAAAAATCAAGTTCGTGGACTATAAATTTGAAAAATTATTGTGGGGGCTGACATTGGGCGGCCACATCAATGAAGTATCTCACCCTTTTGACTTGTCCCCTTCTCCCCAAACAACGTAGTACTGATTTTCTAAAAACTAAAATAAAATAAAATATTGTTATTCCATGGTATGTCAAGAAGTCGTCTGTATTATGATTGATTTCATAAAACATTTGAGGATCACACCGATTAGAACAACTGAGCAAATGCAATCGAACTATTGAATAAATGATATTGGATATTATTTATGACATCAATAATTGTTGAAATTGAATTAATTACTAAGTGATTAATTATATCTCAAAGTACGGAACTAAAAGTGCAATATTAGATATTGTAGTAATTTAATTGTCATCAGATGATGATTAAGATGATGATTAAATAATTATCTGGTGTTTTATTTATTATTAAATATTAAATAAAAGATGGATTTATTGGAACCAATATTATCTTTTGATTATATGGATAGTTTAAAAAATAATTATAAACGAATAAATAAATATATAGAATTATAAATATTATCTAATCATTTATACATTATTATATAATATATAAAAACTAAATATTATTATAAAATTAGTTATATAATTACGAGATAATTATATGGATAATTCAAGGTTTATAAAGATAATTATTAGGATATATATTATTTTATTTTATTACTGTTTAATTATATTAAATTTTAGTTAACTAATTTATATATATATATATATATATATATATATATATATATATATATATATATATATATATATATATATATATATATATATATATATATATATATACACACACACAGAGAGAGAGAGAGGTTCAATTGAGAAACTTTATGCATCAAGGAACCTTTGAGAACTTTTGTGCATCGGATAATTTACCAAGAGTGCATAAAGGACATTTAAGGAATACAAAATAAATTTGAAATTAAATATATAGATGTAAAAAATATGGAAATTAAATCAATATTAATTATATTTCCTTAAATCTCTCTCACTTTCCTTCTTTTCCTCCCCTTTCTCTCACTCCCCCTCACACACACACACACTCACTCTCTCTCTCTCTCTCTCTCTCTCTCTCTCTCTCTCTCTCTCTCTCTCTGCGCCATTGTCACCACCATCCACCGCCACAATTCGGAAGCCACGATGGTCTCTTTCTTCTCTCCTTTATATCTCTCACAATTTGAAAATCCGATAGTCAATAAACGACGATTTGGAAGTCCGATGGTCAAGAAAACGAATATTTGTATAGATTACGTGATATTGTATATATATTACATGATGCTCTACATGAAATACGCCATATTCTATATAGAATACTTGATATTCTACATAGATTATGTTCATCGGGTTTTGGTTTCTAATGGTTTTGTCTTTGATGGTTCTGCGTCTTCATGTATTCTATTTAGATTTAATTTGTAATTCTATATAGAATATATAAAACTTTATATATAGTATGATATTTTATGCAGAATTGATTATAGGATAGTTTTTATCTATGTTAAAAATTCTTATTGTTGTACCAATTAATTTGTTATTGTTGTATATATATAGAATACATAACAATTTATGAAATGTATAGGAAACACAACTATGTACATAGATTATGAATAATGATATTAATTTACATAAAAATATATAGGATTATATAACATCCTACATATATTATAGGGAAATTTGCGCAAAAAACCCTAAAGATGGACCATTTTTTTTAAAACCCCTAACCATTTTTTATTGCACAAAACCTCTAACCGATAAAATCTTCTGAAATTAGGACGTTACCGTTTATAACAGGTTGCTATGCTTACAAGGCACACACATGGTGTCCACATGGCAAGCCCGACTTACGTGGCGCTTACATGGCACTACATGTATGATTTTTAAACTGAATTTTTGCATTAAAAACCCCAAAGTTGGTGACCTTTTTCGATTAAAACCCTTAACTATTTTTTTCTCACCTCTAACCAACGATCATATTTTCCTTTTCTCTTCTCCTCTACCTCCGGCAACTCCAATTACTCTATCTCCTTTTTATGTTCAATGCTGTTTATTTTATGTATGTATGTTTGATTAACTTTTGCTCCTTAATCTTGAATTTCGACTTCAATTGTGCCGACGGAATCAATTTCATTTTGTGTTCACGAGTTGCATTTTTAGATTCGATTTTATGTTCAATTTCGTTTATTTATGTTCCATTATAGCTTCTGAATATGATCAGCCAAAGCAGTGAGTTCGCTAGAGCCTAAAGGGTGGATGTTTCATTGGCAAACGAATTCTTTGTTTAATAAATAAAATTTTAATAATTATCCATGTCATCAAATGCAATTTGTGAAAAACTCAATTTTAATTATTTGTGTTGGTTGGAGGTTTTTTATCCAATGAAAAATGATTTGGGGTTTTAATTGAAAAAACTAAACAAGTTGGGGTGTTTTTTACGCAAAAATCTATTTAAAATTTTACATGTCATCAAGTTGCAACCGGCTAAACTGGTTGGAAGTCAGATTTTTTGAAAAAACCAAAATTTAAATGTTTTAACCGGTTCGAGGTTTATTGTGCAATGAAAAATGGTTGAGGGTTTTAAACGAAGAAATGATCCAACTTAAGGGTTTTTTGCGCAATTTCCCCAATATTATATAGTATTCTATATATTTTTGGCAATAAAATAATTTTCTATAATAAAAAATGTTTTTTATTAAAAAAAATCAATTTTCGTGAAAGATAGAAAAAAAGAAAAAAAATGAAAAAAGGGAAGTGAGAGAAAGAGAATAAAGTAGATTTTTTTTCTTTCTAAAATATTATTTGCACATCTTTTCAAGAGTACTCATTAAGAAAAGTTTAAATAATTACAATAATGTCATTTTCGTATTTTCAGTCGTTGATCTATTTAATCTAAGGCTCCAATGGGCTTTTAGATTCTCATGAGACGTAAAGTTCTCAATTGAGTCCAACCCTATATAGATATATATACATATATATATATATATATATATATATATATATATATATAGAATATGGTTCGTGTGAGTACCTTAAAAATGCAGAGTACCGTGAGTACCTGTGAACACACGGGTTTAAGATGTGAACATGCTCCGAAAAAAAGTTTTTTTTTTAAAATTTTTTTTCATATTCATTTAGATACAAATAATATAAGCATATTTGTAAAAGAATTAC
The DNA here is from genome assembly GCA_020465985.1 of Centrapalus pauciflorus. NCBI lineage: Eukaryota > Viridiplantae > Streptophyta > Magnoliopsida > Asterales > Asteraceae > Centrapalus > Centrapalus pauciflorus. Next base: position 21,628 of record JAANYP010004569.1, on the reverse strand, counting down.
ACGCATTCACACTTCGTAGCCTCTTAAAAGTCATGTGAACGTGGAAAAATTCATGTGAACATGCTTAGCTGTGAACATACGTTCACAACAGTGCAGTTCATGTGAACTTGCACGTTTCACATAGTTATAGTGTGTGTTTATGTGTGATTTTTTGCAAGTAGTCTTATATTATTAATTTAAACATGATTATGAAAAAAATTTTCAAAAAAAATAATTTTAAGCGAGGTACCTCCGGTACTCCACAAAACTAGTGGTACTCATTTGAACCCAAATCTATATATATATATATATATATATATATATATATATAGATTAAGGATCTTTTGTGAACACTTTATTCGTTGTGAACATTGTGAACAACCATAAAATAGCTTTTGAATCTTATGAATCTTGTTGAAAATACTACCGAACCCTTCTATTAACTCATTAATCTTATTGGATCATATGGATTTTATTGAATCCAATTAATTTGTCGAATCTCATGAATCTTGTTGAATCTTATGCATCTTGTGCATCTTGTTATAAAAACTACGTACTATGAACCTTTTGAATGTTCTGAATCTTAAATAGACACTTCTATGAACCTTTTGAATCATATTACAAACACTTGTTGATATATATGAATGATTATATGTATTTTTTTATTTGTTCACAACGAATAACTTGTTCACAATGGATCCCATCCCTATATAGTGGGTTCAATGGAAAACCAATGTGCATCAGGAAACCATAGGAGATCATTACCTATCAATCGCATCCATTGGATCTGATGCATTCATTAAAAAGAACAAGGTGACAATAATGTGATTAATATCACTTTTTGGATGCATAATCTGATCGATGCATGAGTATGCATAGGGGCAAAACGGTAACAAAATGTCAAAATAGAAACATTCCTACTTTATGATGTAAAATTTAACTTTTGGTTGATCGATAAATCCCATCAAAATCGACAAGTAGAGTAATTATTGGACTTTCTAGTATTAAATCTGATTTTTAAAAGTTACTAAATTAATGTAAAAAGAATATACCTATAATGCCATTTAATAATCTTCTTGATGCATTTTGGATTGTTTATGCACCATGTTTGTTTCTGTTGGAATATATTTTGTTGATGTAATACAAAGTCTAGGGTTTATTCTGTAATTTGTTCATAGTTGTATTATAAATAGTAGGTTGACATTGTAATAGAAGAATAAGATCTGACAATCTGCAATTTGGAATACGCACAGAATTCAGAGAATTAGGGCAACAGTGATAGAAACTTCTCATTCTCCTTTGTAATCATTTCAGTCATCAATCTAATCATTCGGTTAGTATTACTGTTTCAGTTCTTGATTAATTGTTGTAGTTGTTGATTGTTTGATAGAATTCATAATTCACAATTGGTATCAGAGAATCTAGGGTGATTTTTGATCTGAAATTGAAATTTTTTCGAGAACTGTTCTTGACACATTTTTTTTTCCGAAAAATATAAAAATCTACAAGGGTTTTTATCCTGTTGATTATTGATTCTGAAAATTGGATCGAAGGAAAAGGATAGGAAGTCGATTGAATTGAATATAATTTTGTTTTGATTCATCAAACACAGAAAAAGATCTGTTAATTTTTCTGAAATTTTGAAAAACCAAAAGTTCTTCACTGTTTTATTGCAAAAGTCACTTTTAGATCTGCTTTTGGACAATATACTTTCACAAAAAGTGTTTGAAATCAAAATCCCTACCTTCGATATCAATTTGGTTGATAATAGCTGTGTTTTACAAATTAAATTGAGTTTCAGACTTGAAATATTGAAAATCTAAGAAACTCAAATTATACTAAGTACTTGAGCAATTCAAGTTGACTGACTTTATTAATCGGGTTGATAACAAGTTTAAATCGAGTTTGCCTTTAGTGTCAATCGAGTTGAACATGTTGTTCAATCGAGTTGACTTGCATTTTTAACCGAGTTGACTTGCATGTTAACCGAGTTGGAAGTGTATTCCATTCGAGTTGAACCAAAATCAATTCGAGTTGATCCAAGGTTAATTTCACCAAGGAAGTAATCACAAGGTATCAATCGAGTTGCACAATAGTTGAATTCGAGTTGAAATTTCATTCTATTCGAGTTGATCAAGTTCAAAGGAAAGTTTAATTCGAGTTGCACATATCTTAATTCGAGTTACACTTAGTTTCATTCGAGTTTCACACAGAACTCATTCGAGTTTAACACAGAACTCATTCGAGTTTAACACTGAACCAATCGAGTTTCAAACTGAATCAATCGAGTTTCACACTGAATCATTCGAGTTTCATACCTACTTGATTCGAGTTGCTTATTTCTTCTAACAAGTTCATTTGTTATAGATTCGAGTTGATAATACATTGGTTCGAGTTTCACTCATTCTTTAATCGAGTTGATCAACTTATCATTCGAGTTGATCATCTTATTCAATCGAGTTTCATTCAACATTCATTCAAAGGTTGATCAATTTTCAACAGTTGATCAACTGTTTCAATTTCAATCAAATATCATTAGATCTTGGAAAGTTTCCTATCTATCAGTCACAATGTCAAAAGACGCGCTTGCCATGGGATCAGAGACGAAACCCCCAATTCTCTATCGGGGAGAATACGTTCACTGGAGGGAGAGGTTTTTGTAATTCATTAGTTTTCATGATCTTTCGGAAGAAATGTTAAAGTCCTTAACAGACGGACCAGCTGTGTTCATGGAGACAATCCCTGGAGTACCCACTGGAAATCCCCCAATTCCACCAAGAACAGTGGAGGTTACAAACTTAACTGAGACACAGAAAAGAAGAAAGTTAGGGGACAAAACAGCTAGGAAGTTGTTACTGATCTCAATCCCCAATGACATCTATACCTGTCTTACAAACACAAAGACCGCCAAAGGCATATGGGATGAGGTGTGCAAACTTATGAGGGGATCCGACAGGGCTGCAACAAATAGAGCAAGGAACAGTCAGATGACTTTCGAGAATTTTCGAGCACGAGAAGGAGAATTACTAGAAAACACTTACGTGCGGTTTGTCAGTCTGGTAAGTGAGATGAAAAGAAATAGAGTGACAAAGTCCAATCTAGATATCAATGTCAACTTCTTAAACGTACTTAAACCAGAATGGGAAAAGTATGCGATGATTATCCAACAGACGAAGGACATTGAAGAGATGGACTTCCACATGATTTTTGAAAACCTCAATAACTATCAAGAGGTTGTTTTGAGGAAATTATCTGGCAAAAAGTAAGCCGAGAAATAAACCGTTGACCCTTTGGCTTTACTGGCAGAAAAGAAATATAAGTATAAGCTGAAAAAGGAAAAACGGGCAGTCATTAGCAGTAGCTCTTCCGAATCAGACACATCAGATTCGTCTGCGGATTCCGAGATAGAAGAGATGAAAAAGCAGATGGCATTGCTAACTAAAGCATTCCAAAAGAAATTCTATCGTAAGCCAACCAACAACAAAATACGCTACAAGACTGGCTCAAGGAAATTTGAAAAGAAGGAGAAGTATGAAAAATCTGGTGAGAGCAGTGGCAGAAAAGCTGAAAAATATGAAAAATCTGATAAATCAGCGAAGAAAGAAACAGAGCAGAAGTGCTATAATTGTGGAAAACCAGGTCATTTTGCTCGTGAGTGTAGAATGCCAGTAGTCAAAAACTCTGACTACTACACAAGAAAGGCTCTCCTAGCCAAAGAAAAGGAAGCTGGAAAAGCCCTTATGGCAGAGGATGACCATTGGCTACAGTTATCAGAGGATGAAGACATACTAGATGAGGATGCTCATATCTGCTTGAAATCAGAGGTCTTCAATGAATCGGAAATGAGTGAGTCAGCTCTGATAGCAGAAGATGAGGTATGGGTTGGGCTAACGGACGAAGAAGATGAGGAAAAGCAAGAGTCTGAGGAGGAAGAGACTGAAGAGTTCGCGTTGAGGGCAGCAGGAAAAGCTGGATGCAGCAATGACAAGGATACTGATGATTTAGAGTCAAAAAAATCAGATAGTTCAGAAGCACCAGAGGTAAATTCTAACTCTGACTCTGAAATTGATGATTCCTGTTTGCTTGAAGAAAAATTAACACAGATGGCTTTTATGCTTAAGAAATTTGAAAAATCATTGAAGGCTGAAAAGAAACATGCTCACTCTTTGGAAAATAAGTTACGTAATGAACATAATTTAGTATTAGATTTTTCCAAAGATAAAGCATTGGCTTTACGAGCAGTTTCAGATTTGCAAGACAAAGAAAATGAACTTCAAAGCAAAATTCAAGAACTTAATAACAATATATCTGACCTACAAGAGAAACTGAGTTTGACAGAATTAGAGGCTTCAAATTTTTCTGTAAAATATCATGCCATTTTTGAAGAAAGAACTAAGCTTTATGAGAAAATAAATAAAATGGAAGATGAATTTATCAAAAGAGATCAAACAGATCAAACTATCTATTTAAATCAAACAAAAGACACAGAATTTTACAATTCTAAATCTGGCATTGGTTGGGAAAATCCTACGTATCTGACAAAGGCTATATCCAATTCACCGACTTTATATGATGTCAGATATATGAATCTAGGATAAAAAATGACTTTTATGAAAGCATCCGATGAGGTAGAATCTAGTGAAGAATCAAAAAGATTAAGATCATATAAAATGTAAAATTCTGTTGACTATAACAGAATAAATGAATCAAGTAATAATACTGACATTAAAGAAGAGTATATTCAGACATATTCTGAAAAGGATTTATCTGAATCTACTACTCAATCTCAAAAGTTATATTTACCATTTTCAATTCTTGAAAAGATAAACTCTGATCTCGAATTGAAAATCAAAAACTTTGAGACAGAAAATCAATCTCTTAAGGCTGAACTCAAAATTCTGGAACAAAAGTTACAAAAATAGCCTGAGAACAAAAAGTTATCTGATCCATTATCTTCAACTTCTCTAGATTCTATCAACTCTGAAACAGAATTTGATCTGTATATGAACTCTGATTTCAATTCCTTAGAAGAGATGTTTGTTAAAATTGATGAATTTGTAAATACTTTATATAACAAATAATCAGATGATCATAAAGAACCTGTTAAAATTCTGCAAAGAATTTCTACAGATTCAATGAAATCATCTGAAAATTCATCAAGTTTACAACAAAAGACGGAGAAAACAAAAGTTGCTTTTTATACTCCTAAATTTAAAAAAGGTGAATCATCTTAGTTGTATATTTTTTTGAAAAGAAATTGGGTTTCAAACTAATGGACTTATGATTGGTGAATGTGGGCCGGATAAAGTTGTTTTTGACATTCAAAAAAAATGGGCCGGATATTTTCAAATTTTTTGAAATTCACCTATAAAGTTGAATTTCAAAACTCAAATTAAACTTTTCGGTCCAAAGCACTATTCACCGTCTTCCCAAACTTTTCTTCATTTCTAAGAAACCTCAAAAACATTCATATCTTCGATTATTTCAGAGATAATATCATCAAATTGTGAGTGATTCTTTCTATTTTTTTTTGTTGTTTTATGTAGTTCATTTCAGTATCTTTTATATATATATATATATCAGTTCGTATGTCCGTATATGTGTGTTCATGGTGTTTCAAAATTTGTGTTTCTTAAACTGAAATTAAAAGTGTGGTGGTTTACGGTTTATGAATCTGAACATGAATCTGAAATTTCATGGTTCAATTCAAATCATACATACAGAAATTTGAAATTTTAGATCAAATGGTTTCGAGTTCATCATTTTCTTAATTTTGGATTTTTGACAACCTTGTTGTAGTTTTTAATCAAAGTTCAGTAAAACAAAGTTATGTGAAATTGTTTTTCGAATAAGGGTCAAGTTTTAAATAAGTGAAAAAGTCCTTGGAATCAAAATTTGAAAAATCAGTGTAAGGACTTGGGAAATAATTTCAAAGAACATTTTTCTCGAATGAAACTACAATCGAGAAGAACCTAGTTTCGTTCGAGTTGAATAACACAACACTCGAGAAAGTATTAGTTTAGATCGAGTTCGATGTTTCATTATTCGAGAAAGTCTTGTTTGTTAATCGAGTTGATCATACTTAGGACTTAGAATTTATTCAAAACATTAGTCTCGATTGAAACATGGGCCGAGAAACTTTGTATTTTATCCGAGTTGATTCTATGGTTTAATCGAGGAAGTTTCTTTTTCATTCGAGTTATTCACTTTGTCAATCGAGAATATTTTAAAGTTGATCGAGTTGAACATATGATTTGGTCGAGTTGGACTGTGTGTTCATTCGAGTCCTTTCGTGACTCATTCGAGTAGGACTTAACATATACTCAAGTGATTTCTTGTTTCATTCGAGTTTAGTTTTATTTCATTCGAGTCTTGTTGTATTTCATTCGAGTTATGTCATGGTTAATTCGTTTGGACTTATTATTCATTCGAGATTTTTCAAGACTTAATCGAGAAAGGTTACACTTCATTCGAGTTGATGTATAAGCTTAATCGAGTATCATCACATATCATTCGAGTTTTTACATAGATACATTCGAGAATCTTTCAATTTCATACGATCACAGGCTTATCCGAGTTTGTTCAAGTGTCAGTCGAGATGTATAAAGAGTCATTCGAGTTTTTGTTCAAAATTTTTTTCTAAGTGTTCGAATTTTAATTTTTTAGAAAAATATAACATTTTTTCAAGAAATTTTGTATATTCACTACAACAAAACAAGCCTATTGCAACCTTGGCAAAATGTTGCATTAGGCCTGCAAAAAGTTGCATTATGCCTAAAGCAACCTTTTAGCAAGAGTTGCATTATGTCCTCTTGCATTAGGTCTAAGGTAACCTTTTTGGTAGAATATGCAACCTTTTTTGAAAGAGTTGCATTAATCATAGAAATGCAACCTTTTTAGAATGCAACCTTTTTATACTTAAATGCAACCTTTTTTACGAGCAAATGCAACCTTTTTCACACTCAAATGCAACATTTTTTACATCAAATGCAACCTTTTTCAAACTCAAATGCAACCTTTTTTATTTTCAAATGCAACCTTTTCACATTAAAATACAACTATTTTTAAACTCAAATGCAACCTTTTTATGTTCAAATGCAACCTTTTTATGCTCAAATACAACCTTTTTTTACATTGAAATGCAACTTTTTTTATTTTTAAATGCAACATTTATGAATTTAGTTACAAAAAGTACAACCTTTTAATACACGAATACAATTAATAAGCATCACCAATTCAAAAATGTCGATTACAATAATTAAAATGTATCAAAATCCTTCACCAATTACACAATAATCTTAAAATACAATATTCCATACAATAATTGTTAATCATAATGACAAAAGGTATCTAAATGCTCCAAAAAACACCGGTCTTCATATATATATCGATATCCCAAAACAAAGTTGCCTGTCACACATAAATAATAATAAGTAACTAACTCAAACCAAAATAATCAAATTGATGAGATAATTATACTTGTCATGATCGTAACGACATCATACCTTGAACCAAATATAGACGATAACTCATGCTTATTAATCACAAACTTGAAGAGACGATTTTTCAATAAGCTTCTTCCTCGCATCTTCAACTAATTTATCTCGTTGGTTATCAATATCTTCTTCCAAACAAACATCAACATGCAAATCAATTTTTATAGATTTGAAAAGAACAAACCTATATTTAATTTTATATCAAATTATAAACTTAGCAAAATCAACGTACTTTTAATTTCTTATCAGAAGTCGATGCAAGCTCCAAGCTATTATGAACTCATCAATTTAAACACACCCAACTGATGGAGGGGTAGTTAGGAAGAAAACTGAATCACACCTCTTATATTGGTTCAAAACACACTGCAAATTCGCATTCGCATATATACATATATATAAATACACAAGTTTGTTTTATTGAAAAACACACACATATAACAAACAAGTTCGCATATAAAAAAAATTCTGTATATAAAAAAATATTGCTGCTGTTTTATATACAAAAAATATTGCTGCTGTTGATTAAAGACACCATTAATTGAAAGACACACATATTGTCGCTGTTGCTTTATATATATATATATATATATATATATATATATATATATATATATATATATATATATATATATATATATATATATATATATATATATATATACTAGGTACCATTTCAGCCGTGCTACGCATTCCCTAGGTCAAACTTAAATAATTTGAAAAGAAAACATTTGACATTAGATCTACCTTGATAAAAAATTTTAAGTCTTGTGCTACAAGAGCAACAGTTTCAACAAATTGTCATGGTCTAGCTTGAATATAATCTAGTGCAGCAATCCTAACCTCAGTTAAACATAACAATTCGAGCTACAACTTTTATGTTATGAATTTTGAATAAAATAGCTTCTAACCTCAGTTTTTGCCTCAAAATACAACAAATCTGTTGGTCGATCGATCCTTTTGCGGAGATCCTCGATTTTAGCTGCTGCCGTCCAGTCTTGTTCCCACTCTATTCCAGCCACAATCTGCCTCATATTAGCATCATAAATCCAGCCACAATCTTCCTCATATTAGCATTAAACCACCCTTTAATGTCCAAATCTAATTATCTTTTGGTTGTAATTAACTACCTTTCTAATAACTTTACCTGAAGGTCAACAACACCTCAGAAATAGCCAAAGAAATGATCTATCACCCTGCAAAGAAGAATAAGATCAAATTTACATCCTAACAACTAACAAGTTTCATATAAGTAAAGAGATTCAAAGTCTACAAAATGACAAGATTCAAAATCAAACAAAGATCCATATAAGATTCAATCTAATTTGCTGCAAAAACCAAGCCCCAATTGCTATTGTAAAATGAAAAAAAACAGCAATAGAAAGCAACACAAAAAAACTACAAAAATAAATCCATGTAACAAACCAACTTATTAAGACATAAACACCTGGTATCATGTGTGTGTGTGTTCTGTCATCTAAATCACAAAGAGCTAACTGGTTTGTCACTCTATTGACTACAGACAAACCAAGAGATGGATTACAAGAATCATGTATTGGCCCTCGTTACAAGCTCCAATTTTAATACTCAAAGAGATTTCTGTAATTAGTTTGTATAATTGTTTAACTAGAAAAACTAATTGAAACTTGAGCAAACCAAATCCTTGTAATCCAACTAAACCTAAATAATACAAATCTAGAAAAAGCGTAGCTATCGGTTTAGACAATTAATAAGCATATTATTGATGACATAAAACAGAGATGGGAGATCAGGCAAGAAATCATAGAGCAGATGGTTGAAAAAATGAATTGCAAACAACTAATGAAATATACCTAATGAGTTCTTGTGGACCGAAAAAGGGAAGAAACACAAGAAGTGAAGAAAACTTAGCCGCCGCCGCTGTTTGATGGGAGGTCGCGTCGAGCAAACGTAAAAGAGGATGGTCCAGAGAGACGCCGCTACTGTTCGATGGTCGAGTGATGGCCACAGCTGTCGCTGCTAGTGAGAAGGTCGAGAGAAAGAGAGAGAGCTCGACAGAAGAGAGAGTTCGGTGGGAGGTCGCCGACGAGGGTTGAGGGCGACGAGGGTACCAGGAAGAGAACCAGGAATGTGATTTTTGCAAATGAGGGGTGTGACACTGTGACTAGGGTTTGGGGGGAGAGGAGGGGGAGAAGGTAAGGAAAACGTGAGCTAAAAAAAAGGCAGAGAGTTAGTTTATTTCTAAATTTCCTATTCCTATTCTTTCATAAATAATTTCCTATTCTAATTCTCGTTTGCAAAAATAAAGAATATTAATTAATTTATTTCTCAATTTTATTTCCTAAAGCTAAACAAATAAAAGAAATGGTTTCATTTTCATTTTTCTGCACTCAATTTCCTGTACCAAATTCATCCTTAATTTATTCCTCATTTTTCATTTCTTAAACCTAAATTAAACCACCAAGGAAATTGTTTTTGTATTTCATTTCTTTGCCCATATTTCTCTGTACCAAAGACGTCCTGAGGGTTTTTGGAGTGTGAATTGTAAAGAACCGCCCAAAAGATTTAGGGTAACCTTCATCAATAAACCTTGCATAAGAGATAGATCCTACTGACTTTAACTGAGCAAGACCTGTGAGGGGCGGAGGATTTATAAAAAAAGAAGACATTCTAAAATAGTTATATATTTTATTTTTAAAAAACAATAAAATAAATTACAATCACATGTTAGATGTAACTTTTTAAAAAAAAGTTGCATTTATTTTACATATATGCAACCTTGTAAAATAAAGGTTACTTTTCACCTATAACAAATGCAACCTTTCTTATAAATGTTGCCATCTTTCAATCAAATTTGTAACCTTTTAAATTAATTGTTGCATTAGATCTTCTAATGCAACCTTTATTTTTTTAAACTTGCTTTAGAATCAAATGCAACTAAGTATATAAAAGTTGCTTATAAAAGGTTGCAATAGGCTCATTTTGTAGTAGTGATTTGTGATTTTCTAACATTGGTCTCTGAAAGATTGACTTTGGAATCCTGTCAATAATAGTTTCATATTATTGTCTGGAATCCCGATGCTTTAAACAGAAAAGCACAAATTTTATAATTTCTGGCAAAATGTTATGTTTTTCTAATGTGACAGATTTCATTTGTTTACCTGCTTTCTCTAACATGTTTATTATATTTCATAGGTTACAAATGGCATCTCCAAGTCATTCCCATCATTCAAATTATTCCAACTCCCATTCATCATCTAATCATACACTTGTTTCCAAACCCGTCTGTTCCATTTCTGTTACAAGGCCTTCACCATCTACCATTATCCCCGACAATCAACTGGTTAAACCAAAATATTGCCTTTCTTTCAAAGACAATGACCACCGCCTTGATACAAAAGTGATTAAAGTCAGTCAGCCAATCATCGTTGATATTCTCAAAGGACATCCTTTGGGATATCTTCTCCAATATAAACCTTCCATTCCACAAGTGTACCTTCAACAATTCTGGCACACAGTAAAGTTTTTTCCAGCAGATGGTAACCACCACTTCAAGGTTACCATCGATCAGTTCAAATCTAAGATCACTTTGGCTAGACTTCGACACAATTTGTTTCTACCCAGAAGGTTTGATACAGTTAACTTTCCAGAGTTAGCTGACTTTGAAGATTTCGTGTCAGATGAAGAATTGGTTCATGACCTGATTTGCCTGGGATACTCAAAGCCCTTACCTAAAAGTTCAAAATTCCATCGAAATGGGCTAAACAAAGAATGGTACACGCTGTTTGGGATAATCAATAGGTGTATGACATCAAAGCATACTCGCATAGATAGATGCAGTATCCATTGTCTGAGAATCTTTTACGGCATCGCATTCAACAAACATTACGATTATGCACAGTGCATTTGGGAAGACTTGAAGGAAGTAGTACTTGCCAAGACTACGAACAGATTAAGGAAGTTTGTACCGCTACAAAGGTTCATTCAGATTTTAATCCGAGGCATTCTTCGGGCAAACGAGAATATACCAAAAAGATCAAACTCTCAAAGATGCCCTAATTACGTTATGATGAGCCTACATGAAGTTCCGGATTCTCCAAATGCCAACATTATGCCAATACCGGAAGCACTGTTAAGGTACGCAGATCAGTCCACCATGCTCCCATAGAGACCCAAGAACCGGGTTCTCTCAACCAAGGAGTTATAGGACGAGAGGAACTTCAGCAAGGGGCTGAAGTTCAGGAAGCCTTCTAGTGTCTAAGGGAGAAGTGGGTGTAGTAAGGGGAGGTGAGAGAGAAGAAAGTAGTTCCGATTCTGAATGTACTTTATCAAACATAAATGAGGGAGCGGAGGAAGGTGATGATGATGATGATGGTGGACCTGATCATGATGAGGGAGGAGCGGTTTTGATGGATATTGTTAGTATAGCTCAAGCGAGTGTGAGGGATGTTCTAAACCTAGAAATCCGGGATATTACCACAACTGCTGTTAGCTCCCAACAGGGAGTTAGCATTGAAGAAGTCAGTATCCCACTGACGATTGCACACCCCACCATCCACTCAGTCTCCTCTCAACAGGAGTCTGTTTCACTTGAGCACCGGGATCAAGCACAATAGCTATCTGATAATCCTTTGGATTTGATGGATATTGAATTCAGTACACATCTGCTCGAGTGTACAACTGCATTTCAAGCACCGTGTCTAGAACCGATACACGATAGGACACTCGAGTCTACTTCATTCGTTGAAGTCAGTGCAGTTGACTTTGTGTTCCTGCCGGAACATCCTCAGTTACGGAAGCATTCGTTGCTCTGTCACTTGAAGAGGGTGGAAGTCCAGTTAGAGCTACATCATTGCCAACTCTGAGTACTGGCCACACAGAGGTTCTTTTTACAAGTTCCACTGTGGTGTCAACTGGAAGTCTAACTGTCTAAGTGACCCAGTCGTTAATCTTTCCCCGTTCGTCACTGAAACATCTTTGAGTCAAGCATTAAATGCTGCTGTTGTGGGAGTAAACAATCATATTTCTGCTCAGCTATCTGAAGTTATGGCTCAAATGAATAACATACACAAGTTTTTGAAAGGAAAGTCTTTAGCCGAGGAGTCAGTGAAGCAACCTGATCCGAATCAAGCCATTGAAGAATTGAGGGACTTAGTGTTTGAGCAATTTGATGAGACGAGAGAAAGAATTATAGGATTAGAGAGCACGGTGATCACTACGTTAGGAAATTTATCAGAAAGGGTGGCAGCTGTTGAACAGTCCTGTAAGGCTCAAGCTTCTGCGCCAAAACACAAACATGATGAGCATGACGAAGACTCCGATGATGCTCCTCATGACGAGGAGAAGAGGAGGAAGCTTGACGAGCCAACACCGGGAATTTTGATGATAACCTATCCAGAGAAGGAGGCTGAGGTTAGAGAAAAAGAAGAAGGAAGCTCAAAGAAACCTGCTGATGTTCAAAGTGAGCTGGGATTGATTCTTAATGAAGATGTTCCAGTTCCTTTAAATATTCATTCAGAAATTTACATTTTTGAGGAGTATAATGATTCAGAAGATGATGTTCAACAAGTTCAAGATCAAAGGTTGATCCTTCAAGGAATAGAAAGTGAAGGTGAGAAAGATGTTTATGTTGAGTTATCAAATGATGATGATTTGATTTCCGTAACAGAGATAGCTATTCAAGCTGAAAGAATTGAGTAAGAAGAAGAATTAGTGCAAGAGATTTTGAAAGAATCTATACCAACACCGACAGTTGAAAAGCCTGAGGTTGTGGTTCAAGTTAAAGAAGAAGTTGAAGATTTTCCGATTGAGAATGTGATTCCACAAGAGAGTGTTGTGTTGAATGAAGTTGAAGTAATGGAAAGATTTTTCAATGAATACATTCTGGCTGATGAGTCGCAAAAACAACACCGACTTAGGTTTGAAGCTCAACAAGTTGTGCAAAGGGAAATTAGAGATATGCTTACTTTGCTCAATAAGGATGAAATCAGTAAGAAGAGAGTTAAATCATTTGAATTATCTGCAAGAAACTCAGTTGAGTTCATCAAGAAAAGGAATAAATTGCCCTATCTTGAAGATTATCTGGAGAAAAGAATCTTTTGCAAGAAACAAGCTCTGTATACGTTTCTAAAATTGTTTAGGGTTCTGGAGCCTAATATGCCGAATCTTGTTAACTATGCTAGTTTCTTGAGGAATAAGACACAGCCAGTGGATAAAGTGAAGAGTGAATTTAGGATAGTTGATTTAATCAAAATTGAGAAAGACCGGTTCGTTCAGATCTTCTATCCTACGTTTACTGTCAAAAGAACAGATGGAAATATCTGTACATTCACTGAAGCAGACATGTTCAATATGCACTTGGTTGATATAGAAGACTTATTTGATGAACTGTGCCGCAATAAGAGAAATGAACAATGTAGATTTGCACTGAAGACAATTTTTCACTTCATGCGTACCAAACTGGTATTGATGTCTGTGCAAGATCTACAGATTGGTGTCGAAAGAGGAATGAGGAAAATAAACATTACAGCTCCGAATCGAGAAATCAAGTTTGCAGGAGATCTAAAAGAGTATCAAGTCATCATGGTCAAGCATCCTACGGTCATGTACAAAGACAAAAATAAAAAGTTAAGAGCAATGAGGAGCGTTGAACTTAACAAATTTTGTGATGGTACGTTACAGAAAGTTTTGAATGGATTGAAGGGAAAGCTTGCATCGGACAGGAAAAGAAAAACTTAGAAAGGAGCTTTATTAGTAAATGACAGAAGGTTAATGGTGGAGTTTAAATCCAAAATTGAATGGAGACTTTCTGACAGGAAAAGTATAAGAAGATTGAGTTGAAGCTAGGGTTATCTAGTTGAAGACTTTGCTTATTCCATCAAAGGGCGAGATTGTTGGAATATATTTTGTTGATGTAATACAAAGTCTAGGGTTTATTCTGTAATTTGTTCATAGTTGTGAATATTATAAATAGTAGGTTGACTTTGTAATAGAAGAATAAGATATGACAATATGCATTTTAGAATACGCACGGAATTCAGAGAATTAGGGCAACAATGATAGAAACTTCTCATTCTCCTTTGTAATCATTTCAGTCATCAATCTAATCATTCGGTTAGTATTACTGTTTCAGTTCTTGATAAATTGTTGTAGTTGTTGATTGTTTGATAGGATTCATAATTCACAATTGGTATCAGAGCATCTAGGGTGATTTTTGATCTGAAATTGAAATTTTTTCGAGAACTGTACTTGACACATTTTTTTTTTCAAAAAATATAAAAATCAACAAGGGTTTTTATCCTGTTGATTATTGATTCTGAAAATTGGATCGAAGGAAAAGGATAGGAAGTCGATTGAATTGAATATAATTTTGTTTTGATTCATCAAACACAGAAAAAGATCTGTTGATTTTTCTGAAATTTTGAAAAACCAAAAGTTCCTCACTGTTTTATTGCAAAAGTCACTTTTAGATCTGTTTTTGGATGATATACTTTCTCAAAAAGTGTTTGAAATCAAAATCCCTACCTTCGATATCAATTTGGTTGATAATAGCTGTGTTTTACAAATTAAATTGAGTTTCAGACTTGAAAATATTGAAAATCTAAGAAACTCGAATTATACTAAGTACTTGAGCAATTCGAGTTGACTGACTTTATTAATCGAGTTGATAACAAGTTTAAATCGAGTTTGACTTTAGTGTCAATCGAGTTGATCTTGTTGTTCAATCGAGTTGACTTGTATTTTTAACCGAGTTGACTTGCATGTTAATCGACTTGGAAGTGTATTCCATTCGAGTTGAACCAAAATCAATCCGAGTTGATCCAAGGTTAATTTCACCGAGGAATTAATCACAAGGTATCAATCGAGTTCCACAATAGTTGAATTCGGGTTGAAGTTTCATTCTATTAGAGTTGATCAAGTTCAAAGTAAAGTATAGTTCGAGTTGCACATATCTTAATTCGAGTTACACTTAGTTTCATTCGAGTTTCACACAGAAGTCATTCGAGTTTAACAAAGAACTCATTCAAGTTTAACACTGAACCAATCGAGTTTCACACTGAATCAATCGAGTTTCACACTGAATCATTCGAGTTTCATACCTACTTGGTTCGAGTTGCTTATTTCTTCTAACAAAGTTCATTTGTTATAGATTTGAGTTGATAATACATTGGTTCGAGTTTCACTCATTCTTTAATCGAGTTGATCAACTTATCATTCGAGTTGATCATCTTATTCAATCGAGTTTCATTCAACATTCATTCAAAAGTTGATCAATTTTCAACAGTTGATCAACTGTTTCAATTTCAATCAAATATCATTAGATCTTGGAAAGTTTCCTATCTATCAGTCACAATGTCAAAAGACGCGCTTGCCATCGGATCAGAGAGGAAACCCCCAATTCTCTATCAGGGAGAATACGTGTAGTGGAGGGAGAGGTTTTTGGAATTCATTAGTTTTCATGATCTTTCGGAAGAAATGTTAAAGTCCTTAACAGACGGACCAGCTGTGTTTATGGAGACAATCCCTGGAGTACCCACTGGAAATCCCCCAATTCCACCAAGAACACTGGAGGTTACAAACTTAACTGAGACACAGAAAAGAAGAAAGTTAGGGGACAAAACAGCTAGGAAGTTGTTACTGATCTCAATCCCCAATGACATCTATACCTGTCTTACAAACACAAAGACCGCCAAAGGCATATGGGATGAGGTGTGCAAACTTATGAGGGGATCCGACAGGGCTGCAACAAATAGAGCAAGGAACAGTCAGATGACTTTCGAGAATTTTCGAGCACGAGAAGGAGAATTACTAGAAAACACTTACGTGCGGTTTGTCAGTCTGGTAAGTGAGATGAAAAGAAATAGAGTGACAAAGTCCAATCTAGATATCAATGTCAAGTTCTTAAATGTAGTTAACCCAGAATGGGAAAAGTATGCAATGATTATCCAACAGACGAAGGACATTGAAGAGATGGACTTCCACATGATTTTTGAAAACCTCAATAACTATCAACAGGTTGTTTTGAGGAAATTATCTGGCAAAAAGAAAGCCGAGAAAGAAACCGTTGACCCTTTGGCTTTACTGGCAGAAAATAAATATAAGTATAAGCTGAAAAAGGAAAAACGGGCAGTCATTAGAAGTAGCTCTTCCGAATGAGACACATCAGATTCATCTGCGGATCCCGAAATAGAAGAGATGAAAAAGCAGATGGCATTGCTAACTAAAGCATTCGAAAAGAAATTCTATCGTAAGCCAACCAACAACAAAATGCGCTACAAGACTGGCTCAAGTAAATTTGAAAAGAAGGAGAAGTATGAAAAATCTGGTGAGAGCAGTGGCAGAAAAGCTGAAAAATATGAAAAATCTGATAAATCAGCGAAGAAAGAAACAGAGCAGAAGTGCTACAATTGTGGAAAACCAGGACATATGTATTGGTGATAGTTGACAACTACTCACGATACACTTGGGTTTTCTTCCTGAGGTCCAAATCAGATGCTACCGAGATTATTATAGACTTCATCCGGAAAATTCAAGTGAAGTTGCAACTTTCAGTTCAGTCAATCAGATCAGATAACGGCACAGAATTCAAGAACAAATCCCTTGAATCATTTTTGAATTCTGTAGGAATCACACATCAGTTTTCAGCTGCTAGAACTCCACAACAGAACGGTGTCGTTGATTGAAGAAATCAGACACTAGTGGAATCAGCAAGAACGATGTTGGCGTATTCCAATCTTCCATTATTCTTATGGGCTGAAGCTGTTGCAAACAGCTTGTTTCACACAAAATCGTTCAATCATCAATAAACGATTCGGGAAGACTCCTTATGAACTAATAAACAAACGGATACCTAATATTAAATTTTGCCATGTCTTTGGATGCAGATGCTTCATACTAAATGACAAAGACAACCTTGGAAAATTTAATCAAAAAGCTGATGAAGGTATTTTCATAGGATATTCAAAGGAGTCAGTCGCTTTCTATGTCTACAACAAGCGGACCAAGACAGTCAATGAAAGCGTCAATGTTAAATTTGATGAAGGAGTGGTAATGGCTTCTGAACATACCAGTTCAGGACCCGAACATAACAAGCCGACTTCAATGGAGTCAACTGAAAAGAGTGCAGAACAAATAGATTTAAATAAACTCTTTGATAATTTCTATGAAGACTACTTTGAGAAGCCCAAAACTAATGTTTTAAATTTGGTGCCGGACAGGATTACTGAAGATCCCGTCGTAGTCTCAGATCATTCTCATCAACAAGTATCAAAAGAAACTGGGGAAGCTTCGACAGCAGATGTGCACTTGCCAACTGAAAGTGTACAACCTATTCAACCTCCAGAATCTTCTGAAACCCCCTTAACATCTGAACATTCAGAAACTCCTATCTCAGATACCTTACCGTCTACATCTGAAGCCATCCCCCGACTTCCCTATTTAGACCTAAATCCCAATCAAGACCACATCCAACCGTATCCACATACTTTCAAGTGGACTAGAAATCACCCAACAAAAATATCATTGGTGATCCTTCTGCTTCAGTCCAAACCAGAAGAGCCACAATAAACGAGTGCCTATTTTCCAATTTTCTCAGCAAAATAGAGCCGAAGAATGCGAAAGAAACTCTTCTGGACGCTGATTGGATTCTCGCAATGCAAGAAGAACTGAATCAGTTCGAACGGTTGAAGGTCTGGAGACTTGTAGAGCGACCTAAAGATAAATCTATCATTGGCACGAAGTGGATCTTTAAAAACAAGAAGGATGAACATGGAGTCATCATTCGTAACAAAGCATGAATCGTTGCCAAAGGATACAGTCAACAAGAAGGGATCGACTATGATGAGACATTTGCACGTGTTGCAAGAATAGAAGCGATTAGGATCTTTTTAGCATTTGCTGCTCAAAAAAAATTTCACTGTTTATCAAATGGATGTTAAAACTGCGTTTTTAAACGGGGAATTAACTGATGAAGTATATACATATCAGCCCGAAAGGTTTACTGATCCTTCGAAACCTAATCATGTATATAATTTAGACAAGTCACTGTATGGACTTAAACAAGCACCGCGTGCTTGGTATGATGCACTTTCAACATACTTGTTGAAATGTGGATTCAACAAAGGTGCAGTTGACACAACCCTGTTTATAAAACGTCAGGGGCTGGATATTATATTAATACAAATATATGTAGACGATATAATATTTGGGTCTACAAATCCTGAATTTTGTAAGAAATCCGCTTACTTAATGTCCCAGAAATTCGAAATGAGCATGATGGGAGAAATAAATTTTTTCTTAGGTTTACAAGTTAAACAATATTGATGGTATTTTTATAAATCAGTCAAAATATATACAAGACATGTTAAAGAAATTTAACATGGTCAACAGTACTCCTATGAAAACTCCCATGGCTCCGGATTCAAAGTCCAAACTCGATGAGGACATTTCAGGGAAACATGTAGATGTAACTCATTATCGAGGAATAATTGGGTCATTAATGTATTTAACTGCTAGTAGACCGGATATTATGTTTGCTATATGTGTGTGTGCTAGATATCAGGCGAATCCTAAAGAATCACATTTAACAGCTGCGAAAAGAATTTTAAGATATCTGAAGGGAACACCAAACCTTGGTTTGTGGTATCCCAGAGAATCTTCATTCAATTTAACTGCTTTTTCTGATGCTGATCACGTAGGTGATAATGGATAAAAAAAGTACGTCTGGTGCAGTTCAATTGTTAGGTCACAAACCCATCTGCTAGTCATCCAAGAAACAACACTATGTTTCATTGTCTACAGCTGAAGCAGAATACGTTGTTGTTTCATCATGCTGTTCTCAGGTGTTGTGGATGAAGAGCCAACTGTCAGATTACGGGTTTACACAACAGAAGATTCCGATATACTGTGGTTCTCAGAGCGCAATTGCTATTGCATCAAATCCTGTGCAACACTCAAAAACAAAACACATCGACATTCGGTATCACTTTATTAAGGATCACGTTGAAAATGGGAATATAGAATTATACTTTGTTCCTACTGAATATCAACTAGCTGATTTGTTTACCAAAGCATTAGATGACAAAAGGTTTAATTTTTTGGTATACAAATTGGGTATGTTGAATCGTTAGATTTAATAATTCAGTAGTTTCAATTTATAATTTTAAATTTACATTTTTTTATTGATTCTAAACTGATGTTAAATTCATGAATGTTAAAAGTTTAAATTTTTCAAAATTTAACAGATCTGAATTGTCATGTGCAGGGGGAGCAGAATATAATTTTTATCTGATATTTTGTAGGGGGAGCTGATTTGCAAATTAATATATACATCTGAGGGGAGCAGCATTCTAAAACTACAAGGGGGAGCATTTTATGTTTACAATTTTTTTTTTATTTTAGTTAAATTTTTTTTGTGTTTGTTATGTTTGTTTTTAATTTCCTATTTTCATTTTCTGTGAAAATAGATTTTTTTGTTGTTGTTATCAATTTTTTTTATTTCTGTTAATTTTTTTTTTGTTTAGTTTGTTTTATTTTTTTTATTTTTAGTTGTATATTATTTTGAAAAGAAATTGGGTTTCAAATTAATGGACTTATGATTGGTGAATGTGGGACGGATAAAGTTGATTTTGACATTAAAAAAAAAATGGGCCGGATATTTTCAAATTTTTTGAAATTCACCTATAAAGTTGAATTTCAAAACTCAAATTAAACTTTTCGGTCCAAAGCACTATTCACCGTCTTCCCAAACTTTTATTCATTGCTAAGAAACCTCAAAAACATTCATATCTTCGATTATTTCAGAGATAATATCAACAAATTGTGAGTGATTCTTTCAATTTTTTTTTGTTGTTTTATGTAGTTCATTTCAGTATCTTATATATATATATATATATATATATATATATATATATATATATATATATATATATATGTGTGTGTGTATATATATATATATATATATATATATATATATATCAGTTCGTATGTCCGTATATGTGTGTTCATGGTGTTTCAAATTTTGTGTTACTTAAACTGAAATTAAATGTGTGGTGGTTTACGGTTTATGAATCTGAACATGAATCTGAAATTTCTTGGTTCAATTCAAATCACACAAACAGATTTTTGAAATTTTAGATCAAATGGTTTCGAGTTCATCATTTTCTTAAGGGAAAATGACATCAAATAGTTTTGAACTTTCGACTTTGTACACATTTATGTAATGAATTTTTCTTTGTGCACATTTAGTAGTCAAAGTTTCAAAATTGTTCCAATTTGGTAGTTGGCGTACCTTTTAACTGGTTGTTTCCGGTTTCGATGCCTACATGGACAATTTTTTAATGACGTGACTACCCGTTTTTATATTATACTCGGTTTTATCTACGTGGCAACCCGTTTTTTAGAATCATCCGGGTTTATAACGCCGTATGAAATTAAGAAATCACCCGGGTTTATAACGTCGTTTTTAAAAAAACCCGTTATAAACCCGGGTGATTTTAAAAAACGGGTTGTCACGTAGATAAAACTGGGTAATATAAAAACGGGTAGTCACGTCATTAAAAAATTGTCCACGTAGGCATTGAAATCGGAAGCAACTGGTTAAAAGGTACGCCAACTACCAAATTGAAACAATTTTGAAACTTTGACTACCAAATGTGCACAAAAAAAAGTTCACTACATAAATGTGTACAAAGTCGAAAGTTCAAAGCTATTTGATGTCATTTTTCCTTTTCTTAAATTTGGATTTTTAACAACCTTGTTGTTGTTTTTAATCAAAGTTCAGTAAAACAAAGTTGTGTGAAATTGTTTTTCGAATAAGGGTCAAGTTTTAAATCAGTGAAAAAGTCCTTGGAATCAAAATTTGAAAAATCAGTGTAAGGACTTGGGAAATAATTTCAAAGAACATTTTTCTCGAATGAAACTACAATCGAGAAGAACCTAGTTTCATTCGAGTTGAATAACACAACAATCGAGAAAGTATTAGTTTTGATCGAGTTCGATGTTTCATTATTCGAGAAAGTCTTGTTTGTTAATCGAGTTATCATACTTAGGACTTAGAATTTATTCAAAACATTAGTCTCGATTGAAACATGGGCCGAGAAACTTTGTATTTTATCCGAGTTGATTCTATGGTTTAATCGAGGAAGTTTCTTTTTCATTCGAGTTATTCACTTTGTCAA